>JASVEL010005708.1:0-243198 GCA_032618575.1 Nicotiana noctiflora
GCCCACTCTTTGACAAGCGGAGACAATTGACACCCCTTCGTCGTAAAATTAAGCCGCATATATATGTTACATATTTTATTTTAATGTATACGGACGAGAGCCTAAAATGCCCCTGGACTATCCATTTTGGTACAATAATGCCCTTCATCCACCTATTGGGCCAAATATGCCATTCCGTTAATATTTTTGGCTCACAAATGCCCTTTGAGTTAACGGAGGGACACGTGTCATCGTCCTCTTAGCCCATTCTAAATATTTCTTAATTAATTAAAAAGACTCATTATTCATACTCGAAAAATAAATTTTCTAAAGCAATTTTTCTAAAACTTTTTTTTACTAAAAACTGAAGAAAAAAAAGGATTTTTTTCCAGTTTTTACAAAAAAATAGATTTGTTTTGCTAAAAAATGAAAAAATCAACAAAAAAAAAACAGTTTTTAGAAAAATATTTCTTTAAAAAACTGGATTTCTATAAAAATATTTCTTTTTCCAATTTTCATGAACTTTATAAAGGGAAAGAGTGTTTGTATAAAAAGTTTTTATATTTGGTTGGCATCTACGAAAAATGACTTCTCTTACTTGATTATAAAAGCTATTTCCCTTTACAATATTTTGATTCTTGATATTATATCATTATTCCTATTACAGTTAGACTATATTAACACAAAAAATTTTAATACTCAAAAATCTCATACAAACACTCTTTTTTTACTAACTGTATCATCGGTTTAAGGAAATATTTTTCTACAAATTAATTTTTACACACAACTAAGTAATAAATTAAAGAACGTTATCATGAACTTTTTTTATTTTTCAAAATATAATTTATTCTGCGAAAATATTTCTGAAAAATGTGATCTGCCGTACCAAACGCACCAGCACCGGCCTTTGATTTTTAACAATTTCATAATAAGTGTCACACTTAATCAATTAAAAAAAATCCAGTTTTAAGAAAAATATTTATTTAAAACTGGATTTCTTTAAAAATATTTCTTTTTCTAGTTTTTTTAAAGAAATATTTTTCTAAAAACTTGATTTTTTTTTATTTTTTCAGTTTTTAGCAAAACACATCTACTTTTTTCCAGTTTTTACAAAAATATTGTTTTAGAAAATTGCTTTTTAGATTTTATTTTTATTTTACAAAAATATTGTTTTAGTAAAAAAATCTATTTTTTTTTTAAAACTGAAAAAAAAAATCTTTTTTTTCTTCAGTTTTTAGTAAAAAAAAACTTTTTAGAAAAATTGCTTTGGAAAATAATTTTTCAGGTATGAATAATGACTCTTTTTAGTTAATTAAGAAATATTTAGAATGAGCTAATAGGACGATGACACATGTCCCTCCGTTAACTCAAGGGGCATTTGTGAGTCAAAAACATTAACGGAAGGGCTATTTGGCCCAATAGGTGGATGGAGGGCATTATTGTACCAAAACGGATAGTTCAGGAGCATTTTAGGCCCTTTTCCGTAATATATATATACTATGTGTTGACTCCCCTTAATTTCTTTGTATGCTTATGTATTGATAGTCCCTCTGTTTCATATTAAATGATGTACTTTCTTTTTTAGTCTATTCCAAAATAAATGACATATTTTTCTATTTGAAAATAATTCAATTTTAAACTCTTCATTTTACCTTTTTTACTCTTAATGAAAAGTGTTTATAGCCACACAAATGGCATGGCCCGACAAACCTTTTACCCCTTAAGCTTTGGCCACAACTTTCAAAAGTCTTGTTATTTTTTATTAATCTCTGTGCCGAGTCAAACTACCTCAAACAATATGAAACGGAGGGAGTATTTGATTACCTTAATAAAAATTCTAGCTCCGCCACTGGGTCCGAGGGAGGGTTGCATCATAAAGGGTGTGCTGTAGACAACTTACCCTAATGCAAGCATTAATGACTACTTCCACAACTCGAAGCCTCGAAGCCGTGACTTATAGGTCACACGACAACTTTATCGTTGCTCCAAAGCTTCATTTTGAGATTACCATAATTGGTTATATTATTAAATAATTGGTAGTTTGAACAAGTGGATAGTTTTCAAATCTTATGCTCAAATAATGTGAATAGTTTTCTACCACCCTACCCGCAAAAAATAAAAAATAAAATATAAAGAAAGATTAATTTATCCTGAAGCTATGTTTCTGCCATAGTTCAAAAATTTATGGATTAGACTATACTTTAAGATATTTGTTGCAGGATTAATTATCTTCAGAATTTGGTGTAACAGATTAAAGAGATAATAGAGATTAAAGTTTAGGTCTAGGTAGACTTCTAGTGTGGGAAAACAATCAAGATTAGCGAGATTTATTAATCTGTCAGATTAAATTATCAGATTTTCGGAATCTTTAACAAGTTTAATTAAGCATAAAGTTGACTATAATGACTTATCCTTTAGCATAAGATTGTCGTTAATTGTGCAATATTATATATTAAAGGTAGAAAGCCAACAATTTTCTTACTTAATCTCACATTAGATTAAGTAAAATTTTCATATGGTCGGTGCATCTCCAACCCCCACCCCCAAAAAAAAAACCAAGAAATGAAATAAAATAACTTATTAAGTTTTGGGATTATATATGTTATTATGGTATGTCCCTAGATAGAAATCTAAAATGTCGGTTGATAAATGCATGTATTCATGATTATTTCAAATGCGTGCATCTGATAAATATTTTATTAAAATGGCAACAATCCATTAGTCTAAAAAATTAAAATACTAAAAAAGAGTAATTAATTTGGAAAATTACCAGGCAGGAGTCCTTCGTTTTTCCTTTGATGTGCAAGTATGAACAACATAATGGTCAGAATTGTAGAGGTATTTGTATGTTGGAGCAAAGTAAATATTTCCTTCTTTCCAACCTTTAAATACACGTCCTGCTCTTTGCTCTATCCTTAGCTGCCATAGCATTTAAAAAAATTATTAAAAATGTAAATACATTAATTTCTTTTATATTAAAATTTATTGAATACTCTTCCCGCTTTATTTTATGTAGAGATGTTTGACGGTGCACCGTGTACATAGTATAATTAATAAAGAGGTCTTACCTGATCTTTTTTTAGAAGTGCTTCCCAGTTACTGTTATTTACCAACTCGTATGTATCCTCGCAACCAGATGCAAGCCGGTAATTTAAATCTCCAAGCCAAATTATCTTGCTACATTTTAACAAAATAAGAATACATTGTTATTCATTAATTATTTAACGTAACAATTTATTTACACTTGTATTTTTTCAATTTTATCATATGTCCCCCGGAAGGTCAAATATTGTTTTTGCATAATTGTGAGAAAAAATAAAACAAAAAAAGAAGGAAAATACGTACTCATGATCCAAAATGTTATCAGGAGGAAGAGGTTTTCCAAAAATCCTACTATGTGAAAACTTTGTTTTCTTTAAAATTTCCATGACATCTGAATTTCTTTTAACCTCATCACCTTCTTTCTCTCCAGATGCCAAATGAGTACAAACGAAACAAAATGTCTTGTGATTCAATGTCATACTGATCGATATCGAACCCTATTATCAAGAAAAGATGTTTTACACAGTTAAAATCAAGAAATTAATAAATTTCCATAATTAAACATGCGATAAATGCAATTTCTTCGTGTTAAATAATTTGTACCTTATTTCCAAGATAGCCCATGATGCCTGTTCCAACACAAGAAACCTTCAAGTTGCTAATGTGTCGATACAAGTCGGTACGAGTCCATATGCATAGAAATAAACCAACCATTTGTTTGCTTGCGGCTAAGCAATATCTATTTTGCTCAGGGCTAGAAGAGTTATATCTGTTTGACATGCAATTTGGACTAGACGATTCATCGTCGTTCGTGCTTAAGAGTCTCTCCCAATCTTCTCGTTCGAGTTCATTTTCCAATTTGATCAAATCTGAGAAGCTGATTCTTGGTTTCAGATTAGATTGTTGTTGGTGCAAGTCATGGAAGGACGGAGATGAACTTTCTCGTTCGGAATTTGGAGTGTTATTGTAATTAGGAGAAAGATCTGGGGTGTTTGTGTTGTTGTTCAAAGCTTGACGAATCAAGGAAAGCCACTTGGCAGCTGGACCACTGTCCTCTGGACCTAGAACATTGCCTGCATTTAGAGGGACAATTTCCTGGAACCTGTTCATAGCAGAGGGGTTAAAAAATAAAAAATATTAGTGAAAATAAATTTACCTAATGCATTAGTAAAAGCACACACAAGTTTACCAGTCAATTTAATTCAACAAGTATATACGGAATAAACAGCACATCTATAGTATTAAATGTAACAACAACAAACACATTATAATCCTACAAGTAGGATGAGTCGGGAAGAGTATTGTTTGTGCAGACTTTACCCCTACCTTTAATAAGACATCGGCTCAACTAGAACAATTACTGACAGTTCAAAATTATAGGACAGGGTCTTTTCTAGCGTGCCACTTGATGTAAGCCACTCTCACATCACATTGACCAAAATATTGGACATAACACTCTTTTATCCAAGGTGATATGAACCAATCAGATTACTTGAACCTTAACTATTTCGTACCCGATATCTCATATCATTACAGCTCCGGAGTAATCTCCATAAGGATATTTTATTAAATTTAATATTAACTTTACTTTACAATTTCACATTATTACATGAAGACTAATACTTCATTCGTTTCAATTTGTTTGTCGAGCGTAGTTTGATTTACGAGTTTAATAAAAAATAAAAAACAGAGAAGGAAATTACCCAAGCACATAGATGTCAGCTGGTGCAGTGGAATTCAACCAGTCCTCTAAGTTCAACCCATCGTATGGTGACTTCCCTCCTACATTCCATGTCCCCACGAACATCCTATTTATTGTTTAAATCATGCACAAACAAGTACATAAAAATCTTTTAGAGAACCGAAATAACAGATAAGTATCAAAAGTATAAAAAAAAAAAAAAAATTAACGGTTTTTGTGTATAAGTTCAATTTTCACCATTAACGTCACAACAATAACAAGATATACCTAATGATATCTCAAAAGTAAATCTGGAAAGGGTGGGGTGATGATCGTACAAATAAAGGAGTTGTTTCTGATAAACCTTCGATTTCACTGTTATCATCCATTTGAATAGTGTGATAGCATATGCATTACACAAGTATATTTATTACTGGACCACATGAAAACCAGCATAATATGGACCTTAGGTAGTATTTTATAATTATGACAAAAACCAGTACAAAATAATATATCAAAGGGGATAGTTAGAAGCTTCCAACTTTTCAAAAGTAAACCATACAAAGACAAGTTTAAACCATTAGTTGACAAAGACAAAGTAGCTGCACTAGACTAGGTATTAAGGACAATAATTTTACTAAGTTAACTAAAAGTATAGTATCTATTCAGAAAGCCTATGAAACCAGCCTACTGTAGTTTCACATGCCCAAAAAGTACTTAAACCAATGACTTATTAGGCACTATAGAGATCTCCATTTGCACATGGCCTACCAACACGGGTCGTGCTGGAATAATAAATATTCTTTCATTCCTAATCAAAGATATTATGCTCATTTTTTGAGTATGATATCGTTTTTTTAGAGAGCGCTATCTCACAATGTGAGATTGACGGTACGAATCTGAATTCAATCGAACCCTACTGCTCTTTAAATACAGGGTAAAAAATTTAAAAACAACAAAAAAAAAAAAATGTGCACATGGTCAAGAGGTACTTAAGCCTATGAGTTGGCTCAATATGCGGCTTCTAGATCTATGCTTTTGGTTATTAAATTCTGAATTTAGTCTATTTTACATTAATTAATAATTCAAGTACTATGATCTAATTATGAACCTTAACATGGGTATGCATTAAATTATAGAATTCGTTTTGGCAAATACCTAAAAGGGAAACATAAATTTATACTTATTAAAATCGAATATTCAAAATTACGATATTGTTCTTGCCTTACCTAAGGTTTTGATGATCAATGACAGTGGATGCTTCTTTCTCCAATATTGGCCGTTGAATTCCATCATTTGTTTCCATCAACCAACTTTCTGCTTGTCAAATAATGAAATTACACATAATTTAATTTCTAATTTATCAAAATAATAATATCAGCATCAATTTGATAAAAATGAATCTCCTATAACAAGTTATAATTTAAATTAAAAAAATGACACTTCTAAAACTTCATGTCTTTTATTTATCTACCTCCAGTAATTTTGTTTAATTATCTTCAGTGTTACTCCTTACCGATCATTCAAAAATAGTCATATATAACCAAAAAAGGCATAATGTTCTTATAATATCATGCTAAATAATTTGAACACTGATATAAATTTAAACTTGAACTTAATTAGAATAGTTAAGAACTTAAATCAATAAATTAAAAATAAAAATAAATATTGAATAAAGAGGAATAGATGGGTAAATGATAAGATTTTCGATTGATTTTTAAGGAACCGAAAAAGTAAGAAAATATGTAACTATTGTTCAAATTATAACTTTGTATGGAAATTAGTGAAAACTAAAAAAGGAATGATCACACTAGAACTAGGGACTAGGTAGGTCCTGGTACACGTGGCATAAGGACAGGCAATGATTAGATACTAACCAAAAAAAGCTCTCAACTAAATTATGATTATACTATGTCAAATCACATAATAAAAATCCATCAAATCAACGGCAGAGATTTGCAGTCAATATTTATGAAATGTATCAAATCGACGGAAAATCCGAGTAAAAGCTGTACTTCGCCGGTAAAAATTCTCCGATCACCGGAATCTTTACCTGACAATTCCTCAGGCACCACAACACAATTCCCGTCGTCTGAGCAACTCTTCCTTCTTCTTTCTCCTCTACCCATCCCTATTATTAGTTTCATAAAAATAAAATTAATATTATTTTGGAAAATTACATATATACAACCGCTCTCTAATTAACCCAAAAATGTATATTTCTGCATATTATGTATAAAAATATACAAATTTTATAAATTATCACGGTTATTAAACATAAATAGTTTTGACCGTGAACCAAAAGTGATATTTGCCTTATTAGTTTTCATAAATCCGAAGAAAAAATATATAAAAAGAGTTATATTTACAGTATGAGTAGAAAAATTCAATAAATGTGAAAATCTTACCATCTACTGTATGATCTGAAAAAAATTCCTCCGATTTGCTTTTCATATTCAACCATTTCCTAACCACCACTTTAGTCCACGAAGACTGCAAAAATAAGTCAAAATCAACTCATCACTATTCCATTCAAGAACACACAGTACACCACTACTGTGTGTATAAAATATATATATAATACACATATTCAACTGAATAATGGAAAAAAAAAATGTTACCTTTGGTATTTTTCGTTCTGTTTTCATGGCTGCAATGGAGCTGGAAAAAGAAATAAAGATGATAGTATTTATATTGAGATTGAGATTATAAGATAAGTATTTATGTCAACATAAGAGCAGAAAAGAAGGCGAAAGAAAGTTTGAAAAATGTAAATAATACATATAGTTTAGTGCGATGGTTGCTATAAACAAGTCATTAATGGCGTTTTCAACGGTGGAATTTAAATTATAAAAAAGAACAATTTGTAGGAGATTTGGAGACAGTTTCTGAGAAGGGATCGTAAACGAAAAGAAACCAAAAATTATAAAAATTGTTAAATAAATAAACATAGAATAAAAAACAAGCCAGAGAGTTACTTTTGGTTGAAGATTATGTTATATTCTTTTTTTAGGAGACTTTACAGAATGGAAAGACAAAGTGGAGATGTTGAGCAAATAAAGAAAAACACAAAAGGAAAATATATTACAAAAGGTGAAGATCAAATCTTCAAACCCCATATTAATAGTAAAAAAAAATGAGTTCATTCCACTTGGTACAAACTACAAAATTTTGATTAAATCATCTTAATCTCTAAAAACCCCATGTGCAATAGTAATATAAAGATTCTGAACTGAAAAAATCAATTAAAGTGAGAAAATCAGTGAGAGTTTTAATTACTATGTGATTGACCCATACTAAAGTAAAGTTCCAAGAAAATAAATGATGTAAAAATAGTACAAAAAACAGAGTGTTTTTGTAGAAAACAGTCAATGGCATTGCTTATATCAGTTGAAAACAAAGCAAAAACTTTACCATATTGAAACTATGAATTCAATTTTTTTCCAAAGAAAATAAGTAAAGAGCTCAGAAAAACATGACAAATCAAAAGGCACTTACTTAAAAAGAAGGATTGATAGAATTTATTGGTTTTTGAACTTTTTGCAGTTTCTTGAGAGAAAAAAAAAAGAGAGAGCTTTTTAGTGAACCATATTTATCGATCTTTCCTTTTCATTTCTGCTATGTTATTGCACGAAGAAAGAGAAGAAAGTTTTGGTTAGTTTAGGCTTATTGGTTGGTTTGTGAATAAAGAGAGAGGAGGAGAAGTAGTTCTGGTAGATTACCTCGGAAAAGCAAAAAGCTTTAACTGGTTCTCTATTTATACAGTGATGGAGAAAGAGAGATCGACATTTGATATTTGCAAAAGATAGATTTTAATTATATATTTCGATATTGTATTTTGATTTTTAAAGTTGCTATTATTTAACTAGAAGGTCACCTATTCGTATCATAAGAATAAATACGTACAATATCGCCTTGAGGTCCAGCCTTCCCTGACCTTGCATATAGCAGCATGAGCTTAGTTCACATGTCTGTGCTTTATAATAAGGCACTTGTTAGATAATTAATTTTAGAGGTGATTTGGTAGAGTATATTAGAATAGTACTGAATAAGATATATTAATAATACTGAGCTTTATTTTTTATTCACTATGATGATTAAAAGTTTTGAAAGGGCAATTTTGATTTTATACATGCTGATCCATATATTAAACACAGTAATATTGTTGAAGCCAAACTTTACTATATATAAGAATAACTAGATGACGTACCCGTGCAATGCACGAGCCCAATTGTTATTTTTTTATTTTTTATTTTTTTTAAATTATTTTAATATTTCTTGGTCTATTGTTAATTACACACTTTCTATACCTTTAGGGGAAAGAGGAAAGAGAATATGCTTTTGTGTAATAACGTATAGAACCACGATTACATGTATTGTTATTTATCTTTTACATTATATGCATTTTAATTTTCTGAAATCGTATTACTATATCAATTACTTTGAAACACTTGTCGAGTTTGATGCTTTATTATACATCAATTAGATAATCATTCAAGTAGAATTTAAATTATTTCTACATAGGGCCTTTTTTATTTTAAAAAAATTACATTGTTAAGCCTTAAATTAGTTATTATTAAATAGTAATTAAAAAGTCTTGTTGAAAAATAAGTCGTCTTGTATTTTTCTCATTTTTTAAATTGAATGATATATAGTTTTATTCTTTTAGTATTCTTTGTGTGTGAATGTATTTTTTTCCTTTTTGCACTAATCAAAATTTAAATAATAAAAATTATTAATATTATTTCCAAATAGTTGATCAAAATGTATTTTTTGTTCTTTGAAATAATAATCATGATTTTTAATTATTAAGAATTTTAACAAAAAAAATTGTATTTTTTTCTAGTTGAATGACATAACATTATAAATAAATTAATACCTCGATCACTCTAAATACTAATCAAATTGACCACTAATAAAAATAACAGTTTTTTTCTAATTTCATTTGATATGATTGAGATACTATTTATAATGCAATTTTCATCACAATAATAGTATTTGTTGAAACTATTTTTAAAATAATTAATTGTATGTTTGAGTATTTTAAAGCTTATATAATATTGAATTCTTATTGAATAGAGTAGGTACTCAACTAATTTCGGTCATAAAGGGAGAAGTATAATCATGTATGATGATACTTCTCATAATTTCTAATATATAATGATTTTTAAAAGAAAAAATCTCACAAATTAATTGTCTTAGTTTTTACTTCAGATATTCTCAACTTATTTTTTTTAGAGAGGGGATACTTATTATACAATTTGAACGAATTTTTTATATTCTATAATAAAAATGGGACTTGAAATTATATTTTATTCCTCAATAATTTTTTCTGAATTTTATAAAGTATTCCAATTGAAATTGCCATTTAATGAGAACTTCGTATAAAATGATATCAATTGATAATGATATAATAACATTTGAATGTAAATCTACATACATTATCACTAATTCTGTTTTTATGAAATTTTCTTTACCCGGAATAGTTAATAAATAATATAATATTTCTTAAGGAGATAATAGAGTTGTCATATATAAATGTATGTGACCTTAGATTTTTAATCAGGTGAACATTTGAATAATAAAAAAATAACAATTCTAGTTAAAAGAACTTATTGAAAAAATAATAATAACAATTAAGTAATGCATTTAATGAAGATAGTGAAGGTTAAATTGAAAGTGAGGTCCACCTGAAGAATTTAATAGCTTATGGACACATTAGTTTTAATTTTCCATATTATTAAGAACTCACAACCAAACTTTTGAGCCTAGCATGCAAACAAATAACTAATAACTAATACTTGGTTCAATAGGTTTTAAAAGTTAAAATACACTACCAAACATGAAACCAATAATATTAAAGGGATTTTTTCATACTTGTACCCTATATCAAACTATATTACCAAAAATGTTCAATTTTTGGAAATTACCCGACCTGTTTATATTTTGACTACACTTTATACACCAAACCATAAATAACGATATTCTGAAGATATTATCCCTATTATTTCGCGCGCAATTGTAGGCATAGAATAAGAAGGAAGATTCTTTGCATTTAATTCAAAATTCTGAAAAGGAAAACGAATCTGTAATTGCGGTTGAAAAGGAAAACGAATCTTTAATTGAGAAAAAAGCTCATTCTTCAGTGGTAAGTGTTATGGGTTCTCATGGAAAGCACGTAGGTTTGTGTCCCCTTGGAGAAGAAGGCAGTGTTTTGTGTTTCTACCATGGTTCCTTCTATTTTTTTAATTAAGAAGGCACAAACTAACTATAAAATAGAACGAAACGACAAAGCTATAAACAAAGGAGCCTACTCAAAAACGCAGAATTATCAAAAATTCAAATTGTAGAAATACAATTTTCTTCTACAAACTATTCTTCTCAATCTCTGTTCTTCAATTGTAGATATACAACTGAACGACAGCTCTGATCTCATACCTATTCAATTCTTAAAGTTTTTTTTCGGTTAACTACACAAAATCATGACAAAAGTTACAATTATGGTGAAATCGAATGGTAATTGGGATAAATATGGAAGATATATAGATTTTATAGTTGACGCGATTGTTGACGCCATAATCCACATTCTGCGGAGCAGCAAAGATGCTATTCTGAAAAAACAGAAAAGAAACTGGATTGAGTATAATCAACTACAATTAACTACAATCAAACTACATTTAACTACATAATAACTGAACAACTACAATAAACAATGATATTATAACTACAATTTAACTACAAAAACTACAATTTAACTACAAAATCCCTGTTCCAAACTACAAATCTACCACACTATAACTACAACTTAACTACACATATATTAATGATTCATATAAAAAAAATACAAAATAACGACAATTAAACCTTAAATTGAGACAAATTAACTACAAAACCACTGTTCCTAACTACAAATCTACCACAATATAACTACACATATATTAATGATTCATATAAAAACTACATAATAACTACAATTAAATCTCAAAATTGAGACAAATTAATTACAGAACCACTGTTCCTAACTACAAATCTACACAATATAACTATAATTTAACAACACCTAAATCGAAAGATGGAATATCAGTTAAAACCTCTTTTGTAGGTTTTTTTAGGAGTATTTTGATTTTTCATGATTTTGTTGAACGTTGAACTAGATAAAAATAGAGGGGAAGTTAAGGGAGAAGAAGGAAGTTGTGTTCTGCTATACGGAAAAGGTAGAAAAGAATTGAACAAAACAAAAAAGCGTGAGGGAGAAAAGAACTGGGGAAAAATCGTGGGGGGGGGGGGGGGTGAGATACGATAAATTTAAAAATTGGAAGAGAGATAAGCGAGTAACAAAATATTTTGGGAGATTTTATCCCTAAATACACTCCTATAATAAATGATGACTTAATTAATGCCTTAAATTGAATTATGGTACATAAATTGAAACTTGGTATGCTTAAATGTAATAAACACAAACCTTAAACATGGTTGGTAATAAGGTTTGCTATATGGTATACACATGTAAAAATTCCAATATTAAAAGTAATACATTTATGGGTCATTTGGTATGAGGTATAAGTTGATATAGTGTTGGTATTAAAAATTTAATATCACCTTAATGTTTTGTTTAGTTAACAAACCTGGTATAAGTTATTCAGAGATTAAAATTTGTACCCAGATAACTTATAGTACGTTGTAGAGGATGGGGTAATTAGTGTCGGGATAACTTATACCTTCTTTTTAGAAATTAAGCAATTGTCATTTTGAATATAACATACCAAACTGTGAATAAAAAATAATATCAGGATAACTAATTCCGGCATAACTAATCCCAACATAACTTATCCCAGCATAAGTCGTATTCAAACCAAACGACCCCATAGTATTTTGTCTTAATACATACTACTAGGGGTGTACATAGGTCAGGTTGGTTCGGATTTTTCAATTACCAAACTAAATCAATGGTGTCTGATTTTTAAATTTCTAAACCATACCAAACCAATAAAGCTGAATTTTTCAATCTTGATTTTTCTCAAGTTTTGATTTTTTCGAGTTTTCGGGTTTTCCTTCGGTAAAGTCTTAATAGCACAATTATGTAACTTGCGCTTCAATTATTTCTTTAGTCCTAGTAGGATACAACATATAATATTCTATAACAAAGATAATAAAAGCGCATAAATAAAATATTACACGCCATAACAAAAATTAAGATAATTTAAAAATACTGTATAGGTAATTAATGCTAAAATAAGTACATTTAATAAGTACTAAGTAATTATATAACAAAGCACTAAAGAAAAAATTAAAGCTAGGCTATGCATTAGTATTGAATTGAATTTCCTTTGTAGGGATTAGTATTGGTTTGAGCTTTAGTTGACTTACTATTTTTTTGAGTTAAATTTAATGGACCATTCAAGAATGTTAACTCCAATTTTTGTATAATACGTTTAAAAATAGAATTGTGAACAAGTTGAAGAAATATTTATAAATTATATTATAATAAATTATTTTTAAAAACTCACAAATATAATATTGGGTTGGTTCGGTTCCGTTTTTTTTAGTTAAAACTAAACCAAATCAACTATGGTCGGGTTATTTTTGCCAACACCAAACCAAATCAAACCAATCCTAAATCAAATTTTTTTTTCGGTTTGACTCGGATTATCGATTTAGTTCGATTTATCGGTTTTCTTTATACACCCCACGTCCTACCAACTAACCGCCACATATATGTCTCGTCAATGAGTAAAAAGATTATAGGTAACTTTCATTAAGAATTAACTAGTAATTTTGTAAAAATAATAACATATCTGTGTTAGAATTCATTATGTAAATTTGATACTCTGTTAATTTCTAGTAAGTATAACTTAAATTCCAAAAAAAAAAAAAAGAAGAGAAGAAAAGGACATTGAAGACTAGAATTTGATTGTAAAGGCTAGAAAGGTAATTTCACCAGACTGAGACATATGATTTTCTTACGTGTTAACTGTTTCATTGGTCGTTTTCTAACCATAGAATGGAGTTGTATGTAGAGGAACTTTGTCTTTTTTCTCAATTTTAAAATATTTGCGTGATTATACTGCCATAAATTCGAAGCTGGTTGGCTTAAATAAAGGAGAATCATTGGATTGTTAGTAGTTAGTACTACTAATTACGGTTTAGAAAGAATTTGAATGGATTCTTAAGAAATCTTTCTCAAATTACGTTAGTGTCTCAACTATAAAAACGTGTTTATATTTATTGTCAGGTTTATTAAAAATAAACGAGGTGAAGTTCCATGCACAAATGAAACAAAAAGTTGTACAAAATTAGGTTACTTCTAAGATAATTATAAAAAAATATGATAAATGTTGATTCTACCTCAAAACTACAATTTTTTCGAGGTACTCTTTTTTTTAATTTTTGTTTTCGCATGGGATATAAATATAAGAAGACTATAAGTTTAAGTAAAAAATATTTGTACAGTCAGATCATAAAAGCAATAATAGATGATGACAACAACAACAACAACGGTCAGTGTAGTCCCACAAGTGGGGTATGGGGAAAGTGATATGTACGCAAACCTTACCCTACCCCGAGGGGCAGAGAGGCTATTTTCAAAAGACCATCAGCTCAAGAAAGCCACAAGAAACGATATATTAGTACGATGAATAGAATCATAATAAAATAACAGCAATATAAGAAATACGAAATAGATGGAGGGTATAATAATAACCAAGAATAATAACTAATTATGCCACGTGGCTTTTTCTGAAGCTGCCACATGGCTTAATGAGAGGAATTTTTCTCTCCATTTAATAATATATAGATAGATATAGATATATTTTTATATAGTTTTTTATTATAGTTAATTACTATAAGATATCTATATTTATTAATGTAATTAAAGTAACATATATATATATATATATATTAGTTTTTTATTTTAGTTTTTTAGATATATTTAATTTAAATTTAAAAAGAATAACCAATAATTAATTATTAACTAAATAACTAAAAGCTTCAATTTGAAACTACTCCCCAATTTGAATTAGTAATTCATTATTTATTTAATTTCATTTTTATTTTAAAATAATTTAAAAACTCAAACTTGAAACTACTCCCATCCAATTTGAATGGGTAATTATTTTTTATTTTTTTATTATATTTAATTATAAGATTCTATATTTATTAATCCAAATAAAGTGGCCAATTAATATATATGATAGTTTTTATTGTATTTTATTATTTTCTTTTTTGATATGTATTTAAATTCAAAAATAAGTAACCAATAACTACTTATAAACTAAATAACTAACTAGTAAACAGTTATGTCATTTTAAGCTGCCACTTTACTTAAGGAGAAAATTTTTTCCTCTTCGTTTAATAATATATAGATTATTGCAACATTGCCTCAAATCATTATATTTCATTTCATTCCATTATCAGTGCTAAATTAACAACTTCATTTGCAAATAAACTTTAATAAGTATCCCCTTTGTCTCGCTTTAATATGATCTAATTAAAAATTACTCCCTTCGGTCCAAAATAAGTAATTTTTTTGGTATTTTTCTTGTTGTCCAAGTAAGAGATTTTTCCAGATTTCAAGAATGAATTAATTATTTTTTTCTGACATTGTTCCTTGGAGTAAATAATATTGAAATATATGTTAGGAACGTTTATATGAGATAGTAAAGGTTAATATGGTTAATTCCATTGCCAATTAATGCTAAAAGATGTTTAATATGTATGAAAACATCCAAAAAAAAACTTATTTTGGACAGGAAGAAGTAACAATTAAAACATTTAGACTAAGACTTCCTTCATCCCACTTTAGATGGTCTCATTGAAAATTAGCAAATAAAATTGTTATCGATGATATCGATACATACCAGCATAAAAATAAATCAAAAAGTGACATTAGAAAGTGATAAAATTATATGGATATAGATTCATGATTTATAAATTGAGAAAAATCAACTGTTTTCTTTCAGCCAACAAAATGTGACGAGGATTAGATTGTGTTATGTTTAATTATTAACCAGATCAGACACTTGTCAAGGTTACTCATTTGAAACGTTAATTAAAGTTGAAAAAGTGCTAAATTCTATGAATTTATAGTGAAAGTGAATCAGTAGTAATCCAGTTAAACATTAATTAAATTTAAGACCATTTCAGTGGTTTACTTTCTAATTAAACGTGTCAAACATAGAACTAATGTAGCCCTCAAATATTTTGGGAAAATTTTATAAATAACAAGAATCAGTGACTAAGCTAATCAATACAGTGTAAATTCATTAACATTATTTAATATTGGATTTTTTAATGTATTTGCCTGATGAGGTAAATTTCGTTCTTTTCTGGCTTTCCCAAAAGCTAAACACCTGGGAAATTAACAATTTACTTATGATATCACTTTGTACAAGTGCTTGATTTTGAGATGGTTTTTTGGATTTTGAGTAGATTTCGTTTAGTTTTTTTATTTAATTACCTCTTTGCTTCGTAAAAAGGGGATACACTTACGACATGTCTCGTACTCCTAGCAGAAGACATGCAATTTTCTATTTAAAAAAAAAGGAAAAAGATAATTAAAGATAACTTTAATTTTGACTTTGTTTTTTCTTCTAATTAAGGTCAATTCTCTTGTTCGCATTGTTAATTGGGAGCATTTTAATTTATAACACAAAATTGAGGGTGTAAATGATTTTCACTCATATGGTTTGAAACAAATAATGGACCAGTTTGTTTGCACTTTCTCCAATTAAATATAGGAGTTTAAATAAAAAATAATAAATTGAGAGTTAAGATGAAAGAGGAACGTGTCCTAACAAAGTACTTGGGAACATGGAGAATAATATATATTGCCCCCTTCAACGAAAGAATGTTATATAAAAACAACGAAAAATGGTTTAAAATGCCCTTAAACTATTGAAAAAGGTTTAAAAATATCTTTCATCTACTTATTGGGCTAAAAATACCCTTCAATCTACTTTTTTAATTCACTTATGCCCTTTGACCGTTAGGTCAATGCTGAATTAAAAATAATTACTTAAAAAAATATTTAGAAAAATAATTTCCTTTTTCAAACTAATGCACCAATAATTCACTAATTTAGTAAAGTCTTATTCTTGTTTTTTTTCAGTTTTTATCAAAAAACAATTCAGTATTTATAATTTTTTTTATTTTCTAATTTTCTTAAAGCACTTTTTTCGTAAAACTGAAAAATTGTAAAATGAGAAAAAAAGTTGTTATTATCAAAAATATTTTTGTTTTTCTAAAATTGAAAAACTATTTTCGTTTTTGAAAAATATTTTTTTCGTACTTTTTAAATTTCAGTTTAAAAAAACATATTTTGTTAAAAAATGAAAATATTTTTAACAAAATATTTTTTTTAGTTTTTACAAATTGGTTTTTCCATTTTTGACAAAAAAATACTTACAAAAACTGAAAAAATGAAAAAGAAATTATTTTCAAAAAACGAAAATATTTTGTTGAAACTATTTTTTCAGTTTTTAAAAAATAAAATATTTTTTTTGTTTCTATAATTGTTTTCCAGTTTTTACAGAAAAATCCGAAAAAAATGAATTTTTTTTTGGTGTAAAAATCGAATTGTTTTTTGCAAAAACTGAAAAAAAAAGTATAAGAAAATTTTACTAAATTAGAAGACTACTAGGGAATTAGTTCAAAAAAATAAAAGCATTTTGCGAAATATTTTTTTTGAGTAATTATTTTTAATTCAGCATTGACCTAATGGTCAAAACGCATAAGTGAACAAAAAAGGTGGATGTAAGGGTACTTTTAGCCCAATAGGTAGATGAAGTGTATTTTGAACCTTTTAAAATAGTTTAGGGGCAATTTAGACCCTTTTCGTAAAAATAATAGTGCTTGTTATTATTATAATTTTATTTATTTTATTCACTTTTTTAACTATTGATGCCACTTATGAAAAATCATATATTCTTGCACGGAAAAGTACATAATTTTGGAAAGCACTCCACAAGATAATTAAGACTTGCTGGGCTTTAAGCTTGGTGTATCTTAAAGAGTGTCAATGGAAAATTGAGGGAAAATGAAAATTTGAGTTTTCCTTCTTGGTAAAGGGACATTGTCCTATATTGGAGGAAGAAAAGATTTTTGATGGGTATATATACAATTGCTAGCTCTTAAAAAATTAAGTAGAAGGCAAGTCGCGTGCTGTTGTCGTCGCTCGCCTTAGCTTCAGATTTGGGTTTGGTCAACGATTAATTGATTAATTTTATTGGACAAAGTTCCTTTCGATTATTTAATTAATTAACAAAGATTCAATCCGAAATAACCCATTACCCGCGATCTGGTCCGGTCTGTTCTGTTTTCTTTCTCGGATTATTTTAAATTCGTTTTCTAATTTTTCCGCAATATTCCCACCTGTTCCAACAACTATGCATGTTCTGAAAGGTTGCAAACCTTTTCAGAAAGGGGAATGCACGGTTAGCCATTAATAACATATAGTATGTATTTACTTTTAAGTCACTGTTTAAAATGTCTTTAGTGTTTATCTACTGCTTTAATAAAGGGAAAAAGAGCCAAAATTATACACCAACTATCGAGAATTAGTCACGTTTATATCCGTTTCTACTTTCGGTCTAAAATTATCCCTACAGTTAACAAAGTATGCAAAATTATCCCTATCGTTAATAAAGTATGCAAAATCATATCGTCCCTAACTCTAACAGATTTCCTACATGACAGTAGAACCCTCATTTAATGTGTCAACTAAGCAAATACCAACCCGAATTGAAGAGACCCATGCCTATATTTTTGACCCATGCCTATTTTTTGACCCATGCCCATTTCTTGGACCCTTCCATTCCGTTTACCCTCTTCTTGTGAAGAGTTGAAGATCAGAAATATGAATAAACAACCACCGCTTCTCCAGTCCACCACCTTCTTTCACCAATTTATGACATCAAAAAGATTATATAGAATCATATGCGGGAAAGTTCACTTGTTGAGAGTAAATATATCTTCTTTTATCAGTGTAGTTTTTTGAAAATTAATCCGATGACTGTAATTTTTAGGTGATTCCCTTTGATTTTAAACAGAAGAATATTGTGTTTCTCAATCATACATGGAGATACAGTTGTCGGCGGCTTCTGCCATGACAACCACTACACTGCTCCACCACTCTCTTCTTCCCGCCGTAAAGTTTCTGATGAGAAAACTAATCGCCGGAGATTTTTGAATAACGGAATTATCTGGCATTATCCGTCATGAGATACAAATAGAAACAATATACGGATACATGGGAAATTGAATAATGAAAAAATGGGGAGAACAAGAATTTACAGCGGAAGTTTTTGGTGGGTTATGCAGAAATTTATTTACAAAAAAAGGATGAGGATGATGACTTTTTGGGGTGGGTCATTATAAGTGGGACGGGTTATTAAAAGTGCGGGCGAGTAAAAAAAGCCTAATTGGTACATTATTTTGGGGGTCCCAGTTGCCACGTAGAAAATCTGTTAGATTTAGGTATAAATTTATCTACTATAGTAATGGTAGGGACGATTTTGCATATTTTGTTAACGGTAGGGATACTTTTTGACGTAAAGTAGAACGGGGTATTAATGTGGCTAATTTCAATTGTAGGGGTATAATTTTGACCCTTTTCCCTTTAATAAACTTTAACCGCCTGGACGAAAATACCTTTTTGCTCATGTTCTTAACTTCAGAACTTCAGGACTACATGTCCTTAACTTTTGAACTTGGAACTCAAACTTGAGGACCAAGCTTCCTTACTGTTGAACTTGTAAGTCAAGGTTAAGGACCTATTGTCCTTAACTTTTGATCTTGTAATTGTAAGTTAAAGACTGTCTGTCCTTAGTTTTTGAACTTATTAGTTTTCTATTAGCGGCTTTAACTATAACCTCAGCTCTATTTATTGTTCCCGATACCTCCTTATTTCAACTGAATTTGGATCCCAAATTGACGGGTTAGTGTGAGCTTATCCATGCGGTTATGCACTCTTTGAATAGGAATCCGTTTTCTGAAAGATCCTGGCTTTCGTACTTTGGTGGGTCTCCGAGATCCTTTTGATGACCTATGTTGAAGGGATATCTATCTAATCCGATCGATTGTGTAAAGCCCGCGGTAGCAACAGAACCGGGGAAAGTATACTGAAAAGACAGTTCTTTTCTATTATATTAGTATTTTATATTATATTAGATATATTAGATTATTATATTAGATTAGTATTAGTTAGTGATCCCGACTTAGTGAGTCTGATGAATTGTTGGCACCAGTCCTACATTTTGTCTTTGTGGACCGAGGAGAAAAGGTGCTCGGCGGGAAGAGGAGTGTACCATGAGAGCAGGACCAAGTGTCCTTAACTTTTGAACTTGTAAGTCTAAGTTCATGAATAAATGTCCTTAACTTTTGAACTTGGAATTCAAAGTTAAGGACTAAGTGTCCTTAACTTTTGAAACTTGTAAGTCAAGATTGAGGACCAAGTGTCCTTAACTTTTGAACTTGGAACTCAATGTTAAGGACCAAGTATCCTTAACTTTTGAACTTGAAACTTGAAGTTTAGGACTAAGTGTCCTTAACTTTTTAACTTGTAACTCGAAGTTAAGGACCAAGTGTCCTTAACTTTTGAGCTTGGAATTCAAAGTTAAGGACCTATTATCCTTAACTTTTGAACTTGAAATTCAAACTTCAAGACTTATTGTCCTTAACTTTTGAACTTGTAACTGTAAGTTCATGACCTATAGTCCTTAACTTTTGAGCTTGTTAGTCTAAGTTCAGGACCAAGTGTCCTTAACTTTTAAACTTGCAGCTCTAAGTTAAGAACTGACTGTCCTTAATTTCTATGCTTGTAACTCTAATTTAAGGGTCAAATGTCCTTAGAATTTCCATCTCTAAGTTCAGGACCCGCATAAAAAATAAAAAATATTTGATTCATTGAAATACGAAAACTCAATTGGTATTCTGGTAACTGATCTTCCACTTTCAAAAAAATAGCGTAACACCATTAATTCACTCCACAAAGTGCCTTCAAAACCTCTTTCAACAAATACCCCGTTTGCACTAATTTTTGTTTGTGAATATCTCAAACGGAGAAAAGAGTAACACTTGATTGTGTTTTCCTTTTCTTTTGCTTGTATTTTCAGCTAAAAATTATAGATTGAATGAACTAACTCCTCTACAAGAGCCACCCCCAGCTTGTTTAGTTCTTAATCAAGAAACCAGAGCCAATGTATTTGATGCATAGTGAGAAGAGAGGGTTTGAGAAGAAAAGCAATGGAAGAAAGGGTAAGTATCTTTTCATATTAATTTTAATAGCGTAGTGACTATTTTTGCTCAACATTAGAATTGCTGGATAAAAAATAAATAGCCCCTCAAATAGTGGCTTACTTTCAGAAACGGTGCCAAATGGACTATAAATATGCCTTGAATCTTTCTTTTTCTGCATAATACTTTTTCAGTGTGATTTACGACCATTGAGTGGTTCGCCGTTCATCAGAGTATTTGGTACTAATACGCTGGTGAGTTAAATCGTTCTATCCTATGAGGATATATTCTAGCACCTCGGGTATTTGAGGGGAATAATTTCTTTAAGGACACATTGTGTATTTAATGGATTCAATTTATACCTATATTATTTTTCAGAATTTATTTTATCGTTCTGGTTCTACTAACTTTTTATATATGTTTTTCTAGAAATTTAACTGTTTTATTGTTTATTACAACAATACAGTTTTGATAACAAGACTTCAATGTTCAATCTAGTAAAAAGTTCTAGAAGTAAGACAAACTTGTAAAAACTTGGAAAAAGGGACATTAAAAAATTAGTCTAGGAATAATCATAACAGAAGAACAAAAATTGGAAAAAGTGAAAAATAGTATTTGATGACATTTGAAGGAAAAAAAAGAAGAAGAAATTACATATTAGAGTATTAGACGCTAGAGAAATGGCCTCTTATTAAGAAGAAACAAAAACATTTTGGAAAAAGAAAACAAAACGGTCAAAAGTCATTTTCATTTTAAAAAAAAGTGGAAATTAAATGAAGTCAATTGGGCAGATAGCAATGCGTCTTCTTCAGTGGTTTCGTCCTCTAAGTAGTTGAGCCTAGCCGCACATGCGCTTCTCCTTTTTTATGTACGTTTTGTAAAAAAAATTAAGTTTAAAAATAGTATTTAAAATTTTGAAATTATTTTTCGATACGCATTTCAGTTTAACAAATATTGCACTTTTGTGAATGAAGTAAAAACGTTTTCTAAAAAACTTGAGAAAATTATTTTTAACCACTTTTTGATTTTTGAAAAAACTTGTTTTCAGAAAATCTCAATAAACTTATAAATTTTTGTGGACAAAATACATTTTTTTTAAAATCTCGAGAACCTATTATAATATCGCTTGCTCATAATAAATGAAAATAATTATTCGATTGTAAAAACGTGTAATCAGTTAATATGGTTAGCTTATACTGATATCGGTACATGTATATAAGTTAAATCGAGTTGCATACTCATTTTTATACCTTACGATAAGAGAAAAATCCAAACCACAAAAATAGCATATCAATAATAGGAAAAAAAAGCAAGTAATTCCATTTTCTACCAATAATTAATAGATTTCAACAAGTGGTTGAAGGGTCATGATCAACAAGTTGAGCTAAAGAAAGAAAATCGAGTGAAAGTCCATTCAAAAATAGTTTCGGTACCAAAATGACATTACTGGAGAAGCTGAAGGGTCAAAAAATATTTACTAGAAGTTAATATAAAACATAGTGGCCATTTAGACATAAAGAATTATGAAATTCCGGCAAAAAAGGGGAAAAAAAATTCTAAGTGTAAATGGTATTTGAAAATTAGAGCAAAATTTGGACATGATTACAATGTGGAGCTAGTTCTGAATATTTGCTGATTCCGGGAAAAAAAGAAGTGAAATTTTTCGAAAAAAATGAATATTTTTCTGGCCAAACGGACAAATTAATCTGGTTAGTTATGTGAGTGAAAAGTATGAATAGGGTTTTAAATGCTCACACGAACAAAATCATAATAATGAGATATATACTGAGCCCTCACTGCTACTTAGGGTATGACAGTGAAAACCATTGAATTGTTATATACTGAGCCCTCACTGCTACTTAGGGTGGTAGATAATAGCTGAGGAGACATTAAACTCTGATGTTACAAAGCGATGGGGATTCAGTTTTACAGCAAAACAAAACCCAAGATTTAAAATACTCCCAATGATTCCATATTATTCGCAAAGTACAACTGTAACTGCACTGCATCCCCCATTTATACATTTCTATGGATTAATGATCACGCCCAACTATATTTTATAAAAAGACACGCGAACGTTACAAATATAGTCTGGGTTTTTAGGTCTAGAGTAAAACTCATAGGGAATTAACCGATAAATACTTTCTTTGGATGTACGCAATTCTACAAAGTCAACTTCTCCGAGTTTTATAAATCATAGTTGATGGTAGTATTTCTAATAGCTAAGAGTGAAAGTAAGCTGAAAAGTAAATATGCTTGAATTGTAAACAATTATGAGAAGGTTCTAAGGCTATGATTTTTCCCTGTTGATGGGATCACTTTTGATTATGTTTCATACAAATTACCCGACATATTTCTATCAATCATGAGCATTTTATTTACAGTAAATCTTTCTGAGTAATCACAATAATCTACTAGACGCACTCTCCCGAGATATGCTAGCTAGCTTATTTAAATTACGCCCAAAGCTTATCCCTAAACTTGCCTTTAAACCCGCAATAATAAATCCCTCTTATACTTTTGAGAGTGATGTTGTTCAATAACTACCTAAATATGCGTTCTCTCCCGAGTTATGCACACTACATATGCACACCTAATTTAAGATCCGGTCAATTAACTACAACAAATACTTAGTTGAACAAATAGAGATTTTACTAGCAATCTATATTAACATAATCAAAAAGTTCATCCGTCAATAGGTTCCATCAAAACCCTAGACAAAGGATTTAGCTATTCATAACAACGTAAGAGAAAACTACTAGATTATTATGCAAAAATTGCAAGAAAATAAAAGAGATAAAACAACGATGTTGTTTTTGGGTGATCTCTAGCACTTGCTCTTCCTCCAAAAGTAATCTCAAAACGAGCTTCAACTATTTGGGCGAGTTTCTATATCTTATAATGGTTTTACAAAAGTTTTCCCGAATTAACACTTTGGCCCCCAATTTTCAGATACGTGAACAGTTCACCGCGGCCGCGGCGTGGACCGTGGTGAACACTACCTCATTTATTTTCTTCGCTTTGTCTCCGCGCTCTGCACCGCGGTCGTGGTGGACTTGTGTCCAATTATTTTCTTTTGCTATTTGTGTTCGGGTACTTCTCGAGTGGGTGTTTTCTTCATATTATTGCCTCCAAACACTTCATTGATGCTTCCTCACATATACTATTCCCTGCGAAATCAAATAACACTACTTAAAGCATTTTGTGGGCAATTTACATTATAAAACAACAACAAAACATACGCAATTAAGGTGTAAATATCAACTATATAGCCTAGTATCAATTAGTATACTACGACTCGGGTCTAAAGGTAACAATGTTATTTTTACCTTAATCGAGGGTCTATCGGAAATATTATTTCTACTTCACAAGATCAGGTTAAGACCTACGTACACATTACCCTCCCGAGATCCCACTTAAAATATTACACTGGATATGTTATTTTGTTGGTTGTTGGACTAGTATACTGCACTCTGTCTGATTTCAAAATATATACAGCGATGTTTTACGGCTGAATACGAAATCTAAAAAAGAGAAAAAAAATAGAAACTAATTGTAATCTTAAAGCAAGACCTTAAGGATAAATCGAAAGCTTTCTAAAGTAGAATTATTTTTAAATTTAAGAAATATATCTATTTTTTAAAATAGACTAATAAGGAAAAAATATCATATAAAATAAAATAGTGTATACAAAATATTAGTACCGGAAAAAATTGCTATTTTAAAGAAATACCAAATAAAATTTTGACGAAAAACTTCAGTGATAGTAGTAAATTGCATTTGTCGAAATCATTTTAAAGGTGCTTTCAGTAATTCAAATTAAATCGGCCAATATACTTTTAATTTTATAAATAACTATAATGTAGCTCCCGTTTCGTCCATACTATATTCTAGTGTGAAATTTTATTTGATCGAATACAATATGATAGAGTTTAGGCTTATCTACTGAAGATGTAAAAGATATATATTTGTACGATAGTTTTATAAAAGTCGACTATAAATAATGTCTACTTTAAAATTTGTCAGCATTTAAAGAAAATAAGATGAGTAATATGTGGCAGTCGGTAGGATCATACTGAGTGTAAAATTAATATTGTGACTGTTGGCAGGTGAAAATTAACATTATTTCTTTTGTTCACATATTCATCTTTTCCTTTATTTGACAAATTGAATGCTTTTACCGGCCAATAATAAGTTTCTTTTGTCAGATTTACCCTTCTACTATTATAAATAGACCTTATTTATTCTCCGTTTGAGTTTCTTATCAAAAATATCCCTACTGTTATACTTTTGGTTTAAATTTACCCTTCACCCGTTAAATATATCTTACAAGTTTTTAATGGACACGTGGCAGCATGTCATTGGACCTGATTTAAAGCATTTTTATTAAAAACTGGAAAATAATTATAAAAATAGAAAAAAATACTTTTAATAAAGTATTTTCACTTTTTAAAAAACTAAAAAAATATTTTCGTTTTTTTTATTTTTTTCCAGTTTTTAAAGCATTTCGTTTTTTCAGTTTTTTTTAAAAGTAAAAGTATTTCTATTTTTAAAAAAAATAAAGTGAAGAACAAAAATTTCGAAATGCTAATTTGGACACAATAATAATACGGTTAAGTATTTCGAAATATTTTTCTTATTCTTCACAAAATATTTCTTCACAAAAAATTTTTTGTCGTGTCCAAATATTTTCAACAATTTTTTTATTCTTCACAAAAAAATTCGAAATGCTTAACCTTATTATTATTGTGCCCAAATTAGCATTTCAATTTTTTTTTCTTATTCTTCACTAAAAAATTTGACATGCTTAACCGTATTATTATTGTGTCCAAATTAGCATTTCGAATTTTCTTTTCTTCATTTTATTTGAAAATAACAAGAATACTTTTACTTTTTTAAAGAAACTGAAAAACGAAATAAAACGAATGCTTTAAAAACTGAAAAAAAAAAATAAAAAAAAATAAAAAAAAGCAAAATATTTTTTTAGTTTTTTAAAAAGTGAAAATACTTTATTAAAAGTATTTTTTTTATACTTTTATAATTGTTTTCCAGTTTTTAATAAAAATGCTTTAGTATTTCGAAATTTTTGTTCTTCACTTTATTTTTTAAAAAAATACTTTTACTTTTAAAAAAACTGAAAAAACGAAATGCTTTAAAAACTGGAAAAAAATAAAAAAAAACGAAAATATTTTTTTAGTTTTTTAAAAAGTGAAAATACTTTATTAAAAGTATTTTGTTCTATTTTTATAATTGTTTTCCAGTTTTTAATAAAAATGCTTTAAATCAGGTCCAATGACATGATGCCACGTGTTCATTAAAAACTTGTAAGGTATATTTAACGGGTGAAGGATAAATTTAAATCAAAAGTATAACAGTAGGGATATTTTTGATAAGAAACTCAAACGGAGGATAAATAAGACCTATTTATAATAGTAGAAGGACAAATCTAACCCTTAACCGTAAATTTATACTCATTACACTTTGAGATGATAGTACTGTATCTCATTCCATGGAATTGGAATTTTGCGGGGATTTAGATTAATTAATCACAAACTTAAGTTTTACTTTCACTAGTTGTCTAAAATATTTGTACGCGCTCAATGTAGATTCAATAAGTTACGTATTTTATCAAGGTAGACACTTTATATGTTGCAAGTTTTAAATTAAATGATTGGATACAAACGTAGTGGCGCTAGATTTTTTACTAAAAAAATTTAAAATATAAAGAAATAAACTCACAAAAAAGTTAAAATAACTTAATATTTACTGTACAAACATAAAAAATAATTTTGACCTTGTACATACGGTGTAATTTAGACGAATGAAGTTTAGTGAATCCCCCTTCCGCCTCGGTGTATAGAGTCCCATGTATAATTTTAAATGTATAAGTTTGGAATTTTACCCTTAAGTATTAGGTTCTAAGTTAATAATTCGTATATTTATATCTATGCTATATTAAAAGCACGATACCCCTTAGTGAAATGTCATTCTCCTTATTTACCCTTTAAAAGTTAATTTCACACTAGACAAAATATTTATTTAATTATTTTTCTAATAATTAGGACCTTGAAATTAACTAAAATTTTGGCTACTAAATATTTTCTTATTTGAATTATATAACGAGAGGTTGGTAGGTTGAGACAGGTACTTGAATAATCTAAGGGTTTCATAAGCAGGACTAAGACATGATACTTGGAGTGCAAGTACAATACCGAGTCGAGGTAAGTGAGCATGGACGTGAGTCTTGAATCACAGGTCATCCCCATAAGGGGCAGTTTCAAGCACCTAGGGTCGGTTATCTAGGGGGATGGGGAGATCGACGAGAATGTCGCACACCGTATATGGTGGAGTGGATAAAATAGATGTTAGCATCTGGAGCACTGTGTGACAAGAAAGTGCCACTATTGCTTAAAGGTAAGTTTTATATAGTGGTAGTTAGACCAACCATGTTGTATGGGTTATAGTGTTGGTCGTGTAAGAATTCACATATTCAGAAGGTGAAAGTAGAAGAAATGAGGATGTTGAGGTAGATGTGCGGCAACACTAGGATGTATAAGATTAAGAATAAAGTTATTTGGGGAAAAGGTAGGCATGCCTCTTCTGGATGACAAATGCGGGAAGCGAGGCTCAAATGGTTTGGGCACGTGCAGAGGGGAAGCTCAGATGCCTCGGTAAGGAAGCGTGACAAATTAGCTTTGGCGGGTACGAGAAGAGGTAGAGGGCGGCCTAAGAAGTATTGGGTAGAAATGATCAGGCAGAACATGTCGTGGTTTCAAAATTTTGAGGACATGGCTCTTGATAGGAAGGTGTGGATGTCGAGCATTAGGATTGTAGGTTGGGAGGTAGTCGAGCAATTTCTACTTCGTACCGGGTGTA
The DNA here is from genome assembly GCA_032618575.1 of Nicotiana noctiflora. Classification (NCBI taxonomy): domain Eukaryota; kingdom Viridiplantae; phylum Streptophyta; class Magnoliopsida; order Solanales; family Solanaceae; genus Nicotiana; species Nicotiana noctiflora. Next base: position 27,809 of record JASVEL010005708.1, read on the forward strand.
AGGTTAGCCTGATAGGGGTTTTCTTAGATTGCTAGTGGTTAATGTTGTATTCACACTATTCATCCATTTCCCATAGTATAGGGTGTTATTTAATTGTTATTGTTTTGCATCTATATTTTGGTTCTTATGTCGTTATTATTTCTATGTTCTGTTGATGGTACTGATGTATTTGTCTCTTTTCATCTTCTTGAGCCGGGTATCTTTCGAAAATAGCCTCTCTACTCCCTCGGGGGCAGGGGTAAGGTCTATGTACCCATTACTTTTTTCATACCCAACTCGTGAGATTTCATTGGGTTGTTGTTATAGTTATTGTTGAATTATGTATAAATTCTTTCCCAAATAAAATATATTTCTGCATATGAATATTAAAACGGATAATTTAATCTTTTATATTACTTATATAATTTCTCTTTCTTGTAATAGTTCTAAACTTCTTTAATATGAATATAATATTTCTCTGTCAAAGTTGGAGCTAAGATAACAGCCTACCCTCCAAAATTGTCTGAGCTTGAGCTCGTATAGAGAAAAGAAAGGAAGATTCTAGAGAGATGATATTAAATGGGAAAACTTTTGTAATATTTTCATTAACTAACTTGAGTACTTATACACGTAAAGGAAAAAACAAACTGATAAAATGTTGTCACACCTCCTTTTTACGCACCCGCGAGCGCGAGGAGTTTTTCCAATTAAAGGACAATCGAGACGGGATCCACTTTATTAAATTCAGAGTCGCCACTTGGGAAAGTAATGGTGTCCCAAGTCACCGGTTTGATCCCGAATCGAGGAAAAGAATGACTCTATTTAACAGTCCGCGAACCAGAAATCCGGATAAGGAATTCTATTAACCCGGGAGAAGGTATTAGGCATTCCCGAATTCCGTGGTTCTAGCACGGTCGCTCAACTGTCGTGTTCGGCTTATTTATCTGATTTTTTACAGTTATATACTTAGTGCAAATTAATATCCTTTTACCGCTTTTATTATTATTATGATTTGCGGAAAGAATGTTGTCTAAAAATATGTTTCGAATCACGTCACATGAAATGCACCCGGATTCTCGACACATTCTTATTCAACATTTTTTGGATTTGGATTTGGGTCGCATGAAATGGACACCCGTACTTAAGAAGGTAAACTTATTAAAATACGCGCCTAGAACGGTTATTTATTTACACTTTTGAGAAGGCCATGATATTTGCTAAGAAACGGCACGTCTCGAAATCTAAGCACTTGATATACACCCTTATGAGGGTCCTACGATTTGTGTAACTGTTAGGCGAGGTGCACCTCTAATCCGAATTTAAAGCGAACTACATCCCGCTATATTTGTTTAGGAGTTGATTCCAAATTATTTAAAACATGTTACGAGCCACACCGCATGAAATGCGCCTGTGGTTCCTGACACGCCTTATTTAATCTTGTTCAAAATTGGAGTCGGGTCACATGAAATGCACACCCATTTTAAGAAAGTAAAAAATTAAACCCGCACTTAAAGTGACTAGCGTATTACTATTTTGCGAAGGGCCATGAAATCAGTCACACAACTCATTCCAAAATTCTAATCAGTTAAATATATATCTCCTATTTAAAATCAACCAAGTGATATCCAAGATCTAACAGTTGTAGTCTAGTTTGACAGTCCAGACCTCATCGCGATTCGAACTAAACATTAGTTTCATCCGATGGATATACAACATCATCATTATTATGTACAAAAGGAGGTAAGAAAACTGAAACAGAAAAAGATTGCAACAGCATGGAACAGCTTTCAACTCATTTCCATAAGCTTTAAGGTTTGCAAAAATGTGTACCTGGATGATAAGCAGAAGAAGAAAGAGGGAACAATCAGCAGTGGTAATGCAGCAACAGTAGCAGGAGCCCAGCAACAAACATAGAACAGCAATACCAACAGCAGCAACAGGAGACAAAAAAAATAACCAAAACACAACAACAAACACACCCAGGCACAACACCAGCACTCAGCAATATCCGAAAAACACAACCAACAGTAAACCAGTAGCAACACCTTGACCAAACAGAAACAAACAAACCAGAAACAGATGCAAGAGACCCCTGTAAACTTCAACTAACCATCCAATGAAACAGTAGCGATTTCAATCTCTACACCACTGTTTTCTCTAAGATATCTATGGATATCAACGTCTGTCTATCACTATATTTCCAGAATCCCTCCTCAAAAATAGCTCTCACAGTGTGTTTTATAGGTACCAATCTCCCTCTCTCACTGTATTTTCCAGACTTGTTCTCCAATGTTTTCTATCACTGTCTATCTCTAAGGTTTCTCTAGGTCTCCCTGTGGATATCAACAACTTGTCCAGCTCCTCAATCCTCTCTCTGCCTACTGTCTCTCTGTTCTGTTTTTCAGTTCCTAACTCTCTCTATCTTCAAAATATTCTCTCTTTCTATGTGTTTCAGAATGTTCTCCAAACAATCTTTCTAATGTATGCCCTGTAAGACCCTGAGCAAAAGAGAGCCCCTCTATTCTGTTCAAACCTTATACTTATAGTTGAAAAACCAATGACACTCTAAAATACAATAATCAGCAGACCCACCCTGCCCATACTCTTCTCTGCCAGCCCAATAGATTCCCCTGGGCAGACCCATCCCTCTGCCTAGCCCATGATATTCCCTGGCCTCCCTGACACTGGTTTTTGTCACTACAATGTGTCTAAGCATGGGGCATTTTTAAATTAATAACAGGGGACAACTGGTGGTGAACTCTGCTGTACAGCAGGTTCCACCAGCAGTCCTAATGTACTACCCTTCATCAGTTACACCCTTCAATCCTATACTAACAAACAACTATATCCAAACATCATTGCTAATTCAGAATCCAGAATCAATCAACAATACAAATCAGAAAATTGCCAAATCAAACAATTCGACACAGTGATGACCCACTGCCCGGGCTTTCAAACAACAAAACTCGCGAATTAAAACGACGACATTTGCTATTCGACCATAATATATATGATTGATAACAACTGATCGACTTACGAATTTAATCGATTATAGCTTCAACGGACAGATTTGAAGAAATCGCTTATCCGAATTAACTAATTGACGACCTTAAGTTGATTAATTGTACAAAGCCACTACAATTAACAAACACTCAATCGGACAGACAATAACAAGAAGGAATTGACCAAATAAAGGGTCATTGGAGAAGAAGCAAAAGCAGAAAACTAAAGAAGACACAAAGGATAACAAATTCACCTCATTAACATACTAAAATATGAAGAAAGAAAAGAGAAATACCATGTGAGGAGAAAATCCGCACTTGAAACGGGCCTCGGACTCCTCTTGGATACAACTCGGGCTTGACCCTTTTGTTTTTGAGGCCAATGGACCTTAATTGAGATGTTTTCAATAGTGAAAACATCCCAATTAAGGTCTATTAGACCTCAATCAGGCATGAATCGAATTTAGGGTTCCTGGCCGAGATTTTGGGGCTTGATTGATTCTAGCAAGATTCGAACAAAACTAAGGCCGATGGGGGTATGAGGGAGGTGAGGGGAAGCTATGGTGTGATTTTGGTGAGGTTTGGTATAGTTTTCAAATTCCGACGACCTTTGATTCAATATTCAACACGCTCGAAAATGATTCGAGGCTAACAGAGGCCGGATTCGAAGAGAGGGAGGTGAGGAGAAGGATTGGTGTTAATTTGGTGACCGTTGGCCTACCGGAACCGACGTGGGGCGATTTCCGGCAGGCGGAGCACGGCGGAGGAGGGCGGCGTTACGCTGGTCTGTGAGAGAGACGGGTTCAATGTGAACGGCTAAAGGGGATTGGGTGTCTGGGTATACTAAAATGGACGAATTAATCGGAGCCGTTGGATCAGATGATCTGAACGGCTCAGATCGATCAGGGATTATTGAACGTCGTCGTTTCTTGGTGGGACGAGGCCGTTTGGCTTAGCGGGTGGGGCGGACTGGTCCAGGTGTGCTGGAATTGGGCTGGGGTTATTTTGGCTCTTTGGGCCTGGGGTTTAATTATAAAGTGGCCCAATCTATATATATATATATATATTAACTTGTAACACAATTAATTTTTACTACAATTATCCTACATAATTACATATCACTTAGATGTAAATCACATGATTTTGATATTAAACACTAAACACTAAAAATGCAAAACATAATATATATATTTTTTGTATTTTACTAATTTAAATAAATAAACACGCACACAAAAATGCAAATGTAAGATAAAAATAACACAGAAATCACAAAAATCATGCCCAACATGAAACTATTTTATTTTGAATTTTCTGGGAGTAATTGCCGTGAGGGCAAAAATCACGTGCTCACAGCTGCCCCTCTTTGCGCGGGAACATGAAGAGTTTTCGTGCAAAGATAAGTGAGCGGATACGAGCGATTTTTGCCCGTTTGAGCACTCCGTATGAAGCATTTCTTGGAAAAGTTTGACCGAACCTTGCTTCAAAAGGTCTCCTACATATCCCTGGCTAAAAGGGAATCAGGTCAATGTAGTTCGGGAAGTTTTGGTAGCTGGGACTACCATGACTGCTGTGATCTTGCTGTTACTGCTGTTGTTGCTGCTATCACTGCTTACCGATCTCCTCATTACATCGTGCTAAAATAAAACAAGAAGCTAGGCTAGCCTACGGATCACATGATCCTATCTATCTTCAACTTGCTTTTGTCGCCTTGCTTTTTGTTGGCTTGATTGTTCCTCTTGATGTTTCTTCTCTTCTGCCAATTGTTATTTCGGCCTATCTTAATTGCCGAACTCCGACCATTGGTCCCTTCCTTGTGATCTTCGAACTATTCTGCTTCGAAATCTGAATCTATCTTTCTGATCCTCGTTGCCTTCCTTTTGATTATGAACTTTGATTCATGCTGTGGATTTTCGTTATACTCTACCGCTTTCCTCAACCAACTTCAAAAATAAATCGCCATTCCTCTCTTCAGGCGGGATCCTGACTTCAACAACATCCTAGAAAATAAATCGCCATTCCTCTCTTCAGGCGGGCTCCTGACTTCAACATCAACTTAGAAAATAAAACGCCATTCCTCTCTTCAGGCGGGCTCCTGATTTCAACATCAACTTAGGAAATAAAACGCCATTCCTCTCTTCAAGCGGGCTCCTGACTTTAACAACATCTTTTAAAATAAATCGCCATTCCTCTCTTCAGGCGGGCTCCTGACTTCAACATCTTTTGAAAATAAATCGCCATTCCTCTCCTCAGGCGGGCTCCTGATTTCAACATCAACTTATAAAATAAATCGCCATTCCTCTCTTCAGGCGGGCTCCTGACTTCATCATCAACTTAGAAAATAAAACGCCATTCCTCTCTTCAGGCGGGCTCTCCTGACTTCAACATCTTTTGAAAATAAATCGCCATTCCTCTCTTCAGGCGGGCTCCTGATTTCAACATCAACTTATAAAATAAATCGTCATTCCTCTCTTCAGGCGGGCTCCTGACTTCAACAACATCTTTTAAAATAAATCGCCATTCCTCTCTTCGGGCGGGCTCCTGACTTCAACATCAACTTATAAAATAAATCGCCATTCCTCTCTTCAAGCGGGCTCCCGACTTCAACAACATCTTTTGAAAATAAATCACCATTCCTCTCTTCGGGCGGGCTCCTGACTTCAACATCAACTTTTAAAATAAATCGCCATTCCTCTCTTCCCGCGGGCTCCCGACTTCAACAACATCTTTTGAAAATAAATCGCCATTCCTCTCTTCGGGCGGGCTCCTGACTTCAATATCAACTTTTGAAAATAAATCGCCATTCCTCTCTTCGGGCGGGCTCCCGACTTCAACAACATCTTTTGAAAATAAATCGCCATTCCTCTCTTCGGGCGGGCTCCTGACTTCAACATCAACTTTTAAAATAAATCGCCATTCCTCTCTTCAGAGGCGGGCTCCTGACTTCAACAACATCTTTTGAAAATAAATCGCCATTCCTCTCTTCAAGCGGGCTCCTGACTTCAACATCAACTTATAAAATAAATCGCCATTCCTCTCTTCAGGCGGGCTCCCGACTTCAACAACATCTTTTGAAAATAAATCGCCATTCCTCTCTTCAGGCGGGCTCCTGACTTCAACATCAACTTTTAAAATAAATCGCCATTCCTCTCTTCAGGCGGGCTCCTGACTTCAACAACATCTTTTGAAAATAAATCGCCATTCCTCTCTTCAGGCGGGCTCCTGACTTCAACATCAACTTTTAAAATAAATCGCCATTCCTCTCTTCAGGCGGGCTCCTGACTTCAACATCAACTTTTAAAATAAATCGCCATTCCTCTCTTCAGGCGGGCTCCTGACTTCAACAACATCTTTTGAAAATAAATCTCCATTCCTCTCTTCAGGCGGGCTCCTGACTTCAACATCAACTTTTAAAATAAATCGCCATTCCTCTCTTCAGGCGGGCTCCTGATTTCAACATCATTTGAAAAAATAAATCGCCATTCCTCTCTTCAGGCGGGCTCCTGACTTCAATCATCAACTTTGAAAATAAAATGCCATTCCTCTCTTCAGGCGGGCTCCTGACTTCAACGTCAACTTTTGAAAATAAATCGCCACTCCATTCTTCAGGCGGGCTCCTGACTTCAACATCAACTTTTGAAAATAAATCGCCATTCCTCTCTTCGGGCGGGCTCCTGACTTCAACATCAACTTATAAAATAGATCGCCATTCCTCTCTTCCTGCACCACTTTCTTCTTCCTGCATCGCTTCTTGGGCCATCCTTTCTTCTGAATTACCTTGTTTTGGAATTGCTTTCCTCCTGGGTCGTGTTATTTTTCTCTTGACTGCGAAAATAAATCGCCATTCCTCTCTTCAGGCGGGCTCCTGACTTCAACATCAACTTGGAAAATTAAAACGCCATTCCTCTCTTCAGGCGGGCTCCTGACTTCAACATCAACTCACTAACTCCATCCCATCCATGTCGTCTTTTTTTTGCTTCCTGCACCATTTTCTTCTTCCTGCATCGCTTCTTGGGCCATCCTTTCTTCTGAATTACCTTGTTTTGGAATTGCTTTCCTCCTGGGTCGTGTTATTTTTCTCTTGACTGCCGGGGAAATCTTTGGATTGATTACTTGCCTGCCGGGGATAATGCTGTTGGGGAAATCTTCTTTATTTCCTCTTTTTCTACTTCCTTCAAAACCTTTATTCTCTCCCGAGATCGCTGGGGATTAAAATGTCATCAGCTGGGGATTACCCTGTCGGGAGATCCCTTTTCCTTTTCCCTCTTTCCAAAACTCCTTCGGGACTCGCGCTTTGCTCCCTTGAAAAACTTGTAGGATATAATGCTGCCGGGGAAATCTCGAAATCAGTGTTTCATTTTTTCGAGAACTGCTGGGGATGATACTGACTTCTTGCCTTTCTGAACGCAAGCTTCCTCGTTTTGTCTTGTCTTCTGGGGGTATAATTTCCTCTATCACAACTTGTTGTTTTCTTTTTTTTTTTTTCAAAGCTGCTGGGGATAACCGGGTTCAAAGATCATTTTCTCGCATTATCTGGCTTCTTTCCCCAACCGGGTATTTGGTTTAGAGAAAATTTTCGCAACGGGAGAAAATTTTCTGCCCCAGTTTGAGAATCTTCTTCGTGGCATGCTTTTCTACCAACAACCCTCTTTTTCCTGTTTCAAATCAAAGAAAAATTGGTTAGTTTTAAAATGTGGTGGTTGGTTGTGGTGCTCCTGCTGGGGATGGTTCTCCTCTTCTTTCCCTGCTCTGCGTTTCATTATCAGAACTTGCTGGGGATGTTATTATTTGATGATATTCATGCTGGGGATAGCTTTCTCCTTTCTTGCTTCCCCGCCTTCCTTGACGACTCTTTATTCGCGAACCTTTCCACGTGGTTTTCCACTGACCACCCAAATTCCTATGATAGTGACCCTTCGTGAAGACCTTGCATGTTTTACTGGTGAACCATTTTCTTTGTTCACCCTTGCCACTGAAAATACCTTTCTGCTGGGGATATCTCTCCTTCTTTTGCGGCATATCTAAGGACTGGGCATTTCCACCCTTTGAGTCTCATTAATCTTCCTCGAGGTCATTAACCTTCCTTGAGATATCCTTATTGACGCCAATCCCTCCCTGTGTCATTTTCCTATTGCTGGGGAATATCCTTCTAGACACTGGCCTTGTGCTTGATCCTTCCTGACTTATACCACTTGGGTGCACCAATAAAAATCCCGTCTTGCGTAATTGGAAAGCTGATGGAAAATTTTGCAGTCATTTCTTGCAAACAGACTCTATTGGGGAATTTTGATGAAAGGAGAAAGATAAAAGGAAACAGAATAAAAGACAAAAAGGAAGAGGACTCTCTAAAAAGAAAAATTATAAAGTAAACCTATCAAACGTGGATACCAACTCTAATGGACATGACATGCACATATAGCCTATATTCCGTTGTTAAACCGCCTTTTGTAGTCTTTACTTGGGGCTTTCCATCTTATTTCCAATCTCCGTTCGACTTGTAGTGCCCGAGGGGTTTTCACTATCAAGCCTCTCTCATTTCGGTTTTTTATTTTTTCTCAGCTTTCATCGCCTTATGGTGCCTGTGAAGGTTTTCACCGCTAAGACTCTCTCATTTGTGTTACTTTTCCGCTGGGGATTGGTGGTGTTACTGCTAAGACTCTCCTATTTTCTGCTGGAGATCGGAGTCTTTGTGCCGGGAATCAGAGTGTTATGTCCCGATGAAACTTCTCTCATTTGCCTAACTCAGCCTCTTTTGAAAATTGGTCAAAAGGTCTTTCTTTGGACCGTAATGTGGGTTTGGACGGGGCTAAAAAAAAAGGTATTAAAGGCTCAAAATAAAACAAATTGGGTTCAAAATTACAACCTTCGGAATCCTATATTTTCCTTACATAAACACATTTTTTTTTTACTGCCCCTGTTTCTTGCTTGGGGATTTTTTGGTTCTTATTTACACTATGACCGAGCTGTGAAGCGCCTACGTATCCTCTTTGAGGAATCAGGTCAAACGTAGTTCCCAATTCCTCATTTTTCTAGTTTTCCTTTTCATCATTTTTTCATTTTTTTTTTGTTCCTTTTCGGTTGTTTTTGTTTTTCTCTTTTTTCTTTCTTTATCTTCCCCATTTGGGTTTCTAATTTTGGTACCGATTCCGAAGCAGGGGTATGAAAGAAATCAAAGTAAGGCTCGAAGGGTTAACGAAGGATAAAGTGTTTGGGTAGCAGAACAAAATGCCTTCGTCATTCCAATCTTCAAAACATACCAAGTGCAAACAAAACGATTAACATTCGTCATATCTTTAAAGCATGGTTGGACAACACTCTCATTTTCATTATTATGAACGAACCCACGTCAATTTGGCTAGCTTGCCCTTGACTATTTCCTTTTTACTTTCCCTGGTTTCACATGACTCGGGATCCAAATAATCTCAAATTGTTTTTATTTCCTTTGAATGACCCGATCATCTTCCAATTGTTTCATGATTAACTTTTAGAATTAAGCCACAATTATGTGTGCGTATGTCGTGTCACTAGATCCGGCGTTTGAACACAAGACGAATCTAAAGGGTAAAAAGAACTAAACAAATAAGACGACCGGAAGTAACAAAAAGACCGAAAGTTTCATTAAAGTAATGACGAAATGGTTTAATGACAAAACAAACAAAACAAACCAGAGTACAGCCCTGAAACAAAACTGGGCAAGACCAAAGCAAGCTGCTAGGACAAAAACGGAAGGGCAAGAGGGTTTGACCACAAGACAAAGTCCGAATTATAACCCTGAAAATAACTCGGACAACAGAAATGACAACAAAAATGAACCATCAAAGTCCCATCTAGCTGACCAAAAGAGGGAGTGTCTTCCCAATTACCAAGCACGACGTTTTAGCCACTAAGTTCTGCATCAATATTGTCGAGGCTACCCTCTGCTTCAACATTTTTAGCTTCAGTCGATACACCACCCAGAGGATTCGGGTGCTCCCTGTCATCGTCATTGATCACAATCAACCACCCTTTTTGAATCATTCTTTCTATTTCCTTTTTCAAAGTACGACAACTCTCGATGTCGTGCCCTCTGACGTTGGAATGGTATGCACATCGTGCGGTAGGATCGAAGCTTCTTGCACGTGGATCGGGAGTATATCCGGGGAGTGGTGTAATCAGGCCGACATGTTTTAACTTTTCAAACAGGCTTGCATAGGATTCTCCGATAGGGGTAAGAGCCTTTTCTCGCTTCAGCAGCCTCTCCTCCCTAAACGCCTTATTTGGCCTGAAACCTGACCCGGGGGGTTTCCGGTAGGTTCGTGGGGGTTGGTAGGCCTTTTGTGAAGCTGGGTAACTGGAAGGTGAAGTACGATTTTGGGTGTCCCGGGGAGAGTAGTGGTGTTGGGGACGGGAGTAGCGTTGTGAAAACATAGCTGGGGGACGAGTAATTGAGCTACTCGAGTGGCTGGAAAAACTGTGGTAGGTGGGTATATATGGAGAGTGTGAGGGATTATCTGGCATCGGGTTTAGTGTACGGGTAAGGACAGAGTCCAGGAAGCTGGGTGGTGGCGGGGGTGGTGCTTTTCCATCCATCCACGCCCGATACATGTCAGCCACATGTTGTCTCAACACTTTGACTTCTTCTACTAACCCGCGGTTCCGTTCAACCAGCTGTTGTCGGGTGTCAACCCACTCAGTCTTGAGATTCTCTGCCATTGTCCTCTGACTTTGTGTTACAAGGAAGAGCTATTTTGGGACCACAACCAACCACCTTTTTCTGGAAATCGACACAACAAAACGAAGACACCATGTTAGTATTAAGATATTCCGCTTATTGATTTCCCCCATTTTTTTTTTTTTTTTTTTTGTTTATGGAAATGATCGAATCCTATGTGGATTGCCTACGTATCATGACCCCGCATGAATCAGACCGAGCGTAGTTCTTGCCAATTAATGCAAGAAGTAAAGAGATATTTATTTGATTTTGATTTTTTTTGAAAGGGGTGTGAACCCGAATTTGATTTTGAGGCTATGGCCTTGCAACATTTCCACAAGGAATATTTCAAGGGTGTGCCTGCAGATTATTAAAAATGACTCAAAGTGGCTATTTTTGAAAAAACAACCTTCCGGCGTCCTTTCGGAACATTCGGCTATTTTCAAAAACGGCATTACTTTGATTTTATTGAAAAAATTAAACACACAATTTATTTTGATTTTTGAAAGGTGTGGTTGGACCCGATGAGGGTTGCCTACGTATCCCACCTAATGGCGAGAATCAAACCTGCGTAGTTCGGTCAAACAAACTACATATGTAAATGAAACAAACTATTTATTATTTTTTCACACATTTTTTTTTAGTTTACATTTTTTTTTTTATTTTTTTTTTATTTTACAAAATTTTTTTTTTCTTTTTAAGTAAAAAACAAACTATTCTGAAACTATTTTTTTTTTATTTCAATCACACATTTTTTTTTATAACAAACGTTTTTTTTTCTTTTTAAGTAAAAAAAAACAACTATTTTGAAACTATTTTTTTTCATTTTTCTCAATATAAAAAAAACGGTTAGCCTGCAAATCTGAAGCAAATATATGCGTAAAACAAACAGGATGCAGCAGGATAGTCTTTTCATTTCAGGTCACCTGTCCTAGACGGACCCAACCCCTGTGTTGAGTCCCCTAAGTCAAATGCAACATGATGCAAATAAACGTTCCTACTAGGGATCCGGCATGAGGCTTTGTTATTCTAGGTTTAAAACCTGGGTTTATTGTTCTAGACCTGGCCTACCCGAGTGGACAACTCGAGCCGAGGAGGAGGCAGCAACCCGGGAATACAGAAGCTTCACCGGTTTCGCAACTTATCCAAACCTCGTTCTAAAGTGGGAATCAGACACTATACAGAAAAGAAGTCACACGAAGTGCACCCTTCTTCATGATTTAGAAGACCCAGAGAGGAGATTGGTTTCGGCACAATTTATATGTACAGGTCAAAAATATCAAAGCAGTAAAACAATATCTAGCACATTAATACAAACATAAAATCAGATAATAAATAAGCCAAATACAACAATTATCCAAGCTCGAATTCTTAAACCCTGAACCAGTGGTTCTGGGTAAAGATATCCCCAGCAGAGTCGCCAGAGCTGTCACACCTCCTTTCTACGCACCCGCGAGCGCGAGGAGTTTTTCCAATTAAAGGACAATCGAGACGGGATCCATTTTATTAAATTCAGAGTCGCCACTTGGGAAAGTAATGGTGTCCCAAGTCACCGGTTTGATCCCGAATCGAGGAAAAGAATGACTCTATTTAACAGTCCGCGAACCAGAAATCCGGATAAGGAATTCTATTAACCCGGGAGAAGGTATTAGGCATTCCTGAATTCCGTGGTTCTAGCACGGTCGCTCAACTGTCGTGTTCGGCTTATTTATCTGATTTTTTACAATTATATACTTAGTGCAAATTAATATCCTTTTACCGCTTTTATTATTATTATGATTTGCGGAAAGAATGTTGTCTAAAAATATGTTTCGAATCACGTCACATGAAATGCACCCGGATTCTCGACACATTCTTATTCAACATTTTTTGTATTTGGATTTGGGTCGCATGAAATGCACACCCGTACTTAAGAAGGTAAACTTATTAAAATACGCGCCTAGAACGGTTATTTATTTACACTTTTGAGAAGGCCATGATATTTGCTAAGAAACGGCACGTCTCGAAATCTAAGCACTTGATATACACCCTTATGAGGGTCCTACGATTTGTGTAACTGTTAGGCGAGGTGCACCTCTAATCCGAATTTAAAGCGAACTACATCCCGCTATATTTGTTTAGGAGTTGATTCCAAATTATTTAAAACATGTTACGAGCCACACCGCATGAAATGCGCCTGTGGTTCCTGACACGCCTTATTTAATCTTGTTCAAAATTGGAGTCGGGTCACATGAAATGCACACCCATTTTAAGAAAGTAAAAAATTAAACCCGCACTTAAAGTGACTAGCGTATTACTATTTTGCGAAGGGCCATGAAATCAGTCACATAACTCATTCCAAAATTCTAATCAGTTAAATATATATCTCCTATTTAAAATCAACCAAGTGATATCCAAGATCTAACAGTTGTAGTCTAGTTTGACAGTCCAGACCTCATCGCGATTCGAACTAAACATTAGTTTCATCCGATGGATATACAACATCATCATTATTATGTACAAAAGGAGGTAAGAAAACTGAAACATAAAAAGATTGCAACAGCATGGAACAGCTTTCAACTCATTTCCATAAGCTTTAAGGTTTGCAAAAATGTGTACCTGGATGATAAGCAGAAGAAGAAAGAGGGAACAATCAGCAGTGGTAATGCAGCAACAGTAGCAGGAGCCCAGCAACAAACATAGAACAGCAATACCAACAGCAGCAACAGGAGACAAAAAAAATAACCAAAACACAACAACAAACACACCCAGGCACAACACCAGCACTCAGCAATATCCGAAAAATACAACCAACAGTAAACCAGTAGCAACACCTTGACCAAACAGAAACAAACAAACCAGAAACAGATGCAAGAGACCCCTGTAAACTTCAACTAACCATCCAATGAAACAGTAGCGATTTCAATCTCTACACCACTGTTTTCTCTAAGATATATATGGATATCAACGTCTGTCTATCACTATATTTCCAGAATCCCTCCTAAAAAATAGCTCTCACAGTGTGTTTTATAGGTACCAATCTCCCTCTCTCACTGTAATTTCCAGACTTGTTCTCCAATGTTTTCTATCACTGTCTATCTCTAAGGTTTCTCTAGGTCTCCCTGTGGATATCAACAACTTGTCCAGCTCCTCAATCCTCTCTCTGCCTACTGTCTCTCTGTTCTGTTTTTCAGTTCCTAACTCTCTCTATCTTCAAAATATTCTCTCTTTCTATGTGTTTCAGAATGTTCTCCAAACAATCTTTCTAATGTATGCCCTGTAAGACCCTGAGCAAAAGAGAGCCCCTCTATTCTGTTCAAACCTTATACTTATAGTTGAAAAACCAATGACACTCTAAAATACAATAATCAGCAGACCCACCCTGCCCATACTCTTCTCTGCCAGCCCAATAGATTCCCCTGGGCAGACCCATCCCTCTGCCTAGCCCATGATATTCCCTGGCCTCCCTGACACTGGTTTTTGTCACTACAATGTGTCTAAGCATGGGGCATTTTTAAATTAATAACAGGGGACAACTAGTGGTGAACTCTGCTGTACAGCAGGATCCACCAGCAGTCCTAATGTACTACCCTTCATCAGTTACACCCTTCAATCCTATACTAACAAACAACTATATCCAAACATCATTGCTAATTCAGAATCCAGAATCAATCAACAATACAAATCAGAAAATTGCCAAATCAAACAATTCGACACAGTGATGACCCACTGCCCGGGCTTTCAAACAACAAAACTCGCGAATTAAAACGACAACATTTGCTATTCGACCATAATATATATGATTGATAACAACTGATCGACTTACGAATTTAATCGATTATAGCTTCAACGGACAGATTTGAAGAAATCGCTTATCCGAATTAACTAATTGACGACCTTAAGTTGATTAATTGTACAAAGCCACTACAATTAACAAACACTCAATCGGACAGACAATAACAAGAAGGAATTGACCAAATAAAGGGTCATTGGAGAAGAAGCAAAAGCAGAAAACTAAAGAAGACACAAAGGATAACAAATTCACCTCATTAACATACTAAAATATGAAGAAAGAAAAGAGAAATACCATGTGAGGAGAAAATCCGCACTTGAAACGGGCCTCGGACTCCTCTTGGATACAACTCGGGCTTGACCCTTTTGTTTTTGAGGCCAATGGACCTTAATTGAGATGTTTTCAATAGTGAAACCATCCCAATTAAGGTCTATTAGACCTCAATCAGGCATGAATCGAATTTAGGGTTCCTGGCCGAGATTTTGGGGCTTGATTGATTCTAGCAAGATTCGAACAAATCTAAGGCCGATGGGGGTATGAGGGAGGTGAGGGGAAGCTATGGTGTGATTTTGGTGAGGTTTGGTATAGTTTTCAAATTCCGGCGACCTTTGATTCAATATTCGACACGCTCGAAAAGGATTCGAGGCTAACGAAGGCCGGATTCGAAGAGAGGGAGGTGAGGAGAAGGATTGGTGTTAATTTGGTGACCGTTGGTCTACCGGAACCGCCGTGGGGCGATTTCCGGCAGGCGGAGCACGGCGGAGGAGGGCGGCGTTACGCTGGTCTGTGAGAGAGACGGGTTTAATGTGAACGGCTAAAGGGGATTGGGTGTCTGGGTATACTAAAATGGACGAATTAATCGGAGCCGTTGGATCAGATGATCTGAACGGCTCAGATCGATCAGGGATTATTGAACGTCGTCGTTTCTTGGTGGGACGAGGCCGTTTGGCTTAGCGGGTGGGGCGGACTGGTCCAGTGGTTTGGGCCTTGCTGTATGGAATTGGGTTTTGGCCCAATCTCTTCATTCTTAAAAACTAGACTCCATGATGTATATATATATATATATATTAACTTGTAACACAATTATATATATATATATATATATATATATATTAACTTGTAACACAATTAATTTTTACTACAATTATCCTACATAATTACATATCACTTAGATGTAAATCACATGATTTTGATATTAAACACTAAAAATGCAAAACATAATATATATATTTTTTGTATTTTACTAATTTAAATAAATAAACACGCACACAAAAATGCAAATGTAAGATAAAAATAACACAGAAATCACAAAAATCATGCCCAACATGAAACTATTTTATTTTGAATTTTCTGGGAGTAATTGCCGTGAGGGCAAAAATCACGTGCTCACAAATGTTATAACTGTATGACAACTAATTACTAGACTACCCTTGTAACTAACTCAACTCCTAAGCTAACCAACTGACTAAAAAACTCAATTAAAAAATAAATATAATTCAACAATATACTATTACTCTATAATCTCAATACCCCCCCCCCCTTCAAGTTGGAGGTGAGAAACTCACTGCCAACTTGTGAAGAAGATCTGAATGTATGATCCCTGTGAGAGCCTTTGATAAAATGTCAGCTGGCTGATCATGAGTAGAAATATGATGAAGTGTAATTGGACCATCATACAACTTGTCTCTTACAAAGTGGCAATCTACTTCTGTGTGTTTTGTCCTCTCATGGAACATACGATTCCTAGCAATGTGTACAACTGTTTGGCTATCACAAAAATTGGAATAGGATCAGCACATGGAACTGTTAGTTCTTCTAACTATCTCTGCACCAATACCAATTCTCCAACACCTTTCTCAATGATCTGTACTCTGCTTCTGCAGAAGATAATGAGATAATAGTTTGCTTCTTTGATTTCTAGCTAATATGACTGTCTCCAAGGAGTAGAAGATACCCACTCACAGATCTCCTTGAATCAGGACATGCTACCCAATCCGAGTCATAATAAGCTATGACTTTGTAAGAGGGGTCATTAGATAGAAAAATACCTAGAGTTGGGTCATTCTTCAGGTACCTAAGTACATGCACAACATCCTTAAGGTAGGGCTCTTTTGGTGCTTACATAAATTGGCTTAAGTATTGAACAATATATGCAATATTCAGCCTTGTGATTGTGAGGAGGTTGAGCAGAAGAATAACCCCGACAATCATACTCTTTCAATAGGTCAGTGGTGAACTTCCTTTGGGAGATCAACACGCCATCATCCTTATAGAGCATCTCTACCCCAAAAAGTAGTGTAACTTGCCTAAGGCCTCATTTGTTTTTTTTTAGAAGACGTCTGAATCTCAGTATCAAGATATGTATTAAGATTAAGATATCTGAATCTAAATACATATCTGAATACTAAATAATTAAGGCTGCTTGATTTTTAACATTTGAATGTATAAAATGTATCTTTATTTGAAAATTAATAAACATAAAATTCAAATGAAATACTAACTATCTAATATTCTATCAATATAATATATGATTTTTAAAATATGATAGTTGTTGGTAGTGTGGCTAATAGGTGAATGTCGAGTAGAGGTGGTGGTTGGAGGTAGTTTTGGTTGATGATCGTGGTTCATGCTAGTAGCTAGTAGTGATTGGGAGTATGGCGATTATGATTGACGATGGTGGTGATGAGCGGTGATAGTTAATAATGGTGGGTAGTGATAATAGTTGTGACTAAGGAAGGTGGTGGGTGGGTGATGATAGGTTATAATGATGGGCAATGCCAGCTGTGGTTGTTGATGGTGATGAGGTGGTTAGTTATGGAAATTGAGGTGGATGAGTGTTAATTGTGGGTGAGAATGATGGTAGTCAGAGTGGTAGGGATGGTGAGTGGAGATGGTCGATAATGGTGATGCTATGATTGAGGATGATGGTGACGTGGTGGTGGTGACATGGTGGTAGTTGATAATGGTAGGCGATGACGGTAGTAAATAATAAATATGTGATAGCATCTTAATAAAATTAATTCTGTGTTATAAATCTTAATCATACAGACTTATTCGGACCCATTATGTGGCTGTGAAGTAAAAAAAATAAACACACTTAATGATTAAGATCTGAATAATTAAGATTGAGACTTTAAGAACAAACGCAATTAATATTTGAGATTTGAATGATTAAGATTCAGACCTCTATTATTGCAAAAAAATGAGACCTAAGTCATTTATTCTTAATTGATTATGCAAGTAAGTCTTTAGTGCATTAATTTCTTCAATGTCAGTCCCAGTGAGGATAACATCATCAACATATATAGCTACAAATACTGATGAATTCCCTGCTTTTTATAAAATAAGAAGTAATCATTGGTTGAATGTTTGAAACTTCAAGAATACAAGGACTATGTCAACTTATCATACCACTATCTACTGGCTTGTTTGAGTCCACAGAGACTTCTTTAATCTGCACACAAGCTGTGTGTTCTCTACCATTAGGCCCTATAAGATTTCCATGTACACTTCTTCATGTAGGTCCCCATGGAGGAATGTATTATTCACATCTAGATGATAAAGATCCTATCCTTTCTTTACTGTAGTACTGATCAGGGAACTAACAGTGGTCATCTTCACTACTGGAGAAAAAGTTTCTAAATAGTCAATCCTAGCTTCATGTGTATATCCCTTTACCACAAGTCTTGCTTTGTACCTTACTACACTTCCATCTGCTTTGTGCTTTATTTTGAACACCCACTTGCACCCTATGACTTTCTTCCCTACAGGCAACTTAATTAGATATCAAGTATGGTTAGCATATAAAGTGTCACGACCGCAAATCCGGTCGTGATGGCGCCCAGCACACTGCTAGGCCAGCCTGACCAATTAACAACAATCACGGAGCCATAAGCTCACTTTATCCAATTTAAGCATACGGAAATAATTCAACAGTGATAGATACATATTAAAAACAGGGAACCAAGTCCCAACACGTGCCAACTCCCATAGACCGAACGGTCAAGAGTCATGAGCCTCTACGGAATATACAAGTGTAAATAGAGAATATAACTGTGCACAAGTGTGGGATGATAAGAACACAATATAGACAAGCTGGAGAATCAGGTCATGCGAACGCTGGCAGCTACCTCGACTGTCCAATAGCACTCCCGAGCCGCAATAGAATCAGCTTTACTGTAATGTACCCTGGATCTGCACACAAGGTGTAGGGAGTCGGGTGTGAGTACTTCCAACTCAGCGGTAATAAAAGTAAATAATGCTGAAGGGAAGAAAACCACGCAAGGCACTATCTCTTGCTACACAATACGGAACTATCATTAAACTTCAAAACACTATCATTTTATCCCTTTTCAGCATATGTGAGTAGATTATTTAGAAATCTCAATTTTAGCTACTTTCTTTCATAATAATATGCCAATACCTGGATACAATCTCAAGCAGTGCAAGTCAGCACTCACATCAGCCCCTCGGGCTCAGCACTCCTTAACAATTTACACCAGGAGATCTGGTCAATAAGGCGACTAATGCATGTGTGCCAGTAATGTATGAGTGCTGAATGTTATGTCACGTAGTACATGTAAACCAATGTATGTATGCCATGCAATGCATATGACCGCTACGGCGTGTAGCCCGATCCAATTTGGGTACCCGTGCTCACTGGGGGTGTCCAGACTCCGGAGGGGCTTCTATAGCCCAAGCACAATATTAATATCACACCTGCTGCGGCGCGCAACCCGATCCATATACCACTGCGGCGTGCAGTCCGATCCATGCATGTGTATGCATATGCTCATATGAATGTCATGCCCTAACATATGGCCCTCGGCCCCAATCAGTTTAACAGATATAATCAAGAAAGCCCTACGGGCAACAATATCATATTAGCTCACAACTAAAAATGTTATTAAGACATTGTTCAAGTTTTTCATAACCTTATAAAAATGTTGAATAGCAAAAATACCATTTTAAACCTTAAATTCAGAATAGAGTATGCACAGTGTTATCAAGACAATGATACCAATCCCTGAAGGATTCAAATAGTTGGCACGAAGCCCAAACATGATAATTAGTCCAATTCATTTCAACAATTAGGTGTTATTAATTATTACGCGGGACGAACCAAGCCACAATCCCCAATGGTGCTCTACCCCACGCCCGTTATCCGGCGTGCAAGTCACCTCAACACAACACTAAGATGTGCAAGTCCGGGGTTTACTAACCCTCGGGACATCATTTACAAGAATTACCCACCTCGAACCGACGAAAGCTCATGCCCGCGATGCCTTATCTCCTCGAACCGGCATCCACGCACGTCAAAACTAGCACAAATCAGCACAAATATATCAAAATAGGCTAATGGAACATCACCCAATCGAAAGAACTCGAAAAATATCAGAAATCACGAAATTGGCAAAACCCGAGCCCCCGGCCCACATCTCGAAAAATTATGAAACTCACATTTTCGGAATCCTCGTCTCTCCACGAGTCCGTACATACCAAGAACTCCCAATTCGGACCACAAATGGTCCTTCAAATCCCCATTTTAAGATTTTTGTTCAAAGCCCTAATTTTCTTGATTTCTTACCCAAATTCAGAGAATTAATGGAAGATTCTTTGATAAAATCATGTATTTAACTCATAAAACTTACCTCCAATGATTCCCCGTCGAAATCCCTTCAATTCCCGTCCAAAAGCTCTCAAGAATGACCAAAAATCGTGGAAAAATGGGTTGATTTCGCGACTGAAATGTTTTAAAAACATTCTGCCCAGGCATATTACTCATCCCGATCGCGGGAATGGATCTGCGATCATGGAGAACAAAATTTGGCCCAAAATTTACCCTTCGCGATCGCGGGAAAGGCTTCGCGATCGCGGTGAACAAACTCCGGTTCCTCCGGACAGGCTTCAGTATAATGGTCATAACTTTTTGCACACAACTCCGAATGATGAATGGTTTGATGTTCTGGAAACTAGACACATAGGGATATAACGTTCATTTGATGGTAATTTCCTTAATCCGTATATATTTCTAGATATAAGCTTCCCAAGTTATACATGTGTATTAGAGATCCTTCTCGGACACCCTATAGTTTAACGTCCATAACTATTTACCCAAATATCCAAATCACGATTTCTTTATATTTCTGAAAACTAAACACGATGAGCTACAACTTTCGTTTTTGAATCAGCTTAAAATTCCTTGTAGATAAAAAGATATGAGCTTCCGAAGTAGGATCAATGCACAGAAATTTTCCTTCTTCGCGATCGCGGAGCATTTCACGCGATCGCGATTCATTAATAATTTTCGCACATTTTACTCACCGCGATCGCGTCCCATTGTCCGCGATCGCGTAGAACACTGCTACAGACATAAACCAGCAGTTAAAAATGGCCTAGAAATGGTCCGAAACCACCCCGAAACTCACCCGAGGCCCCCGGACCTCAACCAAAAGAACCAACACGCCCTATAACCTTATTCAAACTTGTTCCAATCATCAAAATTCTATCGTTAACATCAATATCGTCCGTTTTCAACAAATTTAAGCTTAAGTTTAACTTTAACTTCAAAAATTCACATTCGATCAAAAACCCGACCAAACGATGTCCGAATGACCTCAAAATTTGCAGGCATATCCAAAATCACCTAACGGAACTACTGCAACTGTCGGAATTCCATTCCGACTCCCGGATCAAAATCTCACCCATCGATCGGATTTCGCCAAAATTCGACCTTAGCCAATTCAAGCCTATTTCTACACCGGATCTCCAAATTCAATACCGATTGCTCTCCTAAGTCATAAATGATCCCTCAAAACTAGTCGAATCATCAAAATCCGATTCCGAGCACTCTAACTCGATAGTCAACTCTAGGTTGACTTTCCATATTCAAACTTCCTTCAAACATGCTATTTGCTTCATTTTTAATTCAATTCACTCCTAACTCACCCGATAGGTTCTAACACCGATATAGAAGCATAAGATATGTTAATTCAAGGTAACGGGGTGGAGATTCCCGTAACGATGGGGCGGGTCGTTACATTCTCCCCAACATAAACAAACGCTCGTCCTCGAGCAGACTCAGAGTTGTACTGGAAACAACCCAATAGCCGTATGGACTTACCAAGCATATATCCGGGCGATCATACGTCACCCTATCTCACATAAGTCCGAAAACACCATATAGTCAGAATTTCACAGACCATCTGAACCATAAATCACATTGCACTTTCCGAAATCATATGCCAAATGCTAATCCCATGCCTATACTCAGGATACACTCGAATCCACTACAATAACCCATATTCACTACTCCGGTGAGATCATATGCTGTATCGACAACCCAAATCACTCGAGACGATAGTCTCTAATCACAACAACTGGCCACAATAACCAAATACTAGCTGAAAACCTCTTTCATTAGGTAGAGTCTTGTTCCAACACCTCCATACCCTGCCCACGGCTGAAGCACGAGATATACCGAACCCATCTCTCAGGTTAACCATTCGTGAATCCATTTCCCTTTTAAAACTGATACCACGATAGGTTTCGGAGCCAAACCTCGATTTTTTTACCTTTCTAACAAACTAAGATCCAATATGCTCGTATTCATTAATAACTCCAACGGTCATTTCGATTATAACGCACCGCACTGGTGATAAGACACCTCAACACCGGCCTAAGCCACGATGAGCACAACATAGGCTCCAATAGAAACGTCTGCACACACTCGAATCATGACAGCTCAAATCATGACAACTGTCTCCAGCAAATAGAGCTGCAATTCAATTCCTCTGTGCCATCATAACATAGAACTGAGATCGCGTCTCGCATTATAGAAATAGAGTACCCGAATCCTCCTCGAGAGGTCATAACATCACGTGGCCTTGCCACGATTCGTGATTCTATCCAAACACTATTACTCATGAAGCACCTCAAGCTACCAAGCTCAAAATGGTTAGCCACGCACAGATCTAGGTCTTGAACCCACGCAATCAACCTCACCCACGGTGAAACAATTAACGTATGCTATCAAATCCTGAAAGGACACAACCGATGTGCCACTCGCCAAGCGATACTCAAAACGGTCTTTTTCTCAGAAGCGAGGAAGTATTGTATACCTCTACACTAACATCCGCCACTAAGGTCCAATTGACGAAGCAATACCTACCAGCCGTCTGCTGGTCTTGAGGTACAACTACCCCGCTAGAGCATACTTTGATGTACTCTGTTACGCAATTTGTGCCATTCCATCATAGTCCATATCACATTGGTCTAGACAACCTGACCCATGACAACCAGTCAGCAATCAAGTATCATAATCCGAATTCGTCATATCAAGTTAAGAGAGAGCCTAGGGCTTCCGATTTCCAATAATCACAAAACGGTGGCAATACACACGATATACGACTACTGCATAGGCAGACTAACGAGAACTTCAAGTCTCCACCACATATATAACACATGAATCACCATGCCTGATCCCGTACTTCATCGTACAAATACATAACGCACATCAAACGTCCATTCATACCACAAAAGCCATTCAGAAATTTCACTCTGCCATTAGCGACTCAATTATTACAGTCGATTCAACAAGAGAATGCCACCATACCACTAGATATTATTACATTACCTTGTCCTTTTGGACCATATTCCCTGCCAATTCACTAGAATAGCTGTACCATTTTCCTTAATCACCAGAAAGATCGATTCTTAAATCACCTGCAGCTGCCCGCGCTGCTCAATAATTTTAATGACTTCCCATATATTATGAACTGATCTCAAAACCTTGAATATGCCATTATCAACTTTTCCATAACCCATCGCATATACAATACCATACTAAGATAACATGGAAATTCTTATCCCTTTCCTACGCCGCAAACATCGACGCACTCAACTAGTCAAGGACTTTCATGATCCCATATAGAAGAAAACTCATTACACATTCCACGCCTCGCATACCGACATGAAATACACTCATTTTCAAACTACGGTAAAGCACTTCACCAACTCTTTCTCCCAATTACATTGCATAAATTAAACTGCCAGGATTGAGTCCTTATTCCCATATCGAGTTACACAACTGCCAGCACTCAAGAGCTTTGCTGCAATGTCTGCAAGACTCATTACTTCAAACACATACCAGGAATTAATCGTATTCCTTATCATACCGCTTCGGTTTATTAACAAGTTGCTCCATTTACTCAATTTCCTTTTTGAACCATCTTTAACTTAGTATTAGCCTTTACTGTAGTACTACCATAACTCAACTCATGTTACCACACGAGACTCGTACATAAGACCACACGGTCTAAAACCCATAGGCCACTCTCAATGTTTCCGAGGAGTACCACATTCTACAATACTGGTTTTGAAGAACTTCATGCGATTTTTAAATTGTTATCATTACTTCCCAATATGGACACCTAGAATCCCATCATTCACATGATATAACACAAGCCTTGATCTTCTCTAACAAAACCGCCATCTTTAGCCACATACACAAATCTTAAGGCACCGACTGTTACAAGCAAAATCTTGAAAACTGCAAAACCATTCTCGGGCATCATTCACCCTTATTCAGCTGTAATTCAACTGTCCTATTGAGTGGAACCACTCGTGTTTTGTTAGAACTTCTGACATCGCAGAACATGATTACTTACAGACACGATTAGCTATCACTCTTTTCTATACACCAAACATTCCTTACCAACATCAGTTCAAAACATCCTAGTATTTCTTCACATCTACGAAGCACCATAACCTTTATCAGAATTTTCCCAACATACTTAGAGACAGAATCAACATAGCACACAATAGTGCAATCAGTTAATCAATAGCAACCTCCCCAACTTAGCTCGGAGTCATACATCAAAGCACTTTTAGCTACTCATAGCATTCTTACTCAAATGATGCCACAAAGTCCTAGTTAGATTAAACTCAAGTCATTTACAAGCTTCGGCGGAGATTCCAATCATCAGAAATATTAACTCTTTTGCAATTCTTGCATTCATTCACACACAACAGTTACGCCCCCTCTTTAGGTGACAAAATCTTTTCTAAGTCCCAAATTTTCCAAAAATTTCGGCAGAGTTTCCTTTGTAAATTGGCCTATCCACCTGCCAGAGAATCACCAAACCATTCTAACAATACATCCACAACTCAACAAGATATCACAATGTATTTCAACAACATTAAGTCTCAATACTATACGAATCATATTATCATAATTTATACTTGAACCTGCGCTGTACCTGCTCGAATCATAACACATATCAAAATCACTTTAGTCTTCCTGAGTTTAAACTCGTTCCACTACACATAAGGCACTTTACCTTCCAATTACGAGATATGATAATTATTTCTCACGCCCATAGCTAGGGCTACATATCAAATCACAATAAGAACCGAATACCTTACAGCTCTCCCATTATCAAACTGCCATTTGCACAATAAAGATCAGCACCGATCGTATGAACTTCATAATACCGACTCGCAAAATTAATACCTCGGTGCTCAAGCCATAGACAAGGATCCGACCTCAAGTCCTCCCGACTGGCCCAACATGAACTCATGGAGATTATATCTCGCCCCTCGGTCGGGGAATTGCAAGCCATAAGTCAATTATATTACTGAGCGCTCGATGCGTACACAGACGTGTGGAAGGAATTTCAAAAATTATATCTCAAGCTGAATCAAGTGCGCACGATAAGAATTTCAAGAAATGTGAAGTGTTTCCTAAAGGTTCGCAGCCTCCCGAGGATAAGTACAGGTGTCCCCGTACCGATCCACAAGACTCTACTAACCGGCTCAAAACTCATGAGGCCTAGTAAACCTAGGCTTTGATACCAACTTGTCACGACCGCAAATCCGGTCGTGATGGCGCCCAACACACTGCTAGGCCAGCCTGACCAATTAACAACAATCACGGAGCCATAAGCTCACTTTATCCAATTTAAGCATACGGAAATAATTCAACGGTGATAGATACATATTAAAAACAGGGAACCAAGTCCCAACACGTGCCAACTCCCATAGACCGAAGGGTCAAGAGTCATGAGCCTCTACGGAATATACAAGTGTAAATAGTGAATATAACTGTGCACAAGTGTGGGATGATAAGAACACAATATAGACAAGCTGGAGAATCAGGTCCTGCGAACGCTGTCAGCTACCTCGACTGTCCAATAGCACTCCCGAGCCGCAATGGAATCAGCTCTGCTGTAATGTACCTGGATCTGCACACAAGGTGCAGGGAGTCGGATGTGAGTACTTCCAACTCAGCGGTAATAAAAGTAAATAATGCTGAAGGGAAGAAAACCACGCAAGGCACTATCTCTTGTTACACAATACAGAACTATCATTAACCTTCAAAACACTATCATTTTATCCCTTTTCAGCATATGTGAGTAGATTATTTAGAAATCTCAATTTTAGCTACTTTCTTTCATAATAATATGCCAATACCTGGATACAATCTCAAGCAGTGCAATTCAGCACTCACATCAGCCCCTCGGGCTTAGCACTCCTTAACAATTTACACCAGGAGATCTGGTCAAATAAGGCAACTAATGCATGTGTGCCAGTAATGTATGAGTGCTAAATGTTATGTCACGTAGTACATGTAAACCAATGTATGAATGCCATGCAATGCATATGACCGTTACGGCGCGTAGCCCGATCCAAATTTGGGTACCCGTGCTCACTGTGGGGGTTCAGACTCCGGAGGGGCTCCTACAGCCCAAGCACAATATCAATATCACACCTGCTGCGGCGCGCAGCCCGATCCATATACCACTGCGGCGTGCAGTCCGATCCATGCATGTGTATGCATATGCTCACATAAACTGTCATGCCCTAACATATGGCCCTCGGCCCCAATCAGTCTAACAAATAATCAAGAAAGCCCTACGGGCAACAATATCATATTAGCTCACAACTAAAAATGTTATTAAGACATTGTTCAAGTTTTTCATAACCTTATAAAAATGTCTGAATAGCAAAAATACCATTTTAAACCTTAAATTCAGAATAGAGTATGCACAGTGTTATCAAGACAATGATACCAATCCCTGAAGGATTTAAATAGTTGGCACGAAGCCCAAACATGATAATTAGTCCAATTCATTTCAACAATTAGGTGTTATTAATTATTACGCGGGACGAACCAAGCCACAATCCCCAATGGTGCTCTACCCCACGCCCGTTATCCGGCGTGCAAGTCACCTCAACACAGCACTAAGATGTGCAAGTCCGGGGTTTACTAACCCTCAGGACATCATTTACAAGAATTACCCACCTCGAACCGACGAAAGCTCATGCCCGCGATGCCTTATCTCCTCGAACCGGTATCCACGCACGTCAAAACTAGCACAAATCAGCACAAATATATCAAAATAGGCTAATGGAACATCACCCAATCGAAAGAACTCGAAAAATATCATAAATCACGAAATTGGCAAAACTCGAGCCCCGGCCCACATCTCGAAAAATTATGAAACTCACATTTTCGGAATCCTCGTCTCTCCACGAGTCCGTACATACCAAGAACTCCCAATTCGGACCACAAATGGTCCTTCAAATCCCCATTTTAAGATTTTTGTTCAAAGCCCTAATTTTCTTGATTTCTTACCCAAATTCAGAGAATTAATGGAAGATTCTTTGATAAAATCATGTATTTAACTCATAAAACTTACCTCCAATGATTCCTCGTCGAAATCCCTTCAATTCCCGTCCAAAAGCTCTCAAGAATGACCAAAAATGGTGGAAAAATGGGTTGATTTCGCGACTGGAATGTTTTAAAAACATTCTGCCCGGGCATATTACTCATCGCGATCGCGGGAATGGCTCTGCGATCGCGGAGAACAAAATTTGGCCCAAAATTTACCCTTCGCGATCGCGGGAAAGGCTTCGCGATCGCGGTGAACAAACTCCGGTTCCTCCGGACAGGCTTCAGTATAATGGTCATAACTTTTTGCACACAACTCCGAATGATGAATGGTTTGATGTTCTGGAAACTAGACACATAGGGCTATAACTTTTATTTGATGGTAATTTCCTTAATCCGTATATATTTCTAGATATAAGCTTCCCAAGTTATACATGTGTATTAGAGATCCTTCTCGGACACCCTATAGTGTAACGTCCATAACTATTTACACAGATATCCAAATCAGGATTTCTTTATCTTTATGAAAACTAGACACTATGGGCGACAACTTTCGTTTTTGAATCCCCTTAAAATTCCTTGTAGATAAAAAGATATGAGCTTCCGAAGTAGGATCAATGCACAGAAATTTTCCTTCTTCGCGATCGCGGAGCATTTCACGCGATCGCGATTCATTAATAATTTTCGCACATTTTACTCACCGCGATCGCGTCCCATTGTCCGCGATCGCGTAGAACACTGCTACAGACATAAACCAGCAGTTAAAAATGGCCTAGAAATGGTCCAAAACCACCCCGAAACTCACCCGAGGCCCCCGGGACCTCAACCAAAAGAACCAACACGCCCTATAACCTTATTCAAACTTGTTCCAATCATCAAAATTCTATCGTTAACATCAATATCGTTCGTTTTCAACAAATTTAAGCTTAAGTTTAACTTTAACTTCAAAAATTCACATTCGATCAAAAACCCAACCAAACGATGTCCGAATGACCTGAAAATTTGCAGGCATATCCAAAATCACCTAACGGAACTACTGCAACTGTCGGAATTCCATTCCGACTCCCGGATCAAAATCTCACCTATTGATCGGATTTCGCCAAAATTCGACCTTAGCCAATTCAAGCCTATTTCTACACCGGATCTCCAAATTCAATTCCGATTGCTCTCCTAAGTCATAAATGATCCCTCAAAACTAGTCGAATCATCAAAATCCGATTCCGAGCACTCTAACTCGATAGTCAACTCTAGGTTGACTTTCCATATTCAAACTTCCTTCAAACATGCTATTTGCTTCATTTTTAATTCAATTCACTCCTAACTCACCCGATAGGTTCTAACACCGATATAGAAGTATAAGATATGTTAATGCAAGGTAACGGGGTGGAGATTCCCGTAACGACGGGGCGGGTCGTTACATAAAGTTTCAAATCATTGCTACTTTCCAGGAAGGACTCAAAGCTTCCTTCTCATAAGAGTATGGTTCACACTCATGTGAAGTTTTCTTAACTAGTTGCTAGATATCATGGCTAAGTGTATTGAAGGATACAAAATTGTTATGGGAGAAAATTGCAGTAAGTGAAGCAAAAACTGATTGATGTTCACAGTTTATATTTTTGCCTAAATGAATGTCTGGTTGTAGATTGAGCAGTGTATAGACATAGTCCTTGAGGTGTGAAGGGGTGCTAAGTGTCATATCTGATGTTTCTATGCTGTGTGGTATTGGGTTGATTAACATTGAGTTCTATGTTGTGTGGTACTTAGTTGAACGATGTTGTGTGGAACTCTGAATGGCTTTCAGGTGAAACATTTAGTTTTAGTTCAAAATCTGAGCTGATATGTGAAATGTGGTTTAGTGTGCTTGTAGGGCTTGTCAATGAACTAGTGTTTGGTGGGTGAGTGTTTCAGATATAGGACTGTCAGTGACAGGAGCTGATACATCTCTATCATGATTACAATGATAATTAGGTGAAATCACTCTAGGATTGGGCTATGGAGAATTGTTGTTTATCATATGCAATACAGAAGGAAAGGAAGAATGTTCAGGTGAAATGGAAAACGCGAACAACATCTTCATGAAACACAATATTTCTAGACACATGTACCTTTTTTGTGGCTAAATCAAAGACCTTATGTAACTTGGTCCCAAAAGGATATCCTACAAATACATGAGGATTGGCTATAGGTTCAAACTTATCTTTGTGAATTTTAAATGTGATGGTGTAACACAAACAACCAAAGCTTCTAAGATGTGAATAAGTTGGTTTTTATTTGTAAATGAGCTCAGATGGGACATTTATTGTTGAGAATAGAAGAAGGCAACCTATTTATCAAGTATGTAACAGTTAGTATACTCTCTCCCCAGTATCTCATTGGCAATTTGAACTGAGCTCTAACTGTTTCTAGTAGGTATTTGTATTCTTTCAACCACATCATTTTATTATGATATATACGGACAAGTTTTCTGGTGAATTATGCCTTTTTCTTGAAAGTATAGCATAGCTTCATTGTTTACCAACTCCAACCCATTATCTGACATAAAAATCTTGACTGAGGTAATAAACTAATTTTCAAAAATGGAAACAAGAGCCTTGATGGCTTGAAGATTGTTACCTTTGCTACTTAAAAGACGCGTCCAAGTTGATCTACTAATGTCATCAGCCATGGTAAGAAAATATTTGTATTTGTAATGTGTGGCTATGTGATACGAACTCTATAAATCTGTGTAAAAATTCAAATAGTTTGGTGATGGATGAAGTTCTTTGGAAAAAAGGCAACCTTTTCTGCCTTGCTATAGGGCAGACAGGGCAAGTGAATGGTTGTTTGGGGGAAAAATCAACAGGTTTAGTGGAAAGGCTTCTCATTTTCACAAAATGGTACATGGCCTAGCCTGTTATGTCATAGATGCTCAATATTATCTTTATGACATGCAAAAGACAACAGAATGGAATTCACATTAAAGAAAGAGCCAGTTTTATTGCTTCAGTGAAGAGTATTTACATTGTTATGTGACTGAGATGAACTATTTATATTTGACAAGGATATTAGAGGTTGAGTGTGATTCTTTCATGTATTTACAACATCAGGCAACACAGGAAAACAAGAATGAGAACAAGATTGACAGTGACAGAAATTGAACCTGACTCTGAACACCTATGACACTTAGGGAAAAGGAAGTACAAGCCACTCGTTGTCCTACCAATCTCCAGAGGCCTGTTCATTGATGAGGCATGCATCATACAAAGGTATTTACTGAAGTTAACTATACAATTGAAGTAATTTGTTAAGGAGTGAATATATATGAGGTCCTACTAGAAAGTAGGCACATATAACACTTTGACTAAGGTTAACATAGGACCAAGAAATGAATCTCCAATTTCTATCACTTTCATCTTATATCCATTAGATAAAGTAACTAGGAAAGAGGTTCTAATATTCTTTAAAAGGGAATTTCTGTATGTCATATGATCTGAAGCTCCACTATCTAATATCCAGAAGTGAGCAACTGATTTAGAACATCTACACACAGTTGTTTCGGCAATCTCTTTATAAGTAGAACAAGGTAGAATACCTGCGAAGTTTGCAACTCCACTAGTCATATTGTTGTTAGGGCCTTCTCCTGTGTTTCTTCCTGGGAATTTCTCAAATAAGCTGAGTAATTGGTTGTACTGCTCCTTTGTTAGGCTTTAAAGTCCCTGATTTCGATTGCCATCTTACATGTCCTCACAATCTGTATGAACATTTGCAGCAGATGCTGTATTTCTCCCTTTTGTGAACTTGAAATCTTGTGGGAAACCATAAATTCTACAACAATTGTCTCCGGTATGTCCAGACTTTTTGGAATAGTCACAAAACATTCGAGACATGTCAGGCAGATAGTTTGACTTGTTGAATTGTATGAGTTTGGCCTAGTACTGCTTCCCCTCTGATTGTAATTGGTTCTGAATTTGGTTGCCAGGTCCATTTGCACACAATGAAGTGGATTCCGTGACTAATTTGTTGTTTGGTCTGACTTCTCTCTATTTTTCTTCTTGGATAAGAATAGAAAAAGCAGGTGCTATGCTGGGCAACATATTCATCATCAATATACTACCTTTCACAATTATGTAAACCTCATTTAGGTCCATTAAGAACTGAATTAGTCTTAGATCATGCTCAATTTATGCATGTTTGCTTTTGCACCACAAGTACATTGGCAATTGCACTATGCATGTGCATTGAAGATGTTCAATTCCTCCCAAAGTTATTTCATTTTTGTGTAATACCCTGTGATTTACAAATCCCCTTGACTAAGGCCAGTATCTTTTTTTTTAGTTGATAAAGCTTCGCTCAATTAGTCTTATCATATCTGTCTTCCAACTCCTACTATAATTTCTTAGTGTCATTGACATATTGTAGACTATGCCCTAGATCCTTTGAGAGTGAATTTAGAATCCACGATGTAACCATATCATCGCAAAGATCCTACTGATCATAAGTTGCTTCATCAGCATTAGGTTTCTTACACTTTCCCGTTATAAAGTCGACTTTGTTCTTCACTGACAAACCTCTTAGAACTTCTCTTCTCCATGATTTGTAGCTGGTTCCGTAAAAGATAACCGGGAACTAGCATCATTTTGACACTCTCCGACAGGTGTTTGTACAGTGGGTAAGTCAAATCCAAATTAGTACTTGTACCTTGAGTTTTGTTAACTGCAGTCATCGATTGAAGTAGATTCTTAGAAGATTAGAGTAACTAATCACTCAATTTGAAGAACTCAGATGAAAATTTAGAAACCCTTCCATCAAAGTGTACACTTGTATTTTTCGATTTTGTGAAATGAAAAGAGAAATTGAAGAAAGTTTATGTCGAAAAATTATAGTTGTGCTCTGATACCATATTAAAATTGGAGCTAGTTACAGACTAACCTCCATTATTGTCTGATCTTGAGCTCGTCTAGAGATAAGAAATGAAGATTCTAGAGAGATGATGTAAAATGGGGAAAGCTTCTGTAATATTTTCATTAACTAACTCGAGTACTACTTATATGTGAATAAGAAAAAGAAAACTGATAAAGTGTGACAATTGTATGACAGCTAATTACTAGACTACCCTTGTAACTAACTCAACTCCTAAGCTAACCAACCGACTAATTAACTCAATTATAAATAAATACAATACAACAATATACTACAACTCTATAATCTCAATATTCTTCTTGCTAAAAAAAGAATTCTTTCGACAGCAATAAATTAGTTGTGTTTGAAAGCTCCTCATTTTTTAGTTGATTTGGATTTGAACTTTCTTCCTTTTCTTTATACTTTTATAGTGACAAGAATTCTTGTACAATTGACTAAATAGCTTAGCTAATATATTCTAATTCATGTTTCATATCATAAATTATTCTATGTAATATAATCTCTACTCTATCATGATGTTTACTTATATATTTTGGTCTGTCGACATATTTAACAGATTTGCAGTTGAAAGTTATTACCAACAACTGTATATATATTTTTGCGATATATACCTGATTAAAAATTTATTATTTTAAGATATTTTTTAATATAATCTGAAGGGATTTTCACACGTATACAAAAACTAAATATTTATATATAACTTTAGAGAAATATAGGCAATTATATTGGGTACATCCGCAACGTGCGTATTCTAAGACAAGTTAAATAATTTTTTTAAAATTATTAAATTATAGCGTTTAAACTAAAGTTATTGGATTCAGCCGAACGTGTTGTGGAATCTCTACTTCCACCGCTGATTGTGTATATATTTTTTTCAGTATAGCTGTACATTTAATTTTATTAAACACTGTATCTCAGAATTATAATGCATGGATTTGCCAAGGCTCTTTCTCTTTTGGGTATTCAACCTCTGCTCTATTAATAAACTGTAATGCATGGATTTTGCCTACGCTCCTCACTCTTTTGGGTGAGCAACCTCTGCCTTATTCTCTCTACTGCCAAATTTGGCTAAACATGAAAACAAATTATTGCTATAATTGGCCAAAAGTTCGATACCAACATTGTCTTAATTACTTTAAAAAAGACATGACAATGCTTTCCACGGTCGTGTCCAACTTCTTGCTAGTTGCGAGAACTTTTATATAATTTTGTTTTAATTATTAAGAGATTTAAGTGGAGAAAAAACATTCCCCGTAAAAAATAAAATAAAAACAAATTTTACAAATTTATAAACTCCAAAATTTCAAAATAATAATAATATATAAATAAATAAATAAATAAATAAATGCCACCTTGTACAATTGGATAAGAATTGAACTCGACATAAATTTTCTAACATTAATCACTTCGAATGAATTACCTTTTTAACCTATTTAGGTTAAGACAAAACATAAAATAAGGAATGTGATGTATATATAAGCCGAAACGAAGGAAATAAGCAATTGGTTAATTTTCTAAAGGTGTAAATCTCACGCTTTATTAGATAATTACAACAGCAATAACGTGAACCCCCACCCCCAAAACTAAATATATTGATCAAGAGTAGTTGTCAAACTTTGAAAATTAGAGATTAATGCGCCAATGCTTAATTAAGAAATAATGTAAGTCATTATCAACTACTATTAAACGGTGTGGCCAGTTTTGGTTGGTTGAATGGATTCTACAAAATCATGCCAAAATTAACCTAACCCATTATTAGTGTTGACACTTGACCGATTGACCAAAGAAATCTAAAAAGAAAAGATAGACTTATTTCTTTGGATTACATTACATTAAAGCACTTACATATATTAAAATATTATATATATAGATATAGTGAACCAAACACCTGAAGTTTTTGACTGTTCCATTGCTTACCAACATTTATCATCCTTTTTAATTTCCTCAAAAGAAACTAAAAAACCCCATTGTTTTGAACTTATCAAAATTGACTCAAAAGTTGAGGTATGCTTTACAACTAAAGCATTCTCCCAAGTCCCACCCCTCCCTTAATTTTAAACGTTTACTTGAACTTGCAATTAGAGAGTTCTTTCGATAGAAGTCAACTTAAAAAGACTAATAGTTTTAACAATGTTTTTTTGGCGAACTAGAATAATATTTACGATTATATACTACTAATATGAAAAGTATCAAACGTTTTAGAATATTTAATGTAACGATCCGATCGATTGTTTTGAAATTTCGCGTCTTGATCGCCAGTTTTTGGGCATGACTTGCCCCGTGTTATGTATTGTGACTTAGATAGATCGTTGGTTTTGGTTTTCAGGAAAATTTGGAATGAATTTGAAAGAAACAATGTATTTGCATATGAGATCAGATCGAAGTTTTTATGATTCAGTTAGCTTTGAGGATGATTTGTGACCTAGTAGTGCGATCGAAATTTATTTTGGAGGTCCGGTGTAGAATTATGCTTGAATTGGCGAAGTTAGTATTTTGGCGAATTCCGGTAGGTAGGTGACATTTTGATCCGAGGGTCAGAATGGAATTCCGAGAGTTGCTATAGCTTCGTTAGGTGATTTTGGATGTGTGTAAAAATTTTCAGGCCATTCAGAGGTATTTGGTCGAGTTTTTTTATCAAATGCGTAATTCAGAAGTTTTAGAAGAACTTGGGCTTGAAACCGATGTAATTTGATAGTTTTGATGCTGTTTGTGGTGTTTTGATGATTGGAGCAATTTTGAATGATGTCTTAGGATATGTTGGCACTTTGGTTGACGTCCTGCGGGTCTCAGGGCGATTTCGGATAGCCATCAGGATGGATTTTGGATTTTGAGATAGCTGGTTTCCTGATATATGGTATTTTCGCATTTGCAAAAAAAGGGCCGTAGATTGGTGAGGGAGTCGCATGTGCGAAATTCTTGGTCATGGGAGGACTTCCGCAGAGCGGATGGTGACTGCAGTGTAATTTTGTAGAAGCGGGAGAAGTACCGCAAAAGCGGTGACCGCAGAAGCGGTAACAGTATCATAGAAGCGAAAATAAGGTATGGGCAAAAGGGTTTAAAATAACATTTCATCCGCGAACCTAAATCCATTTTTTACCATTTTTGAGCATTTTGGGAGCTACTTGGGGAGCATTTGAAGAGGGATTCGAAGGAGATTGGCTGGAGGTAAGTTTTATGAATTAAAAGTACGATTATATTGTGGAATTATCCTTGAAATTCTCGAGAATTTAGCTAAATTGGAAGAAACTAAGGCATGGGATTTTAAGATTTTAAATTGGAATTTGAGGGGCATATTATGGTCCGAATTGGGAGTTTTTGGTATGTATAGACTCGTGCCGAGATAAGGAATCTGATTATGTAAATTTTTTTATTTTTCAAGAAGTGGGCCCCGGGCTTGGATTTTGCAAATTTCACGAATTTCGATATTTTTCGAGTCTTTTCAATTGGGTTATGTTCCCTTAGCCTATTGTGATGTGTTCATTGTGGTTTTAGATAGATTCGACGCGCGTGGAGGCCAAATTGACGAGTAAAGGCGTTGCGAGCTAGAGATTTCGTCGGTTCGAGGTGAGTAGTGATTGTAAATGATAACTTGAGGCTTTGAAACCTCGGATTTGCGCACCGTAGTGCTATATTGAGGTGACTTGCACGCGGGATAGCGAGTGTAGGGTAGAGCACATTTGGAGATTGTGATTTGGTCTGTCTCGATTGATGATTTTATCGTGTATTTGAGTGAAACTTATTTGATATTATCATGATTTAGGCTGATTGCCATAGTAGGGCTTCGTGAAAATTATTTGAACCCTTCACGGATTTTATCACTGTTTCCTTAATATTTGATATACTACTTGAACTCAGCCGTGTTGATTATATTGTTTTACAAACTCAGCCGTTTTAATTGAACTTTTAGACTTAAATGATATTTCCACTGCTTTGGGCCGAGCCTTACTATTTTATTGATGCTCAAAGGGCTTATGATATTTTCTGGACTAAGTGAGGCCGAGGGCCATATACGAGGATATGTTGAGTGATGTGAGGAGGCTTTCAGGCCTCGAGTATTATGTGAGGAGGTTTTCAGGCCTCGAGTATGATGTGAGAAGGCTTTCAGGCCTTGTTTTATATGCCACGAGGTGTCTTGATATTGTGTTTGGGCCTTAAGGGGCCCCTCCGGAGTCTGCACCCCCACAATGAGTGCAGGTGCCCATATGGATCGGGCTGCACACCGTAGCGAGATATAGATCGGGCTGCACGCCGCAGTGAGATATGGATCGGTCTGCACGCCGCATCGATTACTATATGATACTGTTCTGGGAGTGATCTGAGAGAGAGAGAGAGCCCGAGGGGCTGAGAGTATTTCTGAGAGTGAGCCCGAGGGTCTGGTACTAGCAAACTTTTATGTGCGCATCTTGCATATTTTTTTTGCCTTTTACCTGTTATACTATGGTATTTGTGCCCGATGGGCGAATGTTTCTGTGCTTATCAGCACTAATTATTTTGAAATCGTTTTCGTAACTGTTGAAAAGACCATTTTCAAAAGAGCTTTAAACTGAGCCAAGATATTTCCAAAGATTTTACATCCTTGCTATTTTCTCAAAGGATTGTATCCTGCTTCTATACAGTATGATGGTTTGTTTTACATGATTTCTTAGTTTTCAGTTGTTATTCACCTTTATTACTCACTGAGTTGGAGTACTCACTTTACTCACTGCAGCTCATATGCAGATGCAGGTATCTATTCACTCGGTAACGCATTTTGGCCGATTAGAGGCGGAGTTATATGAGTTAAAGAGGTGACTGCCAGCATTCGCAACACCATTTTTCTCTCTCTTTGTTCGTTATTCCGATTTTGTATATAATAGACCTTGTAGTGGATTTACTTTTTGATAGATGTACTCGTGACTTATGACACCCCGATTAGGGCTGTGTTGGGTTGTAATTTCATTAATTAATATTATTAAGTCATATTTTTGCTGTTCATTTATGCTTAACTATTTTTGAAAGAGACGAATTGGGTTAGTCGGCTGGCCTTGTCTTCACTAGAGGCACCATCACGAAAAGTACGGGATTTAGGTCGTGACATTCAGTAGGCCTATCTAGTGTAAATCCAAATTAATTGAGCTAGTACATTTTGGATACTGAATGGTTAAACAAACAAAATTAACCAAAAATAAAATATTTATCAATTTTTCATATGAAAAACAGAGTTGGGATTTGGGAGGATGCTTTTGTGTGGCTATTCAATATTTTTTTCAAAATAGAGTTAAACTAATCATCTTTTAGAACAAAGAAAGCATTTATTATGAATGCGTGCATAGACAACTTAATTCCCATATCCATATATTCCTATTAATCATTACTCATTGTTCCCATATTAAAAAAAATTATAGGTTTAAGTACAACATGATGTCCTTAATTTTATTTGTAGCTTAATCCTAACTGGATTTGGAATCCTTAATTTTTTTTTTAAATTTGTTTAATCTCGATTATTCTTTTTCTTTTCCCAAACTAGGAAGTTTTTCTTTTAGTTACTAATTCATAAAAAAAAAAACTACTCCAAAAACATAAAAGTGGAAATTGCAAGCTAAGGGTGTACGTGAAAGGAGAAATTTTATTTATTTTCTAGAAAAAAAGAGAAGAAAAAATTACTGACATATTTGAAAATATTGCTATAGAGTCTAGAGAGAAGTTATTTTTCTAATATTGTGTTATTCTTATTTATAACATACATGCTTGTTAGTGTTTCGATATAAACTAATATATTATCCTGATTAAAGTTGTTTATAATCTTTTCTGTTTTAATTAACATAGAAATCCAATGTTTTAATTAAAAAGGAAAAGTTAATGTGCCAAACGCCAATTATGTTGGCTACTTTTTTTCATGAACTTCCCATCCATATATTCCCCCATAGCTTTAAATTACAAGCTGTCTACTGTGTGATCTTTGCTGTAGAAATTCCAATTACTACAATATTCCCTCCAACGCTAAAGTGCATTATTCTTGTTCTATAATTTTTCACTAACAAAAAACCAGTGAGAGAAAGAAAAACCAAAGATAACCCCCCCCCCCAAACCCCCAACCCAGAAAGAAAGAAGGAACTAAATAGAAAAACCAAAGATCACCCGTTCACCCAGAAATTATACTATGTATATTGATTAAAAAACGTTTTTAATATATATATATATATATATATATATATATATATATATATAGTTGAATATTTCATATACAAAGATGTATACGGTTAAAATCGGGCTTGCCTGATTTTGGTATTTAATTGAGACCAGGAGATCGCGTTGGGGATCGGCCTCGTAATGGATCGGGCTATAGTACAAAGACGAGGTGTCAAGTTCAAGAATCGAGGTGCCTGTCGAAATAAATGCTAGCAGTGATCAAGACTAAGTATGACCGACTTCGAGTGAAGTGCAATAATAGAAATGCGACATATTCGTAACCGATCGGAGATCACGGCAAAAATCCCAAAACAGATCAAATCAAGGGTTGTTATTCGTACAAATCATGAGAGTTACTTTTATAATAGAATTGTACCATAATTAGGATTCCTCTAATATATAAAAGGGAGTCCCCATCTTTACGTTTCTTAATTGATACTAAGTGAAATCTCGTATCCGTAAAATTACATTACAAATTTAATTGTTACTCAATTTTTAGGATAAATAAAAGAAAACTTATAATATAGTGTTTTTTGAATCCCTAATTATTTACTTGGATCTGCTAGACTACTACTAATAATGTTAATGTAGTTTTAGCTTAATTTCTACCGTCACTTTCATGCTTTGACTTTCAAGCACAACCTTCAACTTAAGGAACGTCGAATGTTTTGCTTCAAAAAGTGGGAAATGACAATAATCAAACTCCATGATAAGACTTGTTAGCATTAAATCAAGGAATATAGGGTAGACAAATCTGTCCTATATATAATAAATTCCCTTAAATAACTAATAATCACTAAAGAGTTGGCTCAACTAACTGATATTGCTAGAATACTAATTGTAAATAACAGTCAGTGGCAAACATAGAATAGGGCAGATAAATTAAAACATTAAAATCAATGAGTTAGTATTACAATCTCATGAGTAAATTAAAGTCTAGCAGTCAAAGTTCATTGAGATAAGTTAGAGTGCATGTAACATTCACCACGGACAACAATAAACTCAGAGTAATTTCACAGATAAGATCCGGGGACGATAATTTGTACGCAAATCTTACTCTAACCTTGAGGAGATAGAAAGACTATTTTTGATAAACATAAAAAAGGCTACAGGTGGAAGCAATCGATGCTTTGATCATTCAATTAACTCCTTGCTTCCGGTCCATACTTTCTGTTATGCTGGCAAAAGCAAGAGTTACGGTCGATTTTACTACTATTGAATTTGAACAAATAACGCTTGTCGTATGAAAGCGATACTCTAACTATTGAGTCAAGTAGGTCAAGCCCATCAACTTAAAGTACATGTCTCACATGATCTTAAGTTACTTTTACCATGACGAAAAATCAAGTTAGAATGTTAAAGAGATAAAGGACTTGGATCAGCCGTCGAAGATCTTTGGGAAATGATATTATATCACCGTTTTCAAAATAATAGCTGAAAATATTTTTTTTTTGGTGTAAATATACATTTTTATATGTAATATGTCAAATGTATACAAATTTTATTAACTTTAATGGCTATCAAATATAAATAATTTCGGCCACGAGTTAACAGTGATCTTTGCCCCAAATCTTTTATATATATTTTTTTTGGGCTTTTAACATATTTGGCCGTTGATAAAACAAATCTTTATCTTCTTTTTTTTGGCTTATAATTTTTTTATATTTATTTCAGGAAGAGTACATCAGAAATTATAATTATTCCTCTTCTTTTCCACTTCATCCAATTTTTTTAATAGGATAATTGTACGTATAGAGTACCTTACTTTGTAGAAAATTTGCAGCCCCTCATTCTTTATCAATTTTAAAAGGATGCAGAAGTCAATCTGCAAATCAACAGGCAAATCATTTAAAGAACTTACAGTGACTCATAAATAAATGAGAAGGATTCAACTTATATATATCAAATGTAAAACATTACTTTATTAATACAATTTAACTTGTTATAGCTGTAGTAATTTTTGATGACCTCTAGTGTAAAAACATTTTCCACCATCCATCTGTACAAGTTAATTAAAAACAGAAATATTTTTCAGATATCTCACAAAAATACATATATATTATAAATTATGCTCCTATAGTCAAGGTGTTGGTATCTTCTATACTATGGTGGGTGACAGGAATATTTTTCAGATATCTCACAAAAACACATATATATTATAAGAATCTAAAATCCATCCTTATCAATAAGTCGATTAGGTTAAACATACCAAACTTTGGCTTTTTACAAACGATGATGCTGGCACTTTTTATCTTGATCTTAGTTACATTACTTTAATAAGTCCTTTTACCTGAAAACGTGTATACTAATAAAGTGATACACCTGAAGTTGAAATTTACCTTCTGGAATTGCACTGGCTTCTGGAACCTATCAAAAGATTAATTAACATTTGAATTCTTTGTTAAAAGCAGTAGATTTAGGCTCTTATATGACAAATCTAAAATTTTACGCTTAAATTCGGATAACAATTAAATTTATATTGAGTTTTTAAGAATATGTGATTTCATTCTATACCAATTAATATGCAAGAAAATAAATAAATAAATTAGTGAATAAAATAAATCAAACCAGTATGCTAGCCAGATCTCGACCTCGACTAGGGATAGTCTCGAGATGTAATAGTAAGAACAATAAATGATAAAGGAAGTCTAATGAACGATAAGTGAAATAGCAGGAAAGTAACGAGTGTATATATTCTTCTTAGTGAACAATGATCATTACAAATGAAGGTGGTCCCTCTTTATATTAGAGCTGTCGAAACGGGCCAGCACAACCCAACCCAACCCAAGCCTCGTGGGCTTTTAAAATTAGCGGGCTAGGACGGGCCAGGCCGCCATATGAATTAGCCTTAAAATGGTCAACCCAACCCAGCCCTAAGATGGTCGCAGGCTAAGGCTTTCCGGCCCTTCAGTTTGTTTTAGAAAAAAATTTTCTTTAATCCTTATATATTTTTTCGTGACATAGTCGATTTAATCATATAAACAATTTATGTTTGCTTAGATAATACAAAATAGTTGATATTCAGCGAGGAATCTCGTAATTGAATGCAAACTCTCTATATCTTTTGCTCTTCTTTTTTAGAGTTACATGAATATTTTCTTAACACCTTGCTTTCATTTTCCTCAGACTCAATGATTGTTTTAATAAATTTATATGTTGAGGTTTTTTTAATGTAGGATTAACATCATTTGCTGATTTTATCATTATAGTCGTCCATCAAATTTTTAACATTCTTGGAATTTGTTAGTGCTAAATTCTTTTCGTGTATTTAAAATTGATCTTTTTCTGTACTGAAGAAATATTAATAATATATTAAAGTAAATCAAATTGATCATTGGCCACTTAAAATAATATTTTCTTTTGAAAAAAGATTTTATTGGCTACCTAAGACTTTTCCACTTCGTTATTAATAGCAAAAAAAAAAAATTGATTTTATCATATTACATGCATGTAAAAAATCTAAATTCTAGTTGATATGGAAGGGTAAACAAGCAATCTCGGGTTGGGTAATGAGGATTATTAATTTTAGTTTTTACTTTTTTTTAACTATTAAATATTTAATAGTAATTAATTTGAATTTAATTAATTTTTGGCCCACGAACCGGACCAGGCCCAGGCCTGATCAAGCCTCAAGCGCAAGGGGCATACTTTGGCCGGACTTATAAGCCTCGATTTTAAATGGGCTAAAAATATCCGAGCCCAACCCTACACAAGTAGTGGCTGGGTTGGGCTAGCCTCACGGGCCAAGCCCATTTTGGCGGCTTTACTTTGTATAATAAAGGAGTCCCAAATAAGGCACACTTCTAATTAAAGTAGAAGACCATATTAACATATGATTATCACTGTAGATTGATCCGTTCCGAGATTCACGCCACGATCCTCGACCAACCGCGAATATCTCACCTTTTCTACTATTAAGCTATACTGATGTCACTCGGAGTCTGTCTCTTTCTGGCCGTGATTGAAGTCGAAATCAGTCTGAAAAGAGGCTTCGATTCTGGACTCGATGTCATAGCTCCTTGACGCGACATTGCAATCTCAACCAAAGAATGAAATTGCGTAGCCCCGATTTCTACCGTATACAAATAGTCCCCTCGTTTCTTAGAGTAAAATGATAAGAAACGACTTGAGCCGAGATTTTCTAGAGACCCAATAATGATGTCATCCCCATGACATAAGCGATGGAGGTGACCAAAACGTTTCGTCGGTATAGTTTCCCAAACAATCAAGGCTTACCAGTGGAAAGTCGGCCACTAGCACCACCAAACCATCGCCGTAAATCTATAAATATAGGCTCTTTGGTTGAATCAAAATTTTACTTTCACCTCCACCAAGTTTTCTAAGTTTCTTACTCTCTCCATCTCTTCTCTTTCAACACTCGTTGAGTCAACTCTCGTAATATAAAGAATACCAAGTTCCACTTCTTTTCGCTTCCTTCTACCTGAATTAATGGCGAAAACCTCCAAAGCCATTCCACAAAAGGACAAAGCCTCTTCATCGCGGCTAGCATGTGATAAAATGCTGGTGGAGCCATGCATCAGAGAGTGTATTCTCGGGTCATGCGACCTTTCTTCTGATCTTAAAATTGAAAAACCATCTTCGGTCCCTAGACGATGTGAGCCCATGTTGAGGTATATATGCGCGATAATCGAAGGCGATCTCGAGCAGGTGAAAAAGGCTTCCACTAGGAAAATGCAGAGGTGATGGTTCCTTCTCTCGAGGA
Organism: Nicotiana noctiflora; assembly: GCA_032618575.1. Taxonomy (NCBI): domain Eukaryota; kingdom Viridiplantae; phylum Streptophyta; class Magnoliopsida; order Solanales; family Solanaceae; genus Nicotiana; species Nicotiana noctiflora. The sequence goes on from JASVEL010005708.1 coordinate 70,712, forward strand.
GGATATTACTACTTACATGAAGGGTTTCTAAGTGTTTACACTTACCCTTTCACGTTGGGCCCTTTATTATCAACTTCTACCACCAATACCAAATAAATCTTGGCCACATACATCCCTCACTTTGGTGCATAATTATCTTGTTTCGATTCTTCGTGAGTAAGGTCGAAGGGATGTCATTTACCCTCGACAACCTCATGAGACTTTATAGCCCCCGTCTCTATCGGGGCAGATTAATAAGGCTCCATCACCAAGCCACAAAGTTATTATTCTCGAGTACACACAAGGACAAGGATTGGTGATGGATGGGTCGGTTTGTCCGGGTGAGGACCTCCAATATAATTCTGACAGAGAAAATGCCATTCCCCGAGGAATGGAACGTGAAGCACAAGTAAACCCATAAACACCTTATGTCGATTGCTTTGTTTCCTTTATCTTCCTTCACCTGCATATTTTCTCACTCATGTCTTTTCTTGTGATGTAATGGTCCCCTGGGTGTACAGAGCAATCTCGAACCTCAAAAGTTACATTTGACAACTGGCTTAGACTTCCACATATGGTAGCGCTCGTGGCGCAATTTCGCGAGGGGCCGATGGGAGACCAAGAATCATGGTAAGCTTATCCTGTATACTTTTGATGATTTTTCTAAAAAATTTCTTTAAATTTATACTTGACTCCATTTTTATGAATGCCTCGGGGGTATTGCTGAAATAAGGTCGGACCAGCGGGGGGAAGAGGTGGATCCGAAACCCGCTAGGACAAGAAGAGGAGAAGGGCTTTACATTCTGATAACCCAAAGCCTAAGAAGAGCATGGCTCGTAAGTCGAAGAATGACTCTGTCGCTCTGTCTACTTTCGTATCCCAAAAACTACGAGGTGAAGAAGAGGAAGGAGAAGATACTGGTTGTAAGCTGGTAGATCGAAAGAGGGGAAGCATTGAAGCTTCAAAAGTAGTTGAGACGGTGATGGCCGAGGAGGCTCATCCTCAGACCGAAGAGATTTCGGAAGACGGTCCGAGCAAAGTCCCCAAGTCATCGGGGGTAAAAGATATCTTCTGCCATGATGAACAATCAACGAGTGTGCCCGAAGGGTCCGGTTCCGAGGCCCTTCAAAAGGGAGAGAGTGCCCCAAGTGACTTGCTTGGGGCAATTAATATTGATGATTCACCGCCCGACCCCACATTTTCTAGAGGGAAATTTTGGGAGGCTTGGTCTGCGGAGACCTCCGATGCAGGAACTACCTAGAAAGAGATCACATATTTCGTGGCTGCTTCACGAGGGTTGATGATATTTCTGACCTCGATGCAACAATCATTTTTTATGAGGCTTAGCAACTCTTGAACCAGGTAAATTTCAACTCTTGTTATTAGGTTTATGTTTGTTTTTATTTCCCTTTGTCTGATTTTCTTCTTTTTTCCATTGGTAGTGGTGCTTCATCGCGAAGTGCTTTCCAAATCCCAAGCCGAGATGAACTGGTATGAGGGTGATCTCAAAAGGCTCATAGAGGAGAGAGATGCCCCCAAACGCCTCTATGTGTAAGAAGAATAGGAGATCAAGGACCTCCGGGCTGAATTGGCAAACACCCATAAAAATCAGACCGATCTCATCGAGTAGGTAATGTAAATTTTCAGGAGCTTGACATATCAATTTGATATTGGTGACTAACACTTAGATCCTACAGTTTCAACAGAAGGCCGAGAAAATTGAGCAGCTTTGGGACGAGGCAGAGATAAAAGAGGCAAAGACCTTGGGGTGGAAGCAAAACATGGACAGCCATGCCTCGGAGAAGGATACAGCCCGAGCCCAGCTATCTTCGGTTGAACATCAACTCCAATGCATGAAAAAGGAGAGCTTAGCCCAAGCAAAGAAAATTGAGGAGCTCGAGGCTCTGTTGACCGCTGAGCCTGCAAAGGCCACATCTGAGGTAGAGAAAGTAAAGGCCGAGGTGGAGGCAGTTTTGGCCATCTACCGAGCCGATGCTGAAGCTGCTAACGCTCGAACAAAGGAAATTTTTTATGCTGATGAGGTTAGATTATGCTGCATTGCTGGACATGCTAAGTGCCAGTATCAGAGAGAGACTCTCAAAGAGATTCATGCTTGTGGCTTTGACCTCACAGCACATATTGAGAGTGCGAAAGTGTTAGAGGTCGAAGCCGAAGCTTTGCTCTCTGATGATGATGACTCCGGGAGCGGTAGTAGACAAAAGATGAAAATGAAGCTCCTGGGGAAGATTAGGAAATTAGAACTTTTTCCTTATTTTTTGGATCTTTGTGTAAGACCCTAAGTGGTCCTTGTAAATAATATCGTATATATGAAAGATCTTTTCTCTTTTCGATTCGTCTTTGATTGTTGTTTTGTGAAATTTGGTTTTGCTTTCACCTTATGATAATTCTGATATACTTTAGGTTTTGTGGGAAATTTGACTCACTTCACTAAATTGTGATTTTTTCCCTTTTTGTTTGTTTGTGAATCCAAAACTTAAGCGATTTGATCTGAGTTGGACTAATATAGTCTCTATCATCAGTGAATACCTACTCGAACTCGGAGTAAAAAACCCTTAGGTTTTGTTTTAGCGAGGGTGGATCCTTGAATCTAAAAAATATATGGCCCTTAGGCTCTTTGAATTGGGCCGATATGGACTCAGAAAAGTGGCTTCTTCCTTTTTCGGATTAAAAAGATTAATCATATAAGAATTTAGTATTCCTTAGCACAAGGTAATTCTGTACCCATTAGGAGTCTCTAGACTTTAGAGTTATCGAAAACTTTGTTATGCCTTAGCACAAGTTTGTTCGAGAGTTCGAACAATTTAGTACCTCTTAAGGTTTTTGAGGGTTGATGTTATGGAAACCCTTTGTAATTCTAGTGAGGGTAGCCTTGTTTAATTGGTTTTGTGAAAAACTTTGAAGGCTAGTTCGATTATGGAATTCAGACGTCTCCGAACCGTGTTAGTTTGGTTGTAGCCTTTAATTTGTGATTTGCCCTTTGGGCTTGTTTCTCAACTGTACTTTAAACTAGTCTGAAGTACCCATCCCCAGGTGGGATGATCATAGCCTTTAAAATTGAGAATTGCCTTTACTAGGTCTAATGATTTCGGATGGTAGTCCCGGAGCATGGGGTTAGTTGTTTGAGCTTTAGTTACGGTTAGCCCTTGAGCCGATTTTCATAAAATATCATAAGTACAAAATTGCAAAGAAGAAATCTTGCTAAGGCATGGAACATCTTATAAGGAAACAATACTTCTTTCAGTAGATCATTCATGCGTACATGCTTTGTCATTTGGGCTCAAGCAATCTACGTGGATAGGGTTTGTTTGACTGTTTGGACCTTTACAATTTTTTCCTACCAAGATCCTGTCGATTCGAGGTGTTTTCCTTCAAAATATAGCGTTTGAGGGTGATGCTCCCCAGTATTTGAGGTTGATTGTAAAGAATCCTTATATATTGTTGAATTGTCCCTATATAGCACATATAATTGTTGCCTCATTAAAAACCTCGTCGGAAAAACCCATTTGGGATAAAAACTGATCTAAGGGACAAAAAGTGATGCGTGCTTTAAAACCTAAGGTCTTCGTGTTGAAGAGCTTCTCGATGTCTTTGATTGAACACATGCAATAAGTTAGCACTAGATACAAATGAAAAGGGAGAAAGTCATACCTTAGTAATAATATCATTTGAGGAGTGATTATTTCCAATTGTTCAGCAATTATTCTCTCTCCATTGTGCCAAGTTTGTAAGATGCCTTTCCGATGACAGCGAGGACCTGGTATGGTCCTTCCCAATTTGGGCCGAGCTTCTCTTCATTTCGGTCTCGAGTATTGAGGGTGACTTTCCTCAGGACTAAGTCCTATATTTTGAAGTGTCGAAGATTGGCCCTCGATTATAATATATTTCGATTCACTGTTTCTTGGTGGCCATTCGAATGAGGACGACTTCCCATTCTTTTCTAACAATTCGAGGCTTGTGCTCATAGCCTCGTGGTTTAATTCTTCTATTGTTTATCGAAACCTAACACTTGATTCCCTGACTTCGACTGGATCAAAGGTTTGGTGCCATATACTAAGGAGAATGGTGTTGCCCCCGTATTGGATTTTGTCATTGTTCGATATGCCCAAAGGACTTCAGGCAAAATTTCTCTCCAATTCCCCTTAGTGTCGTTCAACCTTTTCTTTAGGTTTTGAATGATGGTCTAGTTTGTCAATTCAGCCTGTCTGTTCCCACTAGGATGAAATGGCATAGATAATATCCTTTTTATTTTGTGATCCACGAGGAACTTTGTTTCTTTGCTGCCGAAAAATTATTTTCCATTATTGTACACTATTTTGGCGGGTATCCCGAATCGACATACAATGTGATCCCAGATAAAGTCTATAACTTCTTTCTCTCTGACTGTATCGAAAGCCTATGCTTAAACCTATCTATAGAAATAGTCAATCATAAATAAATGAACTTAGCTTTACCTGGGGGCGATGACACAGGACCAACGATGTCCATCCCCCATTTCATGAATGGCCACAGGGATAGGACTGAATGAAGTTTCTCTCTGGGTTGATGGATCATCCACGCATGACTTTGGCATTTGTCACATATTCAAAAGAACTCCTTAGTATCTTTTTCCACAATTTCATAATAGTATCCTGCTCTGATGACTTCGTGAACCAGTGATTCGGCGTCGGAATCGTTCCTGCAAGTGCCTTCATAGACTTCTCGTAGAACATAATCGGTGTTCCCTAGCCCCAAACATACTACTAATGGTCCATTGACCGTCCTTCTATTTAATGTTCCATATTCACCCAATGTGAATAGAGCAGCTTTTGTTCGTAGGGCCCTAGATTCTTTATGGTCCAGTGGGAGCTTTTCATTTTTAAAGTGCCCGATATATTTATTCCTCTAATCCCAAGTTAAGCTTGTGGAGTTTATCCTAGCGTGTCCTTCTTTGATCACGGATCACGAGAGTTGTACAACACTCCCTGAGCTAATTTCGTCCTCCTCTACTGATGACCCTAAATTTACAAGAGCATCGACTCCACTGTTCTTCTCGCGAGGTACGTGCTGCAAGGTCTATTCTTTAAAATGGTGCAAAGTCACCTGTAGCTTGTCCAAATACCTTTGCATTCTATCATCTCGAACCTCAAAGGTTTTGTTTACTTGGTTTACTACCAGCAAAGAGTTGCGATTGGCTTCAATGACTTCCGCAAGCTTTTAGCTAGTTAGAGATATGAAATCATGGTATCATACTCGGCCTCATTGTTAGTCAATTTAGGAGTTTTGATGGATTGTCTAATAGTGTTGTCCGACTTCAAAACGATGCCTATCCCAGACCCCTTCACATTTGAAGCGCCATCTTTGAAATGGTCCAAATCGCTGATGATGTACCTGATTTTAACAAGAGTCCCTTCTCGACTTCGGGTACGAGCTTGGGCGTGAAATCGACCATGAAGTCTGCTAAAATTTGAGACTTGATGGCCGTTTTGGGTTGGTATTCGATATCGTACCCACTGAGTTCGACGGCCCATTTGGCCAATTGGCTCGACATTTCGGTCTTATGCAAAACATTTCGAAGCGGGTAAGTGGTTAATACACATAAGGGTGACATTGGAAATATTGTTTTAGCTTCCTAGATGTGCTTATCAGTGCATGTGCCAATTTCTCTAAGTGTAGATATCTAGTTTCTACTTCTCCTAGAGTTAGACTTACATAATAAATAGGTAATTTCATACCTTGCTCTTCTCGAACAAGGATACCACTTACCGCGCTCTCTGAGATTGCCAAGTACAAGTAGATTTTTTCATCTATCTTTGGAGTATGAAGAAATTGTGGGCTCGAGAGCTATCGCTTCAATTCTTCTAATGCGTGTTAGAATTTCGGAGTCCAAGCGAAATCGTTCTTCTTTTTTAGTAGAGAGAAGAATCAATGACTCTGATCCGACGATCTCGATATGAATCGGCCTAAGGCAGCTATCCACCTTGTCAACTTGAATGTTGTCCATGACGGTGATGTCTTCGATAGCCTTATTTTTATCAGGGTTTATCTCGATTCCCATATTCGACACCATGAAGCCAAGGAACTTGCCCAAACCGACCCTGAAAATGCATTTCTCAGGGTTGAGCTTCATGTTGTATTTTCGCAGTATCTTAAATGTTTCTTGCAAATGTGTCAAATGGTCCTCCGTGCGCAGGGATTTAAGTACCATGTCATCAATATATACTTCCATTGTCTTACCTATCTTTTCTTCGAACATTTTATTACTAGGCATTGATAGCTATCTCTTGTGTTTTTTTAGTTCGAAAGGCATTGCATTACACCACTATGTTTTGTACTGGTGATAAATGAAGTCGTTTCTTGGTCTTCCGGGTCCATCTGAATTTTATTGTACCCAGAATAGGCATCGAGAAAACTAAGGATCTCGTGGCCAACCGTGGCATCAATTATGCGATCGAGGTTAGGCAGTGGAAAAGAATCTTTGGGGCATACCTTGTTTAAATCCTTATAATCTACACTTATCCTAAGTTTGTTCTCTTTTTTAGGAACTACGTCCATATTCGCTAACCATTCGGGATATTTCACTTACCGAATGGACCTTATTTTGAGAAGCTTATTTACCTCATCCTTGATGAATGTGTGCTTTACCTCGGACTGGGGCCTCCTCTTTTGTTTCACCGCTCTGAACTTTGGGTCTAGTCTTAGTCGAGATGTTGTTATCTCTAGCGAGATCCCTGTCATGTGTAACTTTATCTTATCAATAAGAAACAGAATAAGCTTTTACCTGAGTTCGGGGGTTAACCCCATTCCTAGGTATATCTTTCGCTCGGGTAGGTACTCGATCAATATAACTTGTTCCACCTCTTCGATCATTGATTTGGTGGCATCGGAATCATCGGTAACAACAAAAGTTTGAGGGGTCAAAAAATCCGCCTCTTCCTCTACCATTTCTTGTTTCTCCAATTCGGTCGAGGCTAGTGGCGGTGATTGCTATTTGGCTTCTTATTACCCTTGATACCCGATCTTTTTGATGTTGATAGAGCTGATATCAGTATTACCTCATCGATCACAAATATTTCTTTTGCAGCATGCTGCTCCCCGTACACAATTTTTATCCCGTCCGACGTCGGAAAATTCATCATTTGGTGGAGAGTCAAAGGTACTGCCCTCATGTTATGTATCTATGGCCTTTCGAAGAAGGGCGTTGTACCTCATGTCACCCTCGATTACGTGAAACTTGGTATCTTGGATAGTACCAACCACGTTCACTGGTAGGATAATCTCTCCTTTAGTTGTTTCACTAGCCATATTGAAACCATTCAAGACCTGAGCTGCGAGTACGATCTAATCTTGTAGGTCGAGCTGCTCCACGACCCTTGATCCTACAATATTTGATAAGCTACCCGGATCCACTAAAACATGCTAACTTGAATTTTTTAAACAAGATAGAAATTACTAGAGCACCGTTGTGAGGCTTAGAAATTCCCTCTGCCTCCTCATTGTTGAATAATGCAGTGCCTTCTAGTAGATAGTCCGTGTTCCATTTCTCCCTAGTAATTGATACCTTAGTGTATTTGAACACATGCCCTGGTGTAATATCGACCCCTCCGATGATCATATGAATTGCATATTGCGGCTCCTCCTGTTCATTTTTCTTGTTTGCATCCCTTAGCTTTAAATGATTCTTTGCTCGACCACTTAAGAATTCTTGAAGGTCGCCCTCGTTGAATAAACGGGCAACCTCATCTCTCAATTTCCTGTAATCCTCGGTCTTGTGACCATGAGTGCCATGATATTTACACATCAGATTGGGGTTCCTTTGGGAAGGATAGGTTTGTATAGGCATGGGCCATATGGTATCTTTGATTCTTCCAATTGTTGATACAATGCCTAGCGCATCGGCACTAAAATTACACTCTGACAATCGAGGTGCCTCTGTGGGGTCAGTGTACTTGTCAAAACCATTTTTTCTCATTCTTCTCCGAGAATTCTATCCCGGATCGCTTCTCTGATCGTTTTGGGTAGAATACCATCCTGGACCATTGTTCCTGCAATCTGAGGTGTACGGTTGATATCAATCTTTTTTTTTATCTTCGCTCTCTATCGATGTCCCTTTGATTTTTGGCGGCTGACCTGTTTAGGTGCGCTAAACCAGAAGGAGCTCCTAATTGGTCATCCTCGATCCTGATCTTTGATTGGTACCGATTATGTACATCTGCCCAAGTTATAGTGGATACTCGATCAAATTTTGCTTCAGCTGACGTGATGCTATCGAACTTCGTTCATTCAATCCTTGAGTGAAAGCTTGAACGGCCTAATAATCTATGATCAGTGGGGTGCATTTTCCCCATGAAACCCGAGGCCATTGTCACCATGTGTGGGTGCATTTTGTGAGTTTGACATGTTTTAACCTGAAAGCAAAGATACTTGGAAAGAACAAGCATAAAATAATATGTGTTATCAGAATCAACATCGAATAATCACTATTATCTCTACCCCCACGGTGGGTGTCGAGTTGTTTACCCTCAAATTTGGATAACAATTAAACTTATATTGTGGTTTTAAGGATATATGATTTCATCCAATACCAATTAATAAGCAAGAAAATAAATAAATAAATTAGTGAATAAAATAAATCAAACTAGTATGCTAGCCTCGCCCTCGACTCGGGATAGTCTCGAGGTGGAATAGTAAGAATAATAAATGATAAAGCAAGTCTGATGAACAGTTAGTGAAATAGCAGGAAAGTTACGAGTATTTATATTCTTCTTAGTGAACAATGATCATTACAAATGAATGTGGTTCCTCTTTATATAATAGACGAGTCCTAAATATTTTAATCATAGTAGGAAACCAATTAACATCTGATTAACTGTCGTAGATTTATTCTCATGATCCTCGACCAATCGCGGATATCTCGCCTTTTACGTTATCACGCTATACTGATGTCACTCGGAGCATGTCTCTTTCTAGCCGCGATTGACGTCGACCTCGGTCTGAAAGAGGCTTCGATCTGGACTCGACGTCCTAGCTCTTTGATGTGACATTCCTATCTCGACTAAAGAGCCCCGATTTCTACCGTATACACTAAACTAATCGAAGAACATAAAAGTACACAATTTAGTTAATTATGACTTTTCAAAGTTTGTTTCACCCTAAAATTACTACTCCCTCCATTCCAATTTATGTGAAGCTATTTACTTTTTGGTCCGTTCCAAAAAGAATGAACCCTTTCTAAATTTAGAAATAATTTAGCTTATACTTACAATTCTACCCTTAATGAGAAGATTTTATAATCATACAAATACTCTGGGCCCCTTTTTGAGTTGTTTAGGACTACAAATTTCAAAAGTCTTTATTTTTTCTTAAAATTCGTGCCCAGTCAAACATGTTCACATAAATTGGAACGGAGGAAGTAGTTAAATTCATATTGAGATGGTTTCTTAATTGGTGATACAGAAAAAAAAGAAAAAGTGATAGCGTACTGTAATTTAGTACTCCATTTTCAATATATATGGCATAATTATTAGTTGGTAGTTGTTGAGAAGGGAATAACTTAGCATGTGAGGATGACATGTGATGGTTAGTTAGTTATGAGATAACAAAATATAGTTATTTGTTACGTCATTTGTATAACTGTAATTGACTGTCATTAGTTAAGATAGCTACCGAGCATTATATATAAGGGGCTATGTATATAATTCATTTATAGCTTTTCAATATAACAGTAAAGTCGGTTACTGTATTCCATATCTCTTCTCTCCTTCATTTTTTTCTCTAAGAAGATAAGCTTCCATGGCTGTCACCTCCTAAATTTGGCATGGTATCAGAGCCATGAGGCCATTATTATGGTCTTAAAAGTTTGTAATTAACTAAATTCGTCAGGTTTTAGCTTTAATTTAGGAGACAACTTCTTCTGAATCTTTTTCAATTTCTAGGGTACAACTTGAAGATTTCTAAGCTTGACAATGGCGACAACATCAGACAACACTTTGCCAGCGAATTTGAGCCATAATCATCCTTTATTTTTGCATTCCACAAATAATTCAGGAGCGATACTAATCTCTCTACAACTAATAGGATCTGAAAACTATTCCATATGGAGTCAAGCAACGCGTATTGCAATCCTTGGATGAAATAAGATGGGATTTAGTAGAGGCACTTATATAAAGGGAAGTTATGGTCCAAATTTGACAGATCTATGGGAGAGATGCAATGCGATCATTTTATCAAAGATAATGAACTATGTCTTGAAGGAGTTACTGAGTGAAACTGTATATTCTTCATATACATGTGCTTTTTGGAGAGGTTTAAAGGAGAGATTCGACAAAGTGAATAGATCTAGAATTTTTCAACTGCATAAAGAAATAGTCATAGTGAATCAAGGAACCGGTTCTATTGCCAATTACTACTCCAAATTGCACAAAATCTAGGCTAAATTTGAGTTTAGAACCGGTTCCTAGATGTGATTCACCAAAGTCAAGAGATTATGTAACTTTCATGCGGAGGCAGAAGTTGTTGCAGTTTCTCATGGGGCTAAATGAGACATATGAGCAAAATCATGAACAGATCATCATGATGGGGGCACTTCCACTAGATCTCTATGCTGGTTGATATAGAGAGCTAGAAAAGTATAGCAAATATTACAATTGGTGGAGACAAAGCTAAAATGACAGCTCTACTAAGCACAAAGGGATCCTATGCTCAAAAAGTTAAAAGGAATTACAATGTCCAATGTGACTACTACAAGATGAAGGGCCATACCAAAGATGGTTGCTTTAAGTTAATTGGATATCCAGAGGACTTCAAGTTTAAAAAGAAGTTTGGAGGCAATTTTGCACATAATTTGGTTTTGGGAGACAACAGACCTCCTGATGCAGGGGATGCAGGAATCAACCTTCATATGGATTGAGAGCAGAAGATGCATTTAAGGGACATACATTCACTCCACAGCCTCCACATTTTATTGTAGAATAATATAATCATATAATGAAGCTCCTCAACAAAGAAAACATATTTGAGAGCTCAGCAAACATGGCAGGTAGCTCACGAATATACATGTAGTATTAAAGCTTTCTTTGCAAATAAATATAGTAATTAATGGATTATAGAATACTAAAGCTTTCTTTGCAAATAAATATAGTAATTAATGGATTATAGACACTAGAGCAACAAATCACATGATCTCAAACCTAGAACTATTGAAGAATAGGAAAGAAGTTGGTCAAAATGACTCAAAAATGGTACATCTACCTAATTGAGGAGTTTCATATGTAACTCACATAGGGTCTTCTAATGTGATGAACATAGAAAGAATTGATAATTTTCTATACATACCTGATTTTAGATATGATCTTTTATCAGTATCTAAGATCACCAGATCTCTATGTAGTTGTGTTGGGTTCTACCCAAACTTTTGCATCTTTCAGGACCTTTTCAGTGGGAAGGTGAAGGATATTGAGAAATGAGAGAACTCTATTTGCTTCCTCAGTTCTGCTGAAAGGAAGAGGATTTCATTGTTAGGACTAGCTGGTAGGAATATAATTCAGGACATTGAGTTGTGGCATACTTGATTAGAACATGCTTCTGTAAGAACACTAAGACATTAGTTTACTTTGGCATATAATGAGTGTAAAAGAAGGTTAGGAAATTGTCATGTCGGCCCACTAGCAAAGCACACTAGATTATTTCAATGATAGTACTAATAAAGTCGAGGTGATTTTTGAGTTTTTACACATTGATGTTTGGGGACCATATGCTATGTAAACCTTTGATGGAAATAGATTATCATTCATGGATAACTTGTGTATATCTAGGATGTAAATGAGTTTACTAAATGAAGTACAAAACCAATGGATATCTTGAGAAGTCCAAGGCACGACTAGTGGCAAAGGGGAACAGCCAAAAGTTGCGGATTGACTATTGTAGAATTTAAAGGTTGACACATTCATCAAATGGATATATATAATGCCTTACTTCATTGCCTGACTTATATGATGAAGTGTATATGCAGTTTCCTGAGTGATTTGCAAGCCAGAGGGAGAACACTAATGACAAGTTCTGCAAGCTTGTCAAATCCTTATATTGGCTCAAGTAGGTAAGCAGATAATGGAATGTTAAACTTACTAAAGCACTGGTTCTTCAGGGGCAAGGAACCAGAATAGTGATCATACTTATATATGAAGATGATATGCTCATAACTGGAAATGATTTGAAGTTGATGGAGAAACCAAAGAGAGATTGCATCGGTCTTTCAATATCAAAGACCTAGGAAAGTTGAAATGCTTTCTAGGTATTGAATTTTGTAGATCATACAAAGGATACTAATGAATCAGAGAAAGTATAGTTTGGGATTGATATCTGACTTAGGCTTGAGTGCTAGTAAACCCGGCCAGACCCCTTTGGATTGCAATCATAAATTTACAACAAAGGAGTTTGATGATCATACATGAGCAGAAGGTGATGATCCATTGACTGACAAGGAAAGATATCATAAGCAAGTGAGAAAGCTTCTGTATTTGACCTCGACAAGGTTGGATATTGCTTTTGTTGTTCAAACACTTAGCTGGTTCATGCACAACCCCAAGAAATCACATTGGGAAACAACAATCAAGGTAGTGAGATATGTGAAAAGGGAGCTAGATCTTGGGATTATGATGAGCAGCTATAAGAAAAATACTCTAACTGCATTTTATGATGCAGATTGGGCTTCATGTACAAATACTAGAAGATCAGTGTCAGGGTTCATCATTAAGCATGGGGACTCACTAACATCCTTGAAGTCAAAGAAACATAGTACATTGTCTAGAAGCTCAGCTGGAGCAGAATATAGAAGCATGGATTCAGTAATAGCAGAACTGGTGTGGCTGATAGGTTTATTCAAGCAACTTGGTGCAGAAGTAAAGTTGCATGTTGCCTTATACTGTGATAGCAAAGATGCCTTGCAGATAACATCAAATCTAGTTTTTCATGAAAGAACAAAGCATATTGAAATAGACTATCATTTCACAAGGGAGAAGATTCAAATGGGGATGTTTAAAACAATGACATATGCTCTAAGGACCAATTGACAGATGTACTGACGAATGGATTGGCAAGTTCACATCATGAGCATTTGATGTCGTCCAAGCTGGGAGTGCTCAGTGTGTCTGCACTTACCAGCTTGAGGGCGAGTGTTGAGAAGGAAATAACTTAGTTATTTGTTAAGTGAGTCGTACAACTGTAATTAGTTGTCATTAGTTAGGATAGTTAGTGAGCATTATATATAAGGGGCTATATACAGATTTCATTTATAGTTTTTTAATATAGCAGTGAAGTCGGTTACTGCATTCCCTCTCTCTTTTCTCCTTCATTTCTTCTACTAACAAGCTAAGCTTCTATTGTTGTCACCTCCTAAACTCGAAAGTAGTCAAAGTGTTTATTTACTATGAATTTTTCAAAACATTTTATGTTTTAATATTAAAATTTGTGATTTTGGTGCACTTTAATTTATGTAGTTTCTATTCTTTAATTTTTTTTACTAAAAAGTTAAGAAATCAATGTCTTAATTCACATTAAAATTTAGACACGTTGGTCTTCGTTTTCAAACTCTATCATTTCCTGTGAGAAATATCAAATATTATTTTGACACAACTACTTTGTACTATTTTGGGGGATGCATTTGAACTTAATTGATCAAAAGAGAGGACGCCAAACGTCAAAAAAAGAACGGTTAATGGATAAAAATAAACTTGAAATTAGCTAAAAACAAATTAAAGGGGGCCTCCAATATAGAATCTAAAGTTGCAGTCTAATATATAGTTAAGTCCATGAGTTTAAACTTATTAGGCAGAAGGAATGAACCATTGCTTTGTGGAGATCAATTCATGGCCCGCTTTGATTGGTTTGAGTTAATTTTAGTAGTCATGCTTACACAAAACTAACCCATAATCATATTTTTCTTGTCTACATTATATGGAATTATTATTAATTTACAAGCAATCATATGTTAAACTACTTACCAACTCAATAAAATATTTAGCTAATTAACTTGAGTTGCTTAATGTCACAAGAGGAATTTTAATGTCTTAGTTGGTGCTCCACTTTATCATGGCACAAAATTCTTTATTAACAGAAATTAGAAGGATAAGAGCAGATTTCGTTAACACATTAACTTCCGTCCAAATTAAGTTCATAACTGATTTCCGATGCCACATTATATTTCGTAGTTGATTGGAAGCTAAGTGGAATGATGCATTATTATTTTAGAACTTCTAATTATTAAAGGAAGCTTCTAATTGTTTGATGATCCTCAGCAAATACGAACCCTAGTGACGTTTTCAGTTTTTTTTTTTTCCCACATTGTGCTAATGAAAAGTCTCAGTAAAAGATTAAAAATATTTTTGGTTATTCAAGTAGAAGTGTTTTGCTCTTAATCTACAAACATTTGCTAATTGTGATGTAAAGAATGTTGCCTTTCATATTAGAAAAAGAAAATTACTTACTCGAATAATGATTTCAAATTGGGACGTTGATTTAAAGCTGCATGCATGCCAAAAGAGCATTATATATTTCTATTAATAGAAAAGAGAAGGGAGGTTGACCAAGGGCATTATGGTTATTTAAAAAATATGACCACATTGTTTACTTGTACAATAGGCTTAAAAGATTAATTTTGGGTTTGTAATAAGGAAAAAACCCAAAAGTAACATATCCTAAACCAATGAATTCTTGTGAACTCACTTTCCATTCAACCTTAACTATCTTTTTCTTTAAATGCACTACTTAATTAATGTTACTCTTCAATTTGTTTAAAAGCGGACTATTTTTACTTTATTTTTCTCTCCTAATTAGTACTTTTAATTAAAGAATCATCTATTTGATAATTTTATAATTCAACGTTCATTTGATAAAAATATAAAATGGCTACATACATTTATATATAGCAATTATATTATCTCCTTAAGAAATATTATTTCATTTATTTTATTTATTGACTATATTTAAACACAAAAAAGTGGAAATAAATTACACAAATTTTTATTAGGGTGTTCTTATATTAGTGTCAATTGATATTATTTATACAAGTCCTTATTAAATTACAATTTTAATTGGAACACTTTATAAAATTAGGAAAAAATATTTAAAAATAAAATATAGTATCAAGTTCTTTTTTTATTATAGAATATTGAATATTGTTTATAATGATTCCCTCTATACAAAATTATGTAAGAATAATCTGAAAAATATTAGACAATTAATTTTGGATTTTTTATTACATATTATGCAACATAAGAAGTATCATTATGCAGGATTGTACGTTTCCCTCTATGATTAAAGTTAATTGGGTACTTCATGTGTATTAAATAAAGAATTCAACATAATATAAATTTTAAAATACATAAATATTAAATTAACTATTTAAAAAAATCTCGACAAATAATTATGGTAAAGAAAGTTATATTACACCCTAAAGTATCTCAATCATATAAAATGAAACTAGAAAACGATTGTAATGCTTCTTTAAGGTCAATTTGAATTTGAGTGATTGAAAAATAATTTTGTTTTTAGTAAATTATTCATGTATGTCATTAAACTAGAATAAAATATAAATTTCTTGTAAAATTTTTGGGTAACTAAAAAATACGATTATTATTTCATAGAACAAAAAAATCGTCAACTATTTGAAAATAAAATAAATATGTTTTATTATTCAAATGTTGATTAATATAAGAAGAAAAATCAACACATTAACACAATTGAAAATACAAAAGGGTAGAAGCATATATATTCAATTTAAACAATGAAAAAAATACATCATTAATTATTTTTCCATTGGCTTTTCAATCATTTTTTACCATCAATTTTATGTTTGGTGGTGCATAACTATTTTTTAAATAGATATGTGTAGAACCTACATAGAAATACTCTATATTGTACTTGAAGTATTGTATAATCTTTGTACAACAAAGTGTCGGACTTCGACAAATATAACAAAGTGATATTGTAATACAATTTCATAAAAATTAAAATACACATAACCCAATAGATTAAAAAAGAATACAGGTAAATGTGATTCTATACATTATTACACAAATATTTTTTTTTTCTTTTCCTAAAGGCGAATAAAGTGTGTAATTAACAATAAATCAAAAGATATTAGAAAGAAGAAAATAAGCAAAAGGAGCAATAATTGAGCATGTGCATCGCACATGTATGTCATCTAGTATATATATATATATATATATATATATATATATATATATATATATATATGCAAATGCAACACTCACAACTTTAGGGGAATCACAACTAATATTTTTCGAAATTAAAAACAAATCTTTGCCGTCATTAGCTTTGGCTAAACCATTGATTATTGGAAAGATTAATGTTTTTAATAACTTGATTTGATTAAATTATGCAGGACGGATGTTACCATTATTTCCAAATAAATTGTCTGTCTCTCGATTATTCTTTCGAAGCTTCCATCGCAAATTATATAGTAGTTAATGTCCTAGTCAATGGCGGAGCCAGAATTTATACAAAGGGGTTTCAAAATCTAAATAAGAAGCCAAGAAAACTGGAAATTATGCTGCGATAGGGGTTGGAACTTGCAACCTACCACTTTTGATACCCCTTAACCATTATATTTGGAGTTTGTCTTGTGTCAAGGGCTGTCAACCCATTGTATCTATTCAATTTTTTTTTATTAAAAAAATACCTATCTACACAGTGTTATTTTCTAGCGAAGGGGTGTCAGTTGACACCCCTAGAACAAGGGTAGCTCCCTGGTCCTAGTGACATGCAGTTTCCTACTTCCTTCGCCCCAATTAACGTGATAGTGTAATGTGAATTAAGATATTTCATATATACTTAGTATTATTTGTGATAGTCAAAAGGTAAGTTTGATAAAAACAAATATCATATCAAAAGTTAAATTAACTTGAATAGTCAAATTAATTTGAATTCTCAAAAATTGAAAAGAATTTGCATGATGTGTAATATTATTTGTAGAATAGTGGATATTCCAAAATGGATATAGCGATCATATAGATTGCGACAACAGTAGTAGTGCATAATTCAGAAAATGAACCACAATTAATATAGAACAACATATGATAATCCAACATATTAATTTTACAGCCCGTTTGGTTGCTTGAAGTGGAAAATAATCTCCTCATTATATTCAGCGTAAGCATTATCTTGTTTGCATCCTACATTGGGATAAGTTATGTAAGAATTTATGTATGATTTTATGCTAGGTAGAGTAGAAAATAAGAATATTCATATGATCAATGCGGGGATTAAACTATTTAAAAAAAAAAATGCCCTAACAAGTAAGTAGTTCTTTTAGAATAATTATTACTTAATTGCAAACCGTTTGATTTCAAAAAAATTAAACTTCAAGATGTAGAACATATCCAAAATTCTCAATCAAATAACTCTTCATAATCATCCAAGATAATATATTGAAATCAACTTTATATTGCACCATCTGCAGGCGCATTAGGGTGGATGAGGTCATAGGGGCTTTGCGAAGGATGAGTAGGGGCCGAGCGACCGGGCCTGACGAGATCCCGGTGGAGTTCTGGAAATGCATGGGTAGGTCAGGAGTGGAGTGACTCTCTAGGTTGTTCAATGCGATCTACGGGACTAAAAGGATGCCGGAGGAGTGGAGGTGGAGTACGGTGGTGCCCTTGTACAAAAACAAAGGGGATATCCAGTGTTGCAACAACTATAGGGGTATCAAATTAATAAGTCACACCATGAAGGTATGGGAGCGGGTGATCGAGGCGAGGGTGAGGGAGATGACATCTATATCGGTGAACCGGTTTGGTTTCATGCCGGGTCGCTCCACTACAGAAGCTATCCACCTTGTCAGGAGATTGGTGGAACAGTTCAGGGATAAGAAAAAGGACTTGCACATGGTGTTTATCGACTTGGAGAAGGCGTATGACAAGGTCCCAAGGGAAGTGCTATGGAGGTGCCTGGAGGCGAAGAGCGTGTCGGAAGCCTACATCAGAGTAATCAAGGACATGTACGATGGAGCTAAGACTAGGGTTAGGACGGTGGGCGGTGACTCAGACCATTTCCCGGTGGATATGGGGCTCCATCAAGGATCGGCGCTTAGCCCTCTCTTGTTTGCCTTGGTGATGGATGCTATAACCCGACATATTCAGGGGGATGTGCCTTGGTGCATGCTATTTGCCGATGACATAGTATTGATAGACGAGACGAGGGTCGGTGTGAATGAGAGGCTAGAAGTATGGAGACAGACTCTCGAGTCTAAGGGTTTCAAAATAAGCAGATCTAAGACCGAATACTTGGAATGCAAGTTTAGCGCCGAGCCGAGCGAAGTAGGCAGGGACGTAATGATTGGAGCTCAGGTCATCGCTAAGAGGGACAGTTTCAGATATCTTGGGTCGGTGATTCAGGGGGACGGAGAGATTGACGGGGATGTCACTCATCGTATAGGAGCGGGATGGTCGAAGTGGAGGCTTGCATCGGGAGTCCTGTGTGACAAGAAAGTGCCACTGAAACTCAAGGGAAAATTTTATAGAGCTGTGGTTAGACCTGCCATGTTGTATGGGGCGGAGTGCTGGGTCCAATTTTTAATAATTGTCTCATGTTTTGAGAATGAAGGTTGCGGAGATCAGGATGCTCAGGTGGATGTGTGGACTTACCGGGTTAGATAAGATTAAGAATGAAGTTATTCGAGAGAAGGTGGGGGTGGCCCCGGTGGATGAGAAGATGCGTGAAACGAGGCTCAGGTGGTTCGGGCATGTGCGGAGGAGAAGTCCTGATGCCCCGGTGAGAAGTTGTGAGCGACTGGCGGTGGTCGGCGTGAGGAGAGGCAGAGGGATGCCTAAGAGGTATTGGGGAGAGGTGATTAGGCATGACATGGCTAGGATGCATATTTCCGAGGACATGGCCCTTGATAGAAAAGTCCGGAGGTCTAGTATCAGGGTTGTAGGATAGGGGCCCCTAGAATTTTTTGTACTCCTTCCCCGGGGTTGGGTGAGGCTTGTCAGGGCGACTCATAGATGATTCGTGCATTGGATTAAGTCCCCCTTATGGTAGTTATTTATGGTAGTTACTGTTTGATATTATTGCATGTCATTTTATGTATAATTCTTATGTTTAGATAACTATCTATGCGATTTCTGCCGGAATTACTAATGCTCTTTTGTTTTTGGTTTTTGTTGTTGCTTTCCCTTCCCTTTTCTAAGCCGAGGGTCGATTGGAAACAGCCTCTCTACCCTTTGGGTAGGGGTAAGGCTTGTCTACATATTACCCTCCCCAGACCCCACCTTGTGGGACTATACTGGGTAGTTGTTGTTGTTGTTGTTGTATTATCAATCATTGCATAGAAGTAATCCGGATCCGTTCATTACTAATGATCACATAAATACTCTTTATATTACTAATTTCTACATCACTATCCATGCATTACTGTTTAAAATCTCCGCCAGCGATTAAACCCTCATTAATAGATCTTTTT
The DNA here is from genome assembly GCA_032618575.1 of Nicotiana noctiflora. Taxonomy (NCBI): domain Eukaryota; kingdom Viridiplantae; phylum Streptophyta; class Magnoliopsida; order Solanales; family Solanaceae; genus Nicotiana; species Nicotiana noctiflora. Next base: position 90,165 of record JASVEL010005708.1, read on the forward strand.
TTTAAATAAAATAAAAATTAACTTCATGCAACTTCCAAATTAAACATTAATCATGTAGCATAATGTTTTAAAAATGGCCATTAAGATAGAAGTGGTCATTCGCCAAGCTTTCACAAAGAATAATAAAATCCCATATAGAAACATCCACTTGTGCCAAACTATAATCATTAATTGCATGCGCTAACCATGTGTTCACATGAGATGATCAAGCAATAAGCCACCAAGAAGAAGTGTAGAAAAATAGAAAAGGAAAATATGATTAATTGTTTAATATATAAACTGTACCTAAAAACATAAAGGTGCCAAGAATTTGGTATGTTAATTTTATTGCACTAATTAATATGCTCCTTTTAGGGTTTTATTGATTCCCAAATTCTATCTATCCTTAGAGAGAGAAAAAGAGCGTGAAGCCTCGATATGGTGGTGGAGCCACAACTGCAGAAGGAATTCATCGAATCCTCTTCGTTAAAAAATTATATTATGTAAACAAGATGAAATAATTTTCTTATACATAGGCAGGAAGGTATATAATATTAGACATGGATTCGGACAAATCCCATATCTTGTTTAGATCGTATATTTGTATTGGAAAGTGATTACATTTGTATAAGTATTTAATTACTGTGCAATAACTAAGATGAACTATGAATTAAATTTTAAATTTTGGCTCTGATTGTATTTGTTTTTATATAAACTTGGGTTCTCTTCACATACAAAAATTGTAACACTCTGTATATGTTAAATGAGTATTAATGTGACATCTTAGACATATGAAGGACTATCAAGATGAGAATGGATTATAAATATTGTTTTAGAATCAAGACCGAGAATGAGGCGCATAAGACACGATAAAATCGATTAAGTTTATAGATTGTCTGCCTTCTATAAGTAATTCGCAAATATCTGTTGGGAATTTGGGAAAAAGTAAAATATTAAAGTTTTAGCCCTTTAAAACTGCTTTCCAACTATATATTGTGAAGCCCGAACAAACTTTTGAGAAAGAAGTTATGTGTATTTTACTAGACAATGTATAGTATGCGCGCCTAGGTGCACACCTAGAAGGTCTCGTGCACGGCCTCACACTTATGGCAGTGCTACTACCTTATTGCGCATCCTAATGCGCAGTTGGGCCTTCAGTTGCGTGGGAGCGCACCCGAGGGTAATTTTTAAAGCCCTAGTTCGTCCCCCACACCCAAAACACAAAAAACTTGCTCTAGAAAGAGAGCTCTCAAGAACCTAACTCCTCAAAGGTCCCTCCACCTTCTAAAGTAAGTTTTAATGGTGATTCTATGTTAATTTTAATTCCCCGATACCTTATTAACATGGGTAAACCCTCCAAATCAATAGATATTTGATTGGACATCATGGTTGGGACAACAAACCCTATAACTCGAATTCAAGAGGATTGAACTTTAAAAAGGTAATGTATTTACCCTCTAATTTATAATAGCATTAGATTAGTGATTATTGACTCTATGTTCACAATATATGAGTCGATGAGTTTGATAGAAATGCATGAACAATTATATGTTTGGGTTGTTGATTGTTGATTATTGGTTATGGGTGTTATTTATCTTATAAGAGAAGAAGAATTATTTTGATTATAAAAATTTGAGATTTTAATATTTATCTAGGCGTAACAGAATGGCTTGTTTGGTATAGCAATGACATTAATGAGGGAAGCTTTATGCCCATCAAGTGTTTGAGAAAATGCCTAAGTGACAAAAATATGAGTATTATAGCTAATATGGAATTCCTTTGACTTGTATTGGTATAGATAAATGCTGAAAGGGTTGACGAACATTGTACTACGCTTAAGAGCAAGAAGTTAAGGTATGTTAGGCTAACTCTCTATGTTTGAGAATGTTAATGATTCTCCCTACACCACGTTTTTTTACGACTTTACTAATTACCTCAGAAATATAATTAAGACTAGTTCCTTTAATAGTTGCAGAACAACTATTATCTAGCTTCATAATTCGTTCATGACTTCCATTCGGAATTTTGTGAGCTCAGTGCGTAATCAATATAGACCAGGGTTTGATGCCCATGAGTCTTAGCCTAGATTACTCAGCGTGTCATAAAATTGAAGCTTCAGTTTTCATAATCATTTCATGAGCACATGTCCTAGTCCAGTTCTATTCAGCATTCAAGTATCATGTAACTCAGTATGGTTCAGTATTTCAATATCATGCATTTACTATGATTCTCATTTCCTGATTTAAATCCCCGAATGTTGAATCCTTGTATTTGGGTCTGAGGCTGCAGTTAATTCTTTATGTATATTTGGGTATGAGGCTGCGGTTAATGCCTTATGCATATTTGGGCCTGAGTCCGTAATTAATACTTTATTCATCTTTGGGCATGAGGCCACATCTTATGCTTGGGCCTGAGGCCGTTGTTTTTGCACATGTATATTAGGCTTGATGCCGCAGTTTATTTATTCAGATAAACAGGCGGTTCATCATTCGGATGAAGGAGTATTCATATCCTTACTTCCTTTTCAGTTATCAATTATCATTTTAGTAATCAGCTATCATTTTATTTATCAATTATCAGCTATCATTTTTTTCAGTTTTAACAATTATCATTTCTGTTATTAATTATCAATTCTTAGTTATCAGTTTAGTAACAGTTTTAGAATTAATAGTTCTTTCTTTCAGTTGCTTTACATACCAATGCAATTCAAATGTACTGGCGTCCCTTTTGCTCAGGGCCTGCATCTCACAATACATGTAATAATTTACAGGTTGATGATTCCAAGTGCTAGGATTCTCGTACCAGCTATTTGGTAATCCCCGATTCTTTTGGGGCATTATCATTACCTTACGGTCTTCACTATATTAAGACGGTCAGTGTTTTCACACTCACCGGATGGTGCAGGAAGTGATTTATCAGATGATGGTACACTCTAAAGGAGACGTTTGTGTATGGGTATCTATATGAGTTTACCTTACAGAATAATTTCTTTTAATTCTTGAAAATGGAGCCACATGAGTGATGATGATAGTTTAGAACCAAACCCCATATACAAATTAATAATTTAACCTCTGCAAGCATGGAATTGATCACTATTGTTTGGATAGAAAAGAGCCTAAAGGCAAATAAACTAGTAGGCAGAAATGTTTGATATTAGCAAAGATGAATTTTTCACACGACTCATGTATATGACTAAAGAGATATGATATATGAAATGAGAAACAAGAGCAGTCAAAATTGAATTCTAGGGAATGATTTTAAGCTGTTCGAATTTTTTAAAATCAGATTCATAAACTACCATGTTAGTATGTTACTTTAAGAAGCAGCTATTATTGTGAGATAAACGATATGACATTTCCCCTTTAGATGATATGACCAAGTGGTTAGCTCGGATGTTTATAATATGTTATAAATTTGAAGTGTAGAGAAAGTTTGGGGTTAAATATTTCAATTTCATTTAAAATGTATGAATTTTCCTAAGTGCGATATATGTACTTAGTTTTAAAAAAGGATAGTATTCGACCGTAGAATATGGTTGGACGGTAAGGGAAGTTAGAAATATTCTATGCTTTAGTAATTCAAAGCAAAATAAGAAATATGATGCTAGCAGGTAGTTAGTAAAAGAATAGCAAGTAGGTTCTAAGTAGATACAATGAATTAGCAATTTTAGCAGAGCTAGAACAAGTAAGATTTGATTCATTTAGCCAAGTTAACTCTAGTTAGTGGATGACAGTTTGAAATATCGAACACGTGTTAGAACCCGGAGAAGTTAAATTAAACCCGAAGTACACTGATAGTGGAAGAAAAAAAGCTAGCACTAAGAGTGCAAACTATAAAAGAATAGCCCTTAAGAGTTATCAATAAGAGGTTTCCCCAAGATTGACAGAATGAGGAGAGTAAAATTATTGAGATTGTGCATGATAATTGTGAATATATTAGCTTTCTGTTTATGTAAGTAATTTAGTTTTTCCTAGTAAAGAATATTACTCAGAAGTAAGTCAGAAGATGAGTCTACATTGACGTAAAGTGCAAAGAATTGCGGAAGATAAGGGAAGTTTTTGGATCCCAATATAAGAGAAGGATCCGCAAGTGCAAGACCTTAATCTTTGGTCTAGAGAGAGATGTGTAAATCGCCAATAATTCCAAATGGAGATATCAAACCTACATAGTTCGCATGAGATATAAAAACTATAAAATCATGACCAGTTATGTATCACGGGGTAGTTCTATTGCACGAGACTCTAACATTCAGAGTACTAGTCAAAGACTTAGCTCACAAAAATACTATAAGTGTTTTCATGAATTACCTTAAAGAGAAAATTAAGTATGGGAAGTATAGCTCATTATTGAGGCAGATAAGAGAACTATGGTGAAAGAAGTTAGCCACTTAGCCAAGCTAGGAGTTCGACTTCGGACTCCGAAGATGGTGGAGTTGTTTGTCTAGAACATGAATTGTTCCTTCTTAGTAGTTAAAGTGAAGGAGAAACAATTTGATGATTTCCACTTGTTGCAGCTGAAAGAGGAGATTTACAAGCATAAGATGTTGGCTTTTGTACAAGGGGGAGATTATGGTACTTTGAGGTACCAAGATGTATTGTGTGTTCTAGATATAGATGGACTTAGAGAGGGGGATCACGTTAGAAAATCATTATTTCAGGTATTCTGTCCACCCGGGTTCCCCAAAGAAGTATCATGATCAAGTTGATTTATTGGTGGAACAACATGAAAAGGAACGTCGCAAACTTTGTGGCCAAGTGCCCGAATTATCGGCAAATTAAAGTCGAGCAGCGAAAAGCCCAGCGTTTTACCACAATTATACATATTCATGAGTGGAGATGGTAGATATAAACTTTATAACATGATTATCTCGCTCATTTTGAAAGCATGATCCAGTTGGGGTGATCACATATCACTCATTGAGTTTACTTATAATAACAACTATCATTATGGTATCAAATGGCACCACGCAAGAATCTGTATGGGAGAAGGTATAGGTCGCCAGTTGGTTGGTTCGACGTTTGCAAAATAGAGTTATTGGGGCCAATTTTAATGTATTAGGTTGTGGAGAAAGTCAAGTTGATTCAAGAGTGTTTGAAGACAGCCAGAGTCACCAAAAGTCCTATTCGGACGTGTGGCGTAATTAGAGTTCCAAGTTGATAAATGGGTGTTTCTAAAAGATTCGCGTATAAAAGGTGTTATAAAATTTTGCAAGAAAGAAAAGCTTGATCTTATATGCATCGTGTCGTATAGGATCCTACGAAGAGTTGGACAAGTAGCCTATGCGTTAGAATTACCAATAGAATTTGCGGCTGTACACCAAATATTTCACATTTCATGTCATAACATTGAAGATTCTAGTACTCAGATACTTGTGCTAATTTAGTACTTAGATACTCATGTAAGTTCAAAACTCAGATATTCATTCCAATTCAATACTAAAATATTCAGGCCGACTTAGTACTCAAATATTTATATAAGTTAAGTGCTCAAATATTTATGTCAGTTCAGTATGCAAATATTCGTGCCAGTGCAGTATCCATATATATAGCAGACCAATATTCACTTATATGTTTCATGTTATGCCATTATGATGCCCTGTAAGGCTAACAGGTGTTTTGGAGAAATGTTGAATGTAACAAACCTTTTATTATAATTTCCATGTCCTTCTGTATTCAGTCAACTCAGTATTCAGTCAAAGCAGTAGTCATTCAATTGAGTATTTCAAAAGTTCAGTAATTATGTATTCATTCAGATTAGTATGCAAGTGTTCATGAAAGTTCATGTTTCTACCAAACTCATTTAAGGTCTAGAGTTTGCCGAAGTTACAGTCACAATCATTCCAAGACGAATTATCCCAAGGGGGAGATAATGTACTCTGTAAATTCAGACTAGGTGTGAACATGTTAAATAAGTATTATGGTGGCATCTTAGACATATGAAGTCCTATCGGAATGAGAATGAGTGAAAATAGTTATTTTAGAATCAAGACGGAGAGTGAGGCGCATAAGACTCGATAAAATTGACTAAGTTTATATAAGGTCTATCTTCTATAAGTATTTCGTAAATATCCGCTGGGAATTTGAGATATCGTAAAATATTAAAACTGTAGAACTTTAAAATAGCTTTCCAACGATATATTGTGTAGCCCGGACAGAGCTCGGATGGTCCCATGCGCGGCCGCGCACTTGTAGTAGTGCTACTGCCCTGCTGCGCGGTTTGGGACTTCAAGTGTGCATGAGCGCACCTGAGGGTCATTTTTAAAGCCCTACTTCGTCTCTCGCACCCCAAAACACAAAATAATTGCTCTAGAAAGAGAAGCTCTCAAGAACCTAACTCCTCAAAGGTCCCTCCACCATCCAAGGTAAGTTCTAATGGCGATTCTAAGTTAATTGTCACGATCTGGATTTCCCGCCATTTCGATCGTGATGGCGCTACTCGTGGTAGCTAGGCAAGCTAATTTACTTACCATCTTTCTATTAATAAAACCATCCAGCTGTTAATTTAATAATAAGATTAATAATTATAATGTTAACTGCGGAAGTCTACTTCATAAATCTGAATATAAATGTGAAATACTCAACATAAATCATTTACCAAATATGTGGAGTCACAAACTCACGAACTACTAAGAATAACTACACATAATGGTCTGAAAGAAATATAACAACAGTCTGTCTTGAAATATTGAGACTACAACAAATAATGTAAAATATAAGAAGAGACGTCGGGCCTGCGGACGCCTGCAAGCTACCTCAGTCTCGTGGGTATGACAATCCTGCTAGTGAACTACTGTTGTTGCTGCTGGTCAAAACCTGGACCTGTGCAAAAACGCACAGAAGTGTAGTATCAGCACAACCGACCCCATGTGCTGGTAAGTCCTGGCCTATCTCAGTGAAGTAGTGACAAGGCTAGGACCAGACACTCACATAAACCTGTGCAATTCCATATACCTATATACCAATTTAAACAGAAAAAGGGGACACGACATGCTAGGGGATACACCACAATCAAGTAAAGAAATTATCCGTAAAGAACTGTAACTGAACAATAACACCAAAAATTTCCACATACAAACACAAAACACCAGTCTATACTCTATTACGGTGCGGAACCCGATCCTCAATATACTACGTGGTAGGCGAACCACACGATCCCATTTCATAATATGTATATAGGTGGACGGCGTGCCACACGATCAAGTTTCACATTATATAAGTGGTCAGCGTGCCACACGATCCCAATTCATAATATGTAAGTGGTCGGCGTGCCACACGATCCCAATTCATAATATATAAGTGATCGGCGTGCCACACGATCCCAATTCTTAATATATAAGTGGCCGGTGTGCCACACGATCCCAATTTATAATATGTAAGTGATCGGCATGCCACACGATCCCAATTCATATATATATATATATATATATATATATATATATATATATATATATGTATGTATGTGTGTGTGTGTGTGTGTGTGTGTATGTGTGTGTGGACGGCGTGCCACCCGATCCCCTTTTATTTCAACACAATACACAACCAATCCCGGCAAGGGAATATTTCAAGTATTAGTAAGTCCCGGCGAGGGAGTAATAACAATAACAACAATACGGTCCCAGCAAAGGAACAATAATACAACTTTCAACAAGGTCCCGGCAAGGGATTAATCATAATTCCGTTCAATACTTTCATCTTCTACTCAACGGTAATTATCATTCGAGCCAACGCTCCAAAACATTTATTTTTCATAGCTCATTCTCAGACTCTTCACATTTATAGAAATTTATATATTAGCTTAGAAGAGTTCTAAATTATCTCACAACATGTACAAACAAAGACCCACAGTCATGCTAGAATCCGGTGTATAGATGCTCATCACCACGCCTATACACCGCACTCGATCATTTAGCAATTAGCAAGTTATAATACTCTAATCCTATTCTCTCAAGCTAGGATAGATCGAACACTTATCTTAAAGCCTTGAAGTCCGCTTAACCTTAAACAATTAAAAAGGGGAAAACATGCTATGGGGAGTACAATTGAATATATAGTTCATCAACGTAATTAGAAATAAGGCACAACAATATTTATCACAGAATAAGAAATTCAATAGCTGCACGGCATCAACCATCATGCTTTTACTCTCATTCTCACCCAAAGCAATCGAATAAAATGCACGGCATCAACCTTCGTGTTTTCCCTCACATAACTCTTATTTCATGGCACGGAATGACCCTATGTGCAAATATAATCAAATCAGAGCACGGAATGTACCTTCGTACGTAAATAGTCAAAACATAGCACGGAATGACCCTTCGTGCAATTATAATTATAAATAGCATGGAATGACCCTTCGTGCAATTATAATCAGAAATGGCACGGAATGACCCTTCATGCAAATATCACTCTTCCTCACCCAAATAATAGTCAAAACCAAATGGGCAAGAGGAATAAACAATTAGTTAGAACTATCCCGGCAAGGGAGTAAAACAGATAACAACTAAGTCTTGGAAAGAGAACAATAACAATAACTTTCACAACCCGGCAGGGTATTACTCAACATATTCCAGCCATCCCGGCAAGAGATTAATCACACTTCTTTCAATACTTTCATCTTCTACTCAATAGCATTTATCATTTGAGCCAACGCTCCAAAAATATTAATATTTCAAAATTTATCCTCAAACTCTTTACATTTGTAGAAAATCATAATCTAGCTTAGAAGAGTTCCAAATTATCTAAAAAACAAGTACAAACAAAGACCCACGGTCATGCTAGACTCTAGTGTATAGACAGTCGTCACCACGCCTATACACTGCACTCGATCACTTAGCAAATAGCATTTATGATACTCTAATCCTATTCCCTCAAGCCAAAGTTAGATCAAACACTTACCTCGAAGGTTTACGGCCAACTCAATCCTTAAGCAATGCCTTTCCTTTCGAATTTAGCTCCAATTCAATCGTATCTATAAACAATTGATTTATCATCAATAGTACTCAACAATCCAACCCAAATGCCTAAATATAATCTTTCCAACGTTTTGTCCAAAATTTGCAAAACCTACCCCGGGCCCGCTTGGTCAAAACCCGAGGTTCGAACCAAAAAAATGCACCCATACCCGAATTCAAATATACAATTTGTTTTAAGATTCAATCCCAAATTGGGGTTGAATCGCCCAAAATTCTCAAAAACCTAACTCTACTCAAAAACCCTAACTTCTACTTTGATTTCATATTTTTAGGCCTAGAATTTAGTGATTAGTTGTTGAAATAATGAGGAAATGATGTTAATAAAACTTACCCAAAGAGTTATGTAGGAAGGGAAGCTTGAAACTCGTCAATGGAAGTTTTAAGGGAGGAGCTCGTATGAAATTTTATGAAATATCCCGTAATGACACTGTTTTGGGTATTTAAAAGCACTGGGGAAAAATGCTCTATGCGATCGCGGGGCACGGAGTGTGATTGCATAGAGTAGTGGAACAAAACTCTGTGATCGCGTAGGGGAAATTTTTGGGCTTCTGAAGTCAACACTATGCGAACGCGGAAAGGGTATGCGTTCGCATAGGACAAAATTGGATCCTTTGAAGTTTACACTATGCGTTCGCAGGAAATGCTATGTGATCACATAGAAAAAAGAACTGGGCAACAACAGACAACATTTTCTGCAACAATCCTAAGGCCAAAATAGCCCCCGAACCACCTCCGAATCACTCCCGAGCCCTCGGAGCTCCCAACCAAACACACACACTAACTCAATAACATCCTACGAACTTACTCGAGCGATTAAATCGCTAAAATAACATCAAAATCAAAGAATCAACCCCAAAACTCATAATTTTCATTTCAAAGTTCATAACTTTCAACTTTAGCTATTTAGGTCCGAAACATGTCAAACGACGTCCGATTTCGACCAAATTTCACAGAAAGCGCTTAATGCATATCTACTACTTGTACCGGGCGTCGGAACCAAAATACGAGCCCGATGCCTATATTTTCTAACTCATTTTCATTTTTATTTTTCCATAATAATTTCAGAAAATAATTTAACAGAAAAATTCTTTTACCGAGGTTCTGGACCTCGGATTTCGACTCCGGGCACATGTCCGGGTCCCATATTTTTCTACGGACCTCCCGAGACCATCACATCACGGTCCGGGTCCGTTTACTCAAAATATTGATCAAAGTCAATTATATCAATATTAATATCATAATTTTTCAAATTTTTCACAAAATTCATATATTTTAATATAAAATATTTTTGACTTCGCGCCCGGTCTATGCACGTAAATCGAGGCAACCAAAAGTGAAGTTTCCAAGGCCTCGGAAGTGCGAAGAAAGGGAGAAATATGGTGATGATCCTTTGGCTCGTCACACACATTATTCGCTAGGACTCCTATGATAGTAAATTTTAAATAAATATTTTATTTCAAAAGTATTTATATTACCTTTTGTTATGTTTTGCTATATAATAGTCCATAATTTTTTTTATAATTATTCTTCTATATATTTTTTTTTACATTGACGAGATACAATACTTAATTTAATATCTCAGTATTAGCTAGTAGCTATTTATAAATAATTAGTTATCATGATATTGTATGGTGAATTATGTGTTAGTTTATTAACTTGTTGAAACTTAAAAATAGATGAATGCAAAAGAATCATATTTAAATTGTGAATTATGTTTTTATATAAAATCTCTTTCGAATAGAAAGCATATTAAATAAAAGTAGTATTTTAAGTAAAATATTAAATTATAATATTAAAATTCTTTCAAGATTTATTACTCCTTAAGAGATACATATAAGATTTCATTTTATGTTTGAGTTGTAACGACATTGCAACGAATTTGCATATTATGATATATGTCTTACTTTTCGTATTATCATAGTCGAATTATAATTTGTTGTAATTTTTATAATTATTTTTTTATTTTATACTATCTTAAAAATCTTTGAAATTAGTAAAATTTAAAGATCCGTGGAACTTACGCCCCATGTATGACTCACCTCACGCCCCCGCTTTTTAAAGCATTGGTATCCACTTTCATCTATATAATCTACCTCCCTCCGTTTCTATTTATATGATCATAAGTTCTGCATATTACAATAATTGTTCTCATAATGATTAGATAGAAGAGCCATAATCATTTCTCATTGCAAAAAAATTATAGAAAATGAAGGCTCAAGTACAATATACATGTACTTTCTTTTGTAGCTTAATCTCAACTTGATGTCCAACCAATAATGAGACTGCCACCATATTTGTCCCAAAAACTATATATCCTATTAGAATATGGTTGTATCATTTTTTTTTTCTTTACTCAAAATATTAGTTTGCATGCGCACTTTGTACAGAGAGAGAAGAAAAAAGATTACTCCTACTGGAATATATGAAAACATTATGCTAGCTGCTAGAATACCTAAATCGTATATATTTGTAAATTTTGATATGATATCATTAAAATGAAAACACTATAAAAAATTACAGTTTTTCAACTATCAAAATAGTCGAAAAGTTGTCGAAAAATCAAATTTTATGGCTACATTCAAACCGTTTTTGGTGTAGTCGGAAAAAAAAAAACCACTATTATAGTCGAAAATTATAGTGGTCGGACAATTTAATTTGTCAAACGACTAGAAAACAACCGGATTTTCTAACTATAGTAGTATATATTGTAAATATATATTAGCAAGATATTAGTAAAATGAAAATTAAAATCCAACTTTCTAAAAGAATCTTTCTATCCCAAGTAAATTTGTTTTATTTTTCTAATTGATCTGGCTAATTAAATTTGCCAACTAAGCTTCAAATTGGGCTACTTTCATGCATGAACTTCAGTTCTTCACATGTCAGCGGTGTGGCTTTGCTGTAGCCTTCAAGTCAAAGACAAGTTGCAATATTCACTAAATATATAACCAATAAAATAAAATAAAATAAAATAAAAAGACATTGATTTACGTTTTCCCCTCTCTCTCTGTACCCACTTGTACGTAGGATCGTTCATGTTTTGTCCACTAAAAAAAGTGAGAGACACGAAAGAAAGTGTATTATTTAATACAAAAGTTCTATAACTATTTATATTTTTTGCCAAATGTTTCATTTGACAACTTTACATTGATGGTTTCTCCTTCGACAACTTTGCATTGATGTCGTGTCGTTTTAGCTAATTAGGAAAAGTATAAAATTGATCGGCCGATAAAAATTAATTATATTTGCTAGCTAAAAAATATATAAATTATGTATATTAAATGTATATAAAACACACACATATATATTTATATAGGTAAAATAGTTAAATTTCTCTCTAAAGTGACTTTCATAGTTGGACGTTCCAGGACGAACCTTAAAGTTAAGGAACCCCATGTTGCTTTTAAAATTGGAAATGAAAGTTAGCCTCAATGACAAAACTTTTATTAGCATTAAACAAGGAGTTTAAGGTAGATAAAACTAGGGATGACAATGGGGTAATACGAATACGAAAGGGGGAGGATTTGAACGTTAGCAGGGTGGTGCGGTGTTTGAGAGTATGCGGTCACGTGGCGGGATGGAGAGGGGGGGTGCGGGTGGAGATTTTAGTTTCTTGAATTCTAGAGTTTTCAAGGGTTCAAGAATTGTGTGTACTGATTGCTACCGCATTATCTTAATGATCAGGTTGGTGATCTTTTTTTCACGAATTAAAATATATGTTTGTCACGGTCCGGATTTTTTAATATTAGGATTGTGATGGTATCTACTCGTGGTAGCTAGGCAAACCAACTTAATTACATTTTCTTCACTAAATAATTATTTTAACAATTTATAGCATCGATTTAGAACATGAAATTTATCAAAAATAAAAGCGGAAGTCTGATTTATAACTCTGAATAGAAACGCAGAACAGTCAATAATAGCATCTACCCAAAATTTGGTGTCACATTACTCACGAACTATTAAGAATATACTAAATACAAAGGTCTGAAAGAAACGCCCCCGGGCCCACGTGATTAAAACCCGATGTTCGAACCAAAATCCGGTTACTCCTTCCCCAACGAATTTAAATATATAATTTATTTAGAAATCGGACCTCAAATCGAGGTCCAACTCCCCAATTTATAGAAAACCTAGGTTCTACCCAAAAACCCCAATTTCACCCATAAAATCCTTATTTTTAAGTGAAAAACATATTTAATGATGCTAAAGATTGAAATAATTGACTAAAAATCAACTTACAATTGATTTGGGATGAAGTTTGCTCTTGAAAAATCGCCTATGATGTTTGGGTTTTGAAAGAATAGTGAAAAATGATAAAAATTCGATTAAGTATAAAATTTGTTGGGCCTCGGATATGGAAATTGAGAACTTTGGTTCGCAATTGCAAACCAAATAGGGCTGGGAATTGCGACATTTAGTTCACATTTGCGAACTTGGGTTTGGAGGGCAGGTTTCGCATTTGCGAAAGAGGCATCGTATTTGCGATGGCCTACAGTCGCTTTTGCGATCACGGGCTCCGCATTTACGAACTTTCCCCCCTCCGCATTTGCGAGTCGGACCATCGCATTTGCGATAATGCCCATATTTCACATACTTTGCAATTGTGAAGCAATGCTCGCATTTGCGAGCTCGCAATTGCGAGTCTTCCCTTCGCATTTGCGAAAATCACAGAAGTCTAAAATATCAGATTTTTAAAAATAGAAAATGCAATCCGATGCCTATCCAAAACTCACCCGAGCTCTCGGGGATCCAAACCAAACATGTACACAACCTCGAAAACATCCTAAGGACGTACTCGTGCGATCAAATCGTCCAAATAACATCAAAATCATTGATTCAAGCCCCAAATTCATCATTTTTCATTATAACTTCATAAACTTCAAACTTTAGATATTTAGGTCTGAAACACGTCAAATGACGTTCGATTTCGACCAAATTTTACATAAAGCGCTTAAATAATATATAAGACTTGTACTGGGCGTCAGAACCAAAATACGTGCCCGATACAACAGTCTTTTGATCAATTTCTATTTCCATTTTCCTTAATAATTTCAGAAAAATAATTTCACAGAAAAATTCTTTCCTCGGACTCTAGACCTCGGAATTCGACTCCGGGCACATGCACGAGTCCCATATTTTTCTACGAAACTTCCGGGACCGTCCAATCTCAGGTCCGGGTCCATTTATCCAAAATGTTGACCAAAGTCAACTTTAATCATATTAATATCAAAATTCTTCAAATTTTTCACAGAATTCACATATTTCAATATAAAAGTTTTTCGGCTACGCATCCGGACTGTGCATGCAAATCAAGGCAGGTAAAAATGAGATTTTCAAGACTTCGGAAGCCCGGAGTGGATGAGGAAATAGGTGATGACCCCTTTTGGGTCGTGACAATGTTACTGTTAAACATTTTTTAATTGATAGCCGAAGAATTGGTATTATTCTGAAAATGGAAAAGGGCCTAAATTGCTCCTCTACTATATTGAATAGGACATCAAAGCCATCCGTTAAAAGTTGGCCCTTATCTGCCCCTGCCGTCTAAAATGGGCTCAAAAATTCCCTTATCCACTAACGGAAGACATATAATCCTAATTTAAAACGTAGAAGGGCATCTTACACCCTTTTCGGAATATACAAGGTCATATATGAGTTAGTTATAGTAGTCAATTCTCAAGCGTTTCACATCATATCAGTTTACTCACAGACCTATTTTAGACCAACAAACTGATTATCACAGCAAGTAACTCAATCATAGACACAAACTATCAGTTTACTCACGGACCTTATCCACTAACGGAAGACATGTAATCCTAATTTAAAACGTAGAAGGGCATCTTAGACCCCTTTTCGGAATGTAGAAGGTTATATATGAGTCAGTTATAGCAAGTAACTCAATTATCATTCCTATTTTAGACCCTTCATTGATATCTGATTACTCCTACTAATTGGGTCACCTTATCGAAGATTTTTCAAGTGCCTAAGCATGAGGTGTGTACATTTATTGATGGGTTCTTTTAATTATTTCGATTTGACTGTAATTTGTTTTTAGGGTGAAAAATGTCCTTATTGGGAATGGCAAGATGAGGAGCTTCCTCCTAGAATTTCAAATCTCATATGCAGTTTAAAGAAGGAGAATGAATCTCTAATCCGTAAAAGAAATATACTCAAAAGGAAAGTTGCCGATCTTGAGAATGTTATGATGCTCGTCCATCATGGAGAGATAGAATCCTTGGAATTGGAAAGAAATGTTCTAATGAAGAAAATGGTTGATTTGGAGTACTCAGCTCTACGTGATGCTAAATATTGGAAGAATATATGGATTTTCTTATGTGTGATATTGGGATGTTTTGTTATGTTCTTTGCATTAGAGGGAAATGATATGTAATGTTAGTGTTATTGTGGCTTAATTGTTGTGTTTTATTATGTAATAAAATTTTATGTTTTGTGCGAGAACTCAATGAAGTCATTCCCATTCATTCGAATGTTTCTGTCTGCGATTGAGTTACTTGCTATGATAATTAGTTTGTGACTATGATTGAGTTACTTGATGTGATAATTAGTTTGTGTCTATGATTAAGTTACTTGTTGTGATAATTAGTTTATTGGTCTAAAATAGGTTTGTGAGTAAACCGATATGGTGTGAAGTGCTTCAGAATTGACTACTATAACGGACTCGTATATGACCTTGTACAATCCGAAAGGGTCTAAAATGCCCTTCTACGTTTTAAATTAGTATTACATGTCTTTCGTTAGTGGAAAAGGGCATTTTTGAGCCTATTTTTAGACGGCAAGGGCAGATAAGGGCCCAACTTTTAACGAAGGGCTTTGATATCCTATTTAATATAGTAGAGAGGTATTTTAAGCTCTTTTCCATTTTGAAAATCTACAGAAAAAAAAAATTATATATAAATGAGATGTAATCCCTTTCTTGTGCACTGAAAATCAATGACAAGCAAAAAGGCTACTTCAAAAAAGCTAAGTATATTAAAGAGAGAGAACAATTTGGATATAATTATTTATTTTGTTAAAAAATTAGCTAAGTCATTTTCCTAAGGGTAGGAAGTCATTTTGGGGCAGAGAATTGGGGAATTCTTTGTCTTGGCCATAACGTTGGCTTTGTGTTCTTGTATTCACTCCATTAGTACAAGTTGGGAAGAAATTCCTGTAATCTCGTGTGCCTTTTTATTATTTCATTGCTGCATATTTCCGTTCTTTGTTCTAAACGTCCCTAAAAATAATCTAAGGCTGAAACCAAGGCTGGGCTTGGTTGCCGCACGGAGGTGAACTTCGGGCAGAATCCGATTGTCATAAATCACCCCGTGACAGTTAGCGGGATGAGTTTAAATTGTTCGGGTTGAGACAGAACCCGCACCCGACCCGTCTGCTATTCCTAGACAAAACCTTACCTTGACTTGAAGGAACAAATCGTCATCTTCCATACATAAATAACTAAGTTTCAATCACCTAGTCCTTTAAAAAAAACACCTAGTCTTTCAATTGACTACGTGAGTGGCTCAACTAAATAAGGCCGATGCTAATTAAAGAAAGGGAAAATGTTAAATTAACCACATATACATTCAACTATATGTTAAATTGCCCTTCGTTTTATATAACGTGATACTCATATAATTGACAGTTAGCAAATCATCTCGTATTTATACTGCAAAATTTATTCAAGTTTCCCCTCTAATAATTTTGACTATATTTTACAAATTACCCCGCTATACTTTGGGTTAAATTTATTTATTTATTATATTTTTTAGGCTTATTTTGGATCCTAAACCGAGAGGTATATGGTTGGCAATTGACCAATTAGCCTTTGCGACGATTAAAATCCATGATAACTCATAAACAGTAGCCATAATATAATACTATTGATTAGTTAGGACTTAGGAAATTAACAACCGAAATCTTAAGTTATAGACTCGTTGAAAAACTTATATGTGAATAATTCTTTTTTGAAATTCTTAGGTTTCGTGACAAATGTACGCTAAACAAATAATCGCCATGTATTTTTATTGTTCACCTATAAGACTATATATATAGGCCGGTGAACTTTGCCTATAATTGATAATTGAGATATTGTTAATTATAGATTTATAAGATTTACCTTATCCGCATGTTATTTAGTCGCGTAACACATGATCCTGTTTCCTCTTATTACAACATCAATTTTCAGTTTGTGATACTGATTCCACATTAATAATTTTATAATCTAACAGTTTAAAATAATTACGGCAACTCATAAATAATTAAATACGGAAATACCTAGTAAAGATATTATAGAGTTATGGTGCTATAGTATTCTGCCAAATTATGGTTTTAGATAAGCGTTTGGACATTAGTCTGATGATATTTGGAAAAAACTGTCACGAACATTAAATTATTAATGAATAAGCAGTTAAAAGACAATGAAAAGTAAAGTTTAGCCGAAGTCTGAACTAAATATAGAAATAACATCTAAAAAGTTAATACAAGTCTCTATCCAACACATGGTGTCACAGCAATACACAGACTGTCTAGGATTATTACAAATAAGAGTTTGAAATAAAAGAAGATACGCCGAGCCTGCAGACGCCAGCAAGGCTACCTCGGAGTCTCGTGGACTGAAGGTTGGCTCCCTGACTACTGCTGCGCACCATAAGCTGCTCCGACACCTGGATCTGTGCAAAAGAGTACAGAGTATAGCATCAGCACAACCAACCCATGTGATGGTAAGTACCTAACCTAACCCAAGCGAAGTAGTGACGAGGCTAGATAGGACTACCACATAAACCTGTGCAGTTATATATACATCTACAGCGGGAAAATAACAAGAATAAAAATTTTAAATGGGAGGGGAAACATACTTCGGGGATAGCAGATAGTACAGAAATTTTAGGAGAATAATAGAAACACCAATAAAGTAACTCTAACACAGATAAGGAAAATAAAAGTAGATTTCACTGTCAGCACACATCTCATTGCAGGCGTGCCATTTCTCAATGGTTTCGTGGTAGGCATACCACCCGCTCCCATTTTATCAAATCTCGTGGTAGGCGTATCACCCGCTCCCATTTTAATCAATATATTGTGATAGACGTATCACTCGCTCCCATTCCAAACAATACCCGCTCCCATTTCAATCAATAACTTGTGGTAGGTGTACCACCCGCTCCCATTTTAATAAATAATTTGTGATAGGCGTACCACCTGCTCCCATTTCAATTCAATACAAAGTCACAATAAAATTTCGGTAAGGAAAAATAAAGCAATATAATAATAATTTTTCTGCAAGGGAACAACTATATCAAAATAACCATTCCGGCAAGGGAGAATCAGCTATAGCCAAGTCTTAGCTCAACTGTTACTCAGTTCGATTAATACCAGTACTCAAGTATAAATAAAGTTCACGAGAATAAACTGAATCTCCACTCAATATCAAGAGTCATCAATTTAAAGCATCCAAAGTGTCATTTAAGAAAACAACAACTATCAATTTAAGACTCACGGTCATGTTAACACCAACGTATAGATACTCATCACCATGTCTATATGTCGTACTCAACAAGCAATTAGCAAATAAGGCTCAACTCCTAATCCCCCAAGTCTGGGTTAGACCAAACACTTACCTCAATGCCTTGAATACAACTCAAGCCTCAATTATAGCTTTACCTAGTGATTCCACCTCCAATTCGCTCGTATCTAACCACAAAATTACTTAATTACATTAATAAACACTAAATAAATCAAGCCCAATGCATGAAAATGAGTTTTTCAAAGTTTTACCCAAAAAGTCAAAAATTGTCTCCGAGTCCATATGGTCAAAACGCGAGGTTCGAATCAAAATCTGATTTCTCATTCCCCCTCGAACTTAAATATATAATTTGTTTTAAAATCGGACCTCAAATTGAGGTCCAAATCCCCAGTTTTTTAAAAATCAAGGTTCTATCCAAAAGACTCGATTCCCCCATGAAAAGCATTGATTTGAAGTTGAAATTATATTAAAAGATTTTAAGAATTGAAGGAAGTTAGTTAAAAATGACTTACAATTGATTTGGAGAAGAAGAAATCCTTGAAATATCGCCTAAGTGTATTTGAGTTTGAGAGAATATGAAAAGTAAAGTTCAAAATCAGTTAAGTGTAAAAAAAATGCAGGTCTCGGTTATGGAAAATGCGAACAGGGGTTCGCAATTGCGAGCCCTAACCTACTGATGTGGGAATTGCGAAGATTGGGTTCGCATTTGCGAACCCTTAAGAAATACTAGACCTTCGCGTTTGCGACATCAGGCTAATCGCATTTGCGATGTTAATCCTCGCATTTGTGATATGTGCTGGCCTGGGCTAACTTCGCAATTGCGAAAGGCCACTCGCATTTGTGAAGCCTGCAGGTCAGAAATACTTGTAATTTTTTAAAGTTCAAAAATGCACCCGTGGCCTATCAAAAACATCCTACGGACTTATTCGCGCGATCAAATCGCCAAAATAACATCATAAATATCGAATTAAACCTCAAAATTCAAAAATTATTTCAATCCTCATAAAATATTAAATTTTCCAATTTAGGTCTGAATCACGTCAAACGACATCCGACTTCAACCAAATTTCATAGGAATAACTTAAAACATATATAAGACTTGTACCGGGCATCGAAACTAAAATACGGGTCCGATCCAATATGTTCTAATCAAATATCATTTCAATTTTCCTTAACAATTTCAGAAAAATAATTTCTTTTAAAATTCATTTCTCGAGCTCGGGACCTCGGAATTTGATTTTGTACACACGCCCGAGTCCCATATTTCTTATGGACCCACTGGGATCGTCAAATTATGGGCCCGGGTCCGTTTACCTAAAATATTGATCAAAGTCAAATTTATTCATTTTAACATCAAAATTTAGCATTTTTCAGCAAATTTCACATTTAAGCTTTTCGGCTACGCGTCTGGACTCTACACGCAAATCGAGGTGACTCTAAATGAGATTTTTAAGGCCTCGGAGATACAGAATTCAATTAAAACAAGTGATGACCCAAAAAACAATAATATTTGAAATTAAGTTGAAAATAAAAATTTAGAAGTTGGAATTCTTACTGGTTTGGCCGTCAATATTTATATATATACGGAACATCAACATTTGAAATAATGACGTAATGTTGAAAAAACTTATTTGTAGAAAATTTTAAATAAAACAATATTCTTACACATTGTAAATTAATACAAATAAAAAAAGGACAATCTAGTATACTAATCTTTCGCTATGCGCAGGAGCCAGAGAACAACCGAACCACAAGGATCTATTTTATGCAGGCTTACGTTGCATTTCTATAAGAAATTGTTTCGATAGCCGAACTAGTGACCTCCTAGTTATATGTAAGCAACTTTATCTTTTAATATTACTAACTTCCATATATTCTTTTTTCTTTTCAGCATTAAATGATTTTTTTAATATAACCAAATATCGTCCAAAAGCCTATTACTTGGAACTTGGAAGCAAGACAAGATTGTGAGACATCGACAGGAATCTATATAGTAGAGCCAATAGTTTGTCCCCAAAAAGTTGACAATATATAGAATTTTCAATAAACTCACCTAATAAAACGGATTTTAGTTCTTAGTTAAACACAGAAAACATGTGGTTTAGATCATTTCAAACAGTTGACAATCAATATTGTGGCCATCGTAATACATAAAGTCAGAAATATGACTTATATTATAAGCAACGTTGATCTTGTGCATGTCATACAGTAGTCAATACGTTCACTATTATGGAAAACAATTAATTATTTCTTTAATCGATAAATACCTTTTAAAAAGAAAAGAAGGAGAAAAAAAAAGGTTGAAGCAATATAGAAGAGTAGACGCTGAGAGTGGATACCTTAATTAAGTTTACCTTTTCTTGTTTGCGTTTAAGTTCTATATTATTAAATATTTATACAATATACAATTAGGTTATTTCAAAGATATTTGTATGTAATTCTAGTTAAAAGTATTGATTTGATAAATATCTTAATTAAGTTTACCTTTTCTTCCATGCGTTTAAGTTCTATATTATTAAATATTTATACAATATACAATTAGGTTATTTAAAAGATATTTGTATGTAATTCTAGTTAAAAGTATTGATTTGATAAATATCTTAATTAAGTTTACCTTTTCTTCCATGCGTTTAAGTTCTATATTATTAAATATTTATACAATATACAATTAGGTTATTTAAAAGATATTTGTATGTAATTCTAGTTAAAAGTATTGATTTGATAAATACCTTAATTAAGTTTACCTTTTCTTCCATGCGTTTAAGTTCTATATTATAAAATATTTATACAATATACAATTAGGTTATTTAAAAGATATTTGTATGTAATTCTAGTTAAAAGTATTGATTTGATAAATACCTTAATTAAGTTTACCTTTTCTTCCATGCGTTTAAGTTCTATATTATAAAATATTTATACAATATACAATTAGGTTATTTAAAAGATATTTGTATGTAATTCTAGTTAAAAGTATTGATTTGTAACGTAGAATATGATAGTTCATAATTATAGTATTCTACGCCTTTTCTTTTCTTTGAAAATTCTAACTTTTTAATAGGATGAAATATGCTCCAGTAAACTTGTTTCATGTAAATTAACAATTTAACGGTAAGCCTCTTTTTGATTCAGGTTATCTAATCAAGGAATATTAGATGGCTTGGATTCATTTCGGGTTTAAGTCCAGGGAATGGAGAAATTCCTGGTAGGATCGCTTCTTCCTTAATGGCCCCTAAGCATGCGTTTATGGGTCCTAAATAGGGATTTTAAGCAAATTATCAATCGGATTTAATGTTTACACGTTTTTTAACCGACATACATAAATTATATACGGATTATATTTTTAACCGACATACATATATATATATGTGTGTGTGTTGATTATATTTAATTTGAGTTGTTGGAAAAGCGGATATTTAGGTTAATTCTTCTTTTAAATACCAGATGATTAAACGAAGAAAAAAAAAAGAGATTAATAGTTACGGAAAAGAATTTTAAAAATATAAGTAAGAAGGAGAAAAAGAGCAAGAATATATAATCACGGATGAGAATTAGCTGTTGTGTAATTTAATTAACCGGAAGACACTTGTTAAGGTTACTAATTTTAAACGTTAATTTAATTTGAAAAAGTGCTATGAATTCAGAATGATAATGACCCAATGCAGTAATCAAGTTAAACATATACTAGTAGTAATTAAAATTAAAATACACTTTCGAGCTTGTCCAATTGACCATCTAATTGAACGCTGCATATATACTAATGTACCCTTGAATTTTAATCAGGATAAATTTAACTATTAAAAAACTAGCAGTGATTAAGCTAATGACAACTACATTGTTAATCTCCAGCTTACGCTTATGCAACTATTTTCTACATGTGGCAACTGTCAAGACATTGTTTTTGTTTAATACTTTTATTTTCATTTTTAGGTAGAAAATGATTTCACAAACTAATCCTTATGATATCAAAATGTACATGTGTTTGATTTTGAAATGTTTTGGTGGAAGTATAGATTTGTTTCAGTTTACTATCTCTTGGTTCCTTAAAGGATACACTTATGTCATGTCTCATACTCCAAACACAAGATAAGCAATTTATATATCAAAAAAGAAATAAAGGAATGTGACAAACCAAAATGACTTATTTTTGGTGTAATTTTGACTCTGTATATAGTTATTGTATTTGAACTCATAATATTATGATTCAAATAGTGATGTCTTTACCACTAAATTGTCATGGCGAAGAGACCACATATATATATGGTTGAATATGTTAAATTATGGAGAAAATAATCTTTTGTGACCATTTATAATTTGAATAGACGGTTTTAAATCTCTTGTATATTGGTCGTAAATAGTAGACTTTAGTTAGTTCATGTTATGGATAAGATTAGCAAATGGCTTGTTCCTAATGAGCTGACAACTAATATTTCTTTTTGTTTCTTTTTAAATGGGCTGATATTTTATGAATTCCAAATAAATGTTACTTCCTCCGGTCCAAAAATAAGTGATTTTTTTCCTTTTTTGTGGTCCAAAATAAGTGATTTTTTCGGATTTCAAGAATGACTTAATGATGTTTTTCCTACATTGTCCTTGGAGTAAATAGTATTGGAATATGTGTTAGGAGTGTTTATGTGAGATAGTAAGGTTAATATGGTCAATTCTATTACTAATTAATGCTAAAAAGTGACTTTCTTAATATGTGTGAAAACATCCAAAAATTACTTATTTTGGACCGGAGGGAGTACCAAAAATGAATTTTGGTTTGAGTCAAAAGACATAAACATGTGGTTTAGGTCATTCTAAATAGTTGACCTTTCCTCTGCAATCTTTAACACATAAAGTCAGAGATGTTTGACTTTAATTTATTGTGAGCAAATTAATTTTAGTCATTTGCATATCCCACATTCAGATGTGGAAAGAACAAATACTACTAGTACTTAAAATTATTCTTGTTCATATCTATATGCAATATATATCTAGTATTCATATGTTTATAAAGATTTCAGAAGTTTTAATTTTAATAAAAATAATGGGGCTTAAGTTAAGCTTCCTAATAGCTTGACATTTTTTAATTTTTTATATTGTTAATATGTTTTTGCCAAAAAGGAACTAGAGAGACTTGTTCTTACTATAATGTCAATATATAGTAAGAACAAGTGGAAAAGTCATTATGCTTTGAGTTGGCCACCTTTCAAGCATTTGGATGCACACACTCACGAAGTGCATTAATTTAATTTAAAACTAATCATTCAAAAATAGTTCAATTTTAAAAATAATCGAAATTTAGTCACGTTTTATGTAAAAATAAATTTGAACAAAAACACTGTTCAAAATCCAAAAAATACGCTCGCATATTATACGGAAATTACAGCATAAGTATGCTTAAACTCCCGCATATTATACGGGAGTTCCAGGATAACTATGCTGGAACTCCCGTATAATATGCGCGAGTTCAAGTATAATTATGCCGGAACTACCGCATAATATATTGTAGTTCTAGCAAGTATAAATGTCCAGTATAATATACGGGGAGCTTTGAGCATCGGTGCTCCAGTCTCCCGTATATTATACAGGAGTCAGCAAAGTATATCAGTCCAGCATAATATACTGGAGTTCGTACACAAATGCACCGAACTCCCATATATTATACGGGACCGGTCTCTGTTGCAGCAAAATAGTAGTTATTTTTTATTAACTTGATAAACACTGACTATTTTTAATTGATTGGTGCGAAAACTAGCTACCGTGCTATTTTGACATTAATTTATCCTTTTTAAATAGAAATTAATTCAGATCTCATTAACTAGATTCCTTTATATTCCCCAATGTAGTATGAAAATAATATGTTCCATGTGATCAAGCTCGACTTTTTTTTTATTTAATGGAAGTGATTTATTTGTCAAATGTAAGTAGCTATTTTGCTTTGACTCTAAAAACAAAACTTCTTTTCACAGCATTAACAGAACTACTAAAAATAAGATTCACAAACTTCTTTTTAACAACTCTTTTTTTTTTCCTAACATCCATCGAACCATTGTGCCTACAAATATACTAATTTGTTACACTCCAAATTTAAAATAAAATAAAATAATAGAGTTTGACTAAAAAAACCAGGACCCAAAAAAAGCCTTTTCAATTGATTAGACAAGATGAGAAAGGAATCTTCAATCTAGTTCGTAAAAAGTTCCCTCTCCTTTTCCCGTTGTTTGGACCAGTGAACATCACCGTGGCAAAATGTATTAAAAAATAATAATAATTTATTCCTATTATCCATTAAAAATTTGATGGAAAAAATTCATATTATCCACTTAAAAGGATAAAAAATGAATAATTAATGTATTTAATTTTTACATATGTAAAATTTCGAAGTATGGGAGACTTGGTGGTCGCTTGGACATAAGAATTGCGAAATTCCAGAGAGAAAAAATTAAGAGCATGATTGGAAAGCCACATAGGAATTGGATTTGGGTATAATTGGGTGTAATTATATAGTTTGTCGTGTTTGTTTGGCTAAGTAATTACTTGGTCAGCATGGAATTGGGTGTAATTGAAGGGGTGTAATTACACTCTCCAATTCTCAAGGGAAGGTGAGAATTGATGGTAATTACATTGTGTAATTACAAGGTTATTTTTTATTTTCTTTCCTTTTTATTTTTATTTTAATTTATTTTCTTTATAAATTTTTATTTCTATTATTTTAAATTTTATTTTTACTTTTTAATTACTTTTAAAATTTTAAAATATATTTTTCTTTGTACATTATTTATTTTTTATTTCTCTTACTTTATTTCTTGTTCCCCACCCTGTGGGACTATACTGGGTAGCTGTTGTTACTTTATTTCTTGTTATTTCATGTAATTCTCTTAATATTATAAATAATGAGTCATTTACAAACTTGTCATATAATGAGTGATGTAATTAAAGTGGAATTTCATTGTTGAATGTGGTTATAAACTTATTATGTTTCATAATCTAAAATTATAGTGGGACTTACTATTATTATGTTAGAATTTGACATATGTTAAATAAATTTTTTTTTTTTTGAAAATTTGAAATTGAGTTATATTCATGGTTCTAAATTACTTGTTTTAGTAGTATTGGCTCACATCGCACGTTGTTTATTTTTTAGTTAGAATTGATAGATCAGTTTTGTCAAACATTTGAATAATGTTATGGCATTAAATTTATATATATTAATTTATTTTATCAAATATGAATTCCATGATGTTCTTACAAAAAAAATGTATAGTTTTAATTTTTGTACGTGTCTAAACTAAACATTATTAATTTAAAATATATAGATAAATTATTTTTACAATATTAGTTATAAATATATGATTACTTATTAATATATATTCACGAAAAATATATATCTTAAATACCAAATATAATGTCATTTATACTTATAAAAATTTATATGTATATTTTTATTATACTAACTTTAAATTTTGATAATTACTTAATTTAAAATTTAATCTAACTGTGTAATTACACTTGTGCAACCAAACGGTAAATTTATAATTACACTGTAATTACACTATGACAAACAAACAGGTCAGCGTAATTGTACAACTGAGTAATTACTAGGCTGTGTAATTACTACCCTAGTAATTACACCAATTCCAATTACATGGTGGCTTTCCAAACACACTCTAAGTAAAAATAGTATTTAAAAATTAGAATTGTGTTTGAACATGAATACAACTTTAAGTTGATTTTGAATTTTTGTGCGTGATTTAGGGTGTGC
Organism: Nicotiana noctiflora; assembly: GCA_032618575.1. Classification (NCBI taxonomy): domain Eukaryota; kingdom Viridiplantae; phylum Streptophyta; class Magnoliopsida; order Solanales; family Solanaceae; genus Nicotiana; species Nicotiana noctiflora. The sequence continues at coordinate 116,385 of JASVEL010005708.1, forward strand.
TTGGTTTAACGGAAAATGTTCACCGTAAAAAATATTTTCCAAGAAAATGTTTTCTTGAAAAACAAGTAGTAATCTTATTCATTTTCCGGTGTTTGATACACAAATTAAGGAAAATGGCTTATCAAGAGTATTCATAAATAATTCAGATAAAATAAACATGAAGCCATAAACTTTGAAACCAACAACCTTCCAGCCCCACGAATTTCATAAACTTTCAAAACCGCGACAAATTTTGAACTCGTAAACTTTATAATTTTTAAACTCGTAAACTTCTAAACACATAAACTCCGAACTCATAGTTTTGGAACTTATAAATTTTTGAGCCTTTAAAATGGTAAATAATAAATTAAAACTGAAAAATATATTTTAAATTTTTTTCCGGGGAGGGGGGATGGTAATAGGGTGGGTGGTAATGGAAAAACTGAAATTTCAAAAAAAATTAATTAATTTGTAGAGGAGATGGGGTGGGTTGGAGAGGGTAGAGAAGTTTGAGAAGGGGCTTTGGAAAATATTTTTCCTTCTTTTGATAAGAAAAACTTTTTCCTCCAATTGAAGGAAAATGAATTAATAAGAAAAATATTTTGCAAAACATTTAAGCCAACCAAACATGGAAAATATATATGTATATATATATATATATATATATATATATATATATATATATATATACAGCTAGAATTTTCTTGTTTAATGGAAGTGACTTATTTGTTAAATGTAGTACTTATCATGCTTTGACTCTAACGCAGCTTTAACAAAACTACTAAAAACAAGTTCCAGAGACTTCTTCTTAACAAATCTTTTTCTTTTTTCAACGTCCACCAAACCATTATAATTTGTTACACTAGAAATTAAATGAAGTCTAGAGCTTGACTTAAAAACAAGGATCCAAAAAAGCCTCAACAATTGATTTGACAAAATGAGAAAGGAAGGATAAAGTCGTTGTCATGTGACTAGAAGGTTACAAGTTCGAGCCGTGGAAACAGACTCTTGCAAAAATGTAAAATAAGGCTGCGTATGAGAGACGCTTATAATCCGATGAATTTCCGAATTCTGTGCGTAACGGGATCTTAGTGCACCAAACTATCCTTTTTATTAGTAATTTTGAATCTACTCCTGTTTTCTTCTCTCTTTTTTTTTCGTTTTAACGGAGGAAAAAAATTGGAATATAGCTCAAATGACTATAAGAAATACATAGTACACTTTTAAACTCCAGGAGATGATGTATTTCAACTCTTTATGGCGGGAAACAGTTCAATGATTTCTCTTGTTTTATTTTAAGTTGATGAAAAAAAAGAACTTTATCATATTCAATATGGTGTTGCTCTAAACAACCAGTTCAAAATTGAAACGTTGATCAATTGATGAACAATCAGGTAAGTCTAACTGAAAGCCACATTTTAATTATACACTAAGAAAATTGAAGAACTCACCTTCAAGACTTGAGATTTGAGAATGAGATAATAAAACTCATAAACAAAGAGATCATTGAACCATTTCGATGTCAGTCATAGGCTACGAATGCTCTGGTATAAATTTGATGACTTGTTCAGTAAATGACTATGGCAAAGTACTAAACGAAGTATATGGCAAAGTGGACTCCCTAAAAAAAATAATGGATGACAAAGCTTTAGGATATAGCAAAATCCACTTTCTAAAGTCTTGTTTCCCTCAAGCCTCTATTTTCTTCTTTTTTCCAGAAGAATATTTGCCTTTGAGTTTGAAACTATCTATCACTTTTATAACCCAAAAATGAAATCCACCCACAACCAAAAATTTAAAGCTCTTACTTATAGTCCCTGACTGATTGTTGGCACTTTTAACAAGTCTGATATGGGGTAACACAAGTATATTTTATATTTACTAATAGAATGAAAAAATTATACGGGGAAGAACATATGTAATGTATTTGAAATTTTCATTGTTAGGAAGGTGAACATTATTTCAACGCAAAATCACAAACTAAAAACTAAAGGAAGATATTCATTATCTACAGCCCTTATGTCTATATATTTCCATCAACATGTACTTTGTGCTCTGTGGAACACCGAGTAATTACAAACAACAATAACAAACCCAGTATTTTCCCACAAGTGGGATCTGGAGAGGGTAAGATGTACGCAGCCTTACCCCCTACCCCTGAAAGGGCAAAGAGGTTGCTTTCGATACACCGCGTATTACATAATATAAAAAGCTTACTTTACATGATAGCACTTGATGGCGTAAACTAGATATGTCAATGGCTCAGGTAGATCTTGTACATGGTATGTACAGGTCTATGCCTAATGCAATTTCTCTAACCTCAAGACAACCTATTAATTCTATGAGTGTGAGTATCCCAATGAGAAGAATAGCCTGCTCCATTCAATAATGATACTTATACAACTTCGACCAATATGAAACTAATGCACTTTCTCTGCCTCCTCGAAATGACTAAATGGGAGAGAGTAAAAGTTTACATCTTTGAGAAATCACCGCAGAAGGATATGGAAAGAAGAAAAAGCTCAATTGAGGTAACAATTAAAGTAATCTGGTTATCCAAGATCCACTCTTCTGCATTTCGTTCATTTTCCAACAAAGTGACAAACATTTGGAGCTTGCTTGTGAATTCTAAAAGATTTAAATAGCTTACAGAATGTATGAATTTAAAATAAACTTACATTCAAGGGCTTAAAGAGGAACTGACCCATAGAAAACTACCTCTGCTGGCCCAGTCATGTAGATATGGTTGTCTTTCTCACTCCACTCAATATCCAGAGGCCCACCAGGCAAATCAACAATACACCGCTGTTACCAGAATGAGAAAGGGCAATGATCAAAAAGGAGTAATCAATAACGAAAACAAATATAAGGGACAGACACAGATAGACATACTTGACATGATTTTCGTTTTTACAACATTAACCTATAAAGGTTATCAACTACTTACTCTTGCAGCACGATCCTCGAGCACTGCTGCAACAACAACGGCACAAGCTCCTGTCCCACAGGCTAGTGTCGCACCTATACTCATCAAGGTTAATTATAAAGTTATATTTCATAGATAACTTGGCCTATCTAATACATCAACTTGTGGATTAAAGTTATTTGTGTTAAGAAAACAAACCTGCACCACGTTCCCAGACACGCATCTTAAGGTGTGTTGGGGAGAAGACTTGTACAAATTCTGCAAATCAAACAAATATGTCATATTAAATAAAATTGAAGGGAGACTTCTGATCAAACGGTCATAACGTGCACGTAATATTACTTGAGAAAATTCTGATCAAGTGCATGAAGCTACAGTGCACTCTCAACTAGGGAGCTACATCTTGAACATAAAAGACAAACTTGAAAATTACTTGAGTTCATTAACCTTATAGCTAAAATGAGGTCATAAGTTCACTTAAAGTGCAGATCCCACCCAAGAAAGTGCTAAAAGAAATGGATGATGCATGCTGAATCACAACTACTCAGTCACTTTAGATCGTAAATGATAATCGAGCTCAATAACCATGAATGGCTTGCCAAAGTAGTACAGAGAACCAAACTGATTAACCAAAAACAGAATCTCAGGTATTTTTGCTTGCATTCAATCTTCATTTCTTTCCAATGCCACATTATACACCAGAAACCAATTCTGCTACATTTAGTAAAAAGGAAAAGACAATAATGTTAAAAAACCAGGGTCCATAACACCTAGATTTAGGAGATTCCAAATGAAAAATCGTGCTAATTCAACCAAGACAGAGATGAGATAGAGACACCAAAATTTCTTGTTGTGAGGTTCAAAATCTTTTTGCAACAAGAAAATAATAAGGATGTTGTGAAGATCATACTCCTGCATCGTTAAAGAGATTAAAGTTCCCAAACTGATAGATTTAAACTGACCTGTGTTAGTGCGGGCAGGGAACATCACATGATGTTCAAACTTTGGACCAATGTCTGCTAAATTCAATTCATCTACTTGCAAATCCTGTTGCGTGATAAGCAGAAAAAGGGAAAGCAATCAAGCCCGGTAAATGAGAGAGAGACGCAAGATTGTGAATTGTTTCTGTTTTCTATTTCTGCACATGCAGAACCATAATGTCAATTAACGAAATAATATATCAGATAATCCAAATTCTTAGAATAGGAAAATGATATGACTAGTTTTCATTGGGGGAATGAAATTAATATCAGATAATCTAGTTTTCATTGGAGATTCAATCAAGATGATGCTGGTATCTGGAAGGAGGTTATCATGGCCAAGTATGGGAGGCTTAACCACTGGTGCACCAAACCTGTGAGCTCACCCCATAGCACAGGGCTATGGAAACACATTAACAGCTTACGGGAAGATTTCTTCAGCAGCACATACTTCCAGGTTGGAGATGGGACCAACATAAAGTTTTGGACAGACAAATGGCTAGGGGATACTACACTAAAGGAAGCATTCCCAAATCTGTTCCTTATTGCAGATAACCCAGACTCTCTCATTGCTCAAAATAGAGAGGTCAACACATGGAATCCCATTCTTAGAAGGAACTTGCATGACTGGCAGGTAGATGAGTTCATTGACATGATGAAAACACAGGAGAAATGTTCAATTAAGGAAAGTTGACAAGACCATCAGAAGAATATGGATTATGGTTCCTGCTAGCATTTTTTGGTGTATCTGGACCGAGAGGAATCGTAGATGCTTTGATGGTGTATCAACTTCAATTGGCTACCTGAAGGCTAGATGTTTGGTTAACCTTTTTAGTTGGGCTAACCTCTCTCCTGTAAATAACTCTGACGTATTTTTGGACTTTGTCAGCTCTCTAGTTTTGTAGCACTTCATTGTAAATGAGCTGATAAACTTTGCTTTGTAATCTTTTTGCATCTTCTTGATGCCTTTAATGATATCCTGCTCAGTTCATCAAAAAAAAAAAAGAATTTTTTTTTTCGACGAAGTAAGATGTTGCATTAAAGGCATCAAGAAGATGCAAAGAGTACAAGAAAGAGGTTCAGTTTGCTCCTAAATACAAAAATCTAGGTCAGACCTTTGAGCAAAACCAAAACCAAAAGGAAAAAAAACTGGCTTTTAAGCCATAGTGAGAGTAGCCATAAAATCTAACATGGAAATTACATCATTTACATGGGCTAAATTACTCCAACTGAACAGATTCATCAAACACTTAGACTTCGGGGTGCAGTTGGGAGTTGAAATGCCATCAAAATTTTACTTCGGTTCGGCTAAAGAAAATAACAGAACAATTGACTTGATTTCTTAGATAAAACATGAGATGTTTAAGAAGCTGATTTACAGAGTGAAAGGCTTGGTACAATGTTTAGCACAACAATCTTCAGTTGTTCTTTCCATAGAATAGCTTATACAATCCTTTAAGGATAACAGAAAATTTTACTTATAACAACTTATGAAATCAATGGTATTACTATCAGCCTTTGGTCCACACAAATGGTACCATATAGAATTATTTCAAAGAAGAATACCTGGCTTTGTTCTGTACCAAACGTGACACAATGAGGATTTCCCATGCTGACACAGGTCACGTTCCATGCACTTCCATCAACATCTAGTCTTGCTTTAACAACAAATTGATCTCTATTAGGCGGTAGTTTCGTGGGCACATCTGATGCCTTCAGAATGGGTTCACCCATGTCAACCCTAACCTGAAACAAGAAGCAAATATTAAATCTGAACAGTAAGGTAAACCACGTGATTGCTTTACTATTTAATGCAAAATAATCTGAAATATCTTCAAAGGAAGAATAAAACATAAGTACTGAAAGCTTATTGCCGGCAGTCGTTCCTACAATCAGTCAATCAACTATGCCCAAACTAGTTGGGTCGGCCATGTGATCTTACACATCCGATCTGCTTAGCACAATAGTGCCTTAGCCTAGTAAAATACACTGATATCATAAATATTTCTTATATTATCAATGTATTCTAATCTGTGAGAATATATTGGGTATGTCGTTGTATTTTAACCTGTGGAACCGGTTATTTACTCTATAATGTTACCATTTCAAAGTTACTATGACTAGTTGCTAGTTGCCGTATGTAACTTAACCTTGATGGTATATAACAACTCTTAAGATTTAGTGAATACAAGTTAAATATAACATCTGCAACAACCAACAAGTAATGCATTTGTCTTTTCTTTTGACAGCCAAAAATGAATTTACCTTTCCATCTTCTTGAATCTCAGGAACAATAAGTCCAGCCCCTGTATGTATGGTGAAACTACAAGTTTAAAAAGACATGATTGCCAATCAGAATCCACGCCATATAAGGAAACCATACATATCTGATGCAGCCAAATGCCATTATCAAATTTAGGCATATAACAGGATACGTGAGCTATAACAATCACACCGACAGTTAATTCAATCAATCCTATCAGTCATCAGAATCTGATTGAGCACACTGAAAACAAGGTGCAATCAATGTTATCACTTTTTCTTATAGTCGTGGTGTCCGAGCCAGCTTGCGCACACGTCGACTAGTTCCAAGGGGTACCTGCTACCTCCCACCATCATAGGTACCGGGTAACTCTCTCTACCAAAGCTTGGAAAGATGGGAAGAAGAAATCACCCAGTGTTTTGCTCTGTTAGAATTTGAACCTAAAACCTGCTGGTTCTCAACCCACTTCATCGACCACTAGGCCAAACGCTTTGGTGCTTTTAATTTATCGCTTTCAATTTATTTCAATTTATCTTGTTAGGGTTTCGTGGTCATATTTATGCAACTGGTAAAATTACAGCTGCCCAGAGATACATTTATTTTCTGACTATGGACAGACGCATAAACCATCCAAGCCACTAGAATATATTCAGGTATACAGTCATTGAGGCATTAACCGAAATATCATCTGGTGTTTAGAAGTTTTACATACAGCATTGATGATACTACTTCAATAGACAAGTACCGCAAATATTCTATTATAATAGAAAACCTTAAACAGAAGAATAATTTTTGAAAATTTTCCATAATAGCTTTGAATCCCAAAATCTGAAGTATAACATAAAGATAATATCGTGATACACAGTAGAGTGGACAGTAGAAATTGTGAACTAAGCAACAAATAGAGATTCATACGATGACCATGGTACAATCACTACCTCTTTCTAGCATCAGCTCTAGGCATGGTTTAGCTAGCATGACTAGGTCTTATTGGTGACCAATAAACCTTTACTTTCTCCCCGTCAGCTTATTTAAAGGGCCCGATAATATTTCACAGTTACCTTTGGCAGTGAACAACGACCAAGAAGAAAAAGTGAAACCATCACTTTCTAATATAACTAATGCACATAAAGAATATCTGCTTCAACCACCCAATTCGGCTCTTGTTTCGAAGTTTGTTAAAGTCCATGATGTCACCCTCCCGCTGTGTCAAAGCCTGATTGTCACATACCCATATCTCATGGGCAGCCAGGTTTCTGAGCCTAAAATCATGACAAACTAGAACGATCCCACCATCCCATCCATTCAAAGCCTCATCAAGTGAGTCAATTGTCTCAATATCCAGATGGCTGGTTGGCTCATCTAACAGAAGCATGTGAGGTTGCCTATAAGCCAACCAAGCAAAAATCACCTGACAAGTTGACCAACTGATAAACTCTTTGGGAGCATTATTAGAGCTTTACCTGTGAGGCCAAACTTCTCAATTGCAGCCCACATCCCCTCCTCCTATTTCCCAGGATACTCCTTCATCGTGTACTAAAGAGCTGACACTTCCATGTCTAACTTCTCAGCCTAGTACAGGTGTACTGCGCAATTTTAAGGTGATTATGCTTCGTAACAATTCCATCAGTGAGAATTAAATCCCCCATCATCAGCTTAAGCAGTATGATATTTCCAGCTCCATTAGCCCCCCCCCCCCCCCCCAAGTGCTATCCTGGAGTCAAGATCTAGCTACCAGCTCATTGTTTTCTAGTTTCCTTATGGTCTAGCTAACATTAATAGGTCTACCACAGTTTCTAGAACCAAATAAGCAAGTTTAAAGAAGCTTCAATTTCAACGGCAGTTTTCAATACAAAGAAACAAATAAAAGAAAGTAATTTCTAAAACACAAACCAGGAAATATTTGGCAGATGTACAAGCCTCAATAAAGCAGATTAATATACATAGAGAAAGAAATAGAATGTAGAGACCTTCGCTTTCCACGGGAGTTCTCAAGCTCAGCTATAAATTTGGCAAGGCATCGAATTCCATTGCCACACATCTGTATTTACAAAAAGGTTATACTGTTAACAAGCACAAATTTCAGCTCAAATGGAGTGAAAGAAATAAAAAAAAGACTAAACAAAAAGGGCACTTTTTGTTGCTGTGTAGATGAAGATAAGAATGGTGTATCATGCTGCCTTTCATTCCATATCAGAGAAGGTTGAGGAAAAGAACATGGACAAAGAAGGAATGACCTAACTACATATCCAAGTGATTTTCTGTTTCATGAAAATAAAGTCACTCAATTATGTTTATATACTCCATCAGAAAAGGGTCATCTTTTGCTACAAACAGAATCTTCCAATCTTTTTAAAAAAATTCTTTTCCCTTGCCAAACAAGGAAAGCGATACTGGAAAAAAACATAAGCTGAATCCAAGTTCTCATAAGATGAACAATAAAATGGACAGAAGACCAGATTCAACACAGATGTATATATAATGTCTTAGAAATCGCGGCAAGAATTGAGGAAGAAACCAAAGTAAAGTTGAACAATAACATGCATACAAGGCACTATTGCACGTTTTATCTTCCAGTATGAGCAAACATGGACTCAGGTGAAGTTTCCAGGTGCAAGAGCCGAAGGTGTAAGAGTTGCGTAGACCTTTTCTTTGAGAAAATTGTAAGTAAGACTTGCCTAGACCTTGAAATTCAGATCTGATCAAGGATAATCTTTCTACAAGGGTGAAATATTTGGTGCTTTGCTTCCCTTATATTCCAAATATAGGTTTGTCCCTTAGCATATAAGCCATTAGTGTTTTTACCCCAAAACTATGTCCTCATTATGCTCACTTTTCTTTTCCAGAATATGAATTTCACAGAAGTACCAAAAGGAGATTGTGAAAATAAGTGGTTAGAGCTCGCTCATGACAATCCCCAATCCTATAAATATTTTCAGCTCGAGTTCGCACTGTGTTACCTTCTTTTCTTCTTCTTTCTTTTTTCTTCTCCAAAAAGTGGAACATTTGATGTCTTCTCTCTGACTTGAGGATCTGTAACCTGTTTGACGACAATGAAATGCACAAGCTGGTTGATACTCAGCAGTTCTTTGACTGAAACAAATCCAATACCTCAAGTTTCGGACATGCACTCATCATTAACACCAACCACAGAAATCAGTAAATAAAAATGTGCATAGTGGCCGAATCCTAGAGAAGCAAAAATCCGTTAGAATCCAGCCTACCATCAATCCTAATCTAGTCACTGAAACTTCCCCTAATACATAAGCATGAACTTTTCTTCATCCTTCACTAACTCCTCCTTGAGCTCCATATACCTATTACTCTTATGCTAATTCTGGATTCTCAGCTTTAGTAGTGTATTTGAAAGTAAAAAGGGTTGGCTGCCTCTTTCTTATTACGGTAAACTTACCCCCCCCCCCACCAGGAGCCAACAGTGGTCAAATTCCCCAACCTAACTATAACAAAAACGATTGTGTACACATTTACCACCTATCTCTGACTTAGATCTTGAAAAGTATGTGGCCCTCCTTGGGGACAACCCATTAGTACTAGAATGCTTAAATAGGTGGATAATCATCTTCCTGTGGGTAAAGACATTCCATTTAAATGATCTTACCTTGCTTGAATGTTGACCAAGTATATTCGTTTAGATTTGCAATTATTTTCCTGGCTTCCATTTATTTAACTAGTTGATCGGGGCAGCTCATTTAAAGGAGGTGAAAAGTTCGCACAAATGGGGAGGAGATGTCTTAGCTGTTTGCTCCTTGGAAAAGTGTGTTGAATTACCCGCACTGGTGTAATAAGTAATAACAGGTTAAAGATGGGTCATGAACCTTAGTAGATACCTCATACCAGAGTCAATGGTATTTAATAGGTTTTACCTGCTATTCACCCAGTTACTCCAGCCACATTGAAGAGTTCAGGTAATATAACTAGTTCCTACCCACAGAATAAGTATACACAAATAAATAAAATAAGTATGCCCAGAAAACACCTGCATTAAACTAGGCATAAGCAATGAAGTAATTTCAATACATGTGGTTCGGGCCAAGGCAAGAATGTATTGCAAATAGGGTCCTAGAAAATGAAGACTTCACAAGTCTTCACAGTGTAATATTGTGTCAACACCCAGTCACTCCAGCCATTTTAAAGAGTCCAGGAAGCATATACCATTTTCACAGAAGACACATACAAAACAAAATAAAATAAGTATGCCCAGAAAGCACTGTATCAAACTGGGAATAAACGATAAAGCAATTTGTAGCTCAGGCAAGAATCTATTGCATATACAACAACAACAACAACTACCCAGTATTTCTGAGACCCTATTGCATATAGGGTCCCAGAAATAAAGTCTTCAAATATTCCAGTGGACTCAACTATGGGAAGGAACAATCAGAAAGAAACAGAAGTTGGTATGAACTATACAAATAAATTTGAGGACTACTAGATATACACAAACTCAGTAGACAATTATACTGGTCATCTGATTACATGTCACAGCATTCTAATACTGTATCTAAGGATTGCTATAAGAATAATACTTTTCAAACTTTCACGCAATAGCTACGCAAAGCAAGATCCAACAAAATTGGGCAAAAAGAAAAGAAGATAAGAAAAATAGAAGATAGAGAGGGACTGGATGAAAAGAGAGATAGTTTCAACCATAATTCTCTCCTTTCATCTAGCAAAAATTTGCACAAATGTACACAAGCATGCAACTTCTAGACGTAAAAGATAAGTCAAACTAATCCTTCCAGAGACAGAGATGCAATCAATTCTAAATTTCAGGAACAAGCAATATTACCTCTGGCTCACTTCCATCTGAATTGAAGATCCTCATGGTATAATCAGTGCCATTGACACCTGGCATTGCAAATATCACGCCATCAGCACCAATCCCGAAGTTTCTGTCACATAGTTTCACAGCTTGATCAGGACTCACCTTAGGTTCTGTTGTATCTCTGTTGTCAACCTGCTCAAACAATCATGGGTAAGATGAGCATCTAATCAAACACCCAAAATAAAAGATTAAAGACCAAAGAACTAAACAAATCATGACTATTTTCCTCTGAGTTCATGCTTCTACACGTGCTTCTCCACACACTAAAACATCACAGTCATGGACAGCGAGTCATGATTCACAAACATAGGATTATCTTCTTAAAAGTGCAAGTATCACAAGCATAGGATTTTCTCTCCAAATCTTAAAATGTGAGCTCATTCAAATAAGAAAACACACTAAAGTTTCAACATTTTTAAAAAGTTCACTGTTATTTATATAAAGCCACATTTACTGAGGTAATAATCTAGTAAAAATACTCAAAATTTTGAGTCCCAAACAAAAATATAGGATTTACAAATCCCAAAATCGTGACAGAGGAAGGACGGTACTTCAAAAATGTGAAACAATATAACTTTGCATCACAAAATAGATGCAGTTGACCAAGATAATGGGAAACAACTGCGGCATATCTTTTACTTTGACAGCACATATCTAAACTACTCGGAAAAATAGAAAAAACAACATTCAAAAATTGAGCAGTGCTTTATAACCAATATGAAGTCGTTGCCGAGGCCGTGATACTTGACGAAGTGAAGAATTCCGCTTTCCTTACGATCAAGGAAAGAATCTGGTGAACCTTTCTCCGGAGCTTCGATTCTCATTGAAGATGCCGCGCAAATGCGAAAACTAGGGCACTGTGTTCCTCTACCGGCGGTGAATTTGAGATTTTTCGGTTGTGCAGTTAAAGGAGAAGAAAATCGAATGGGATTAGCGGAAGTAGAAGAAAGAAAACGGCGCCTTGGAGTTGTGAGAGGCACCGTAATTGCGGCGGCGATGGCCATTGGAGTTGCTGAGGGAAGAGCTACCATGAGAGTCAAAACTGTAGATTTCCTGCCTGAAGCATTTTAATCTAATTTCGGCTTTAATTTTTAGCTCCCGCATGTTTTTGGACGACCAAGGGTAAATCTGTCATTTAACGCAATTAGTTATGATGACTGTTCACTGACACGTGATTCTTATTTGCGGGATGGCTGGCTTCACTTTGTGGCGTTACAACATGTATGCATTCCTGCTTTGGGGATTTTACAACCTCCTTTTGGAATTCCATAGAAATATTTCGCTCCATCTTTTCTTCTGCTGTCTTCTTTCCTTTTTTGGTGAGTTTTGTTGTTCTTCTTCTTCCCCTTTGCTTATTGGTTTGTTATTACTCTATCCGTTTTAATTTACGTGAATCTATTTAATTAGGCGCAATTTAAGAAAAAAAATAAGATTTTTGAACTTGTAGTGTAAAATGAAATATATATGTGACTATAAATCATTGTATAAAGGTAAATTGTTTTCAAATAAGGAAAGAGGTCATTCTTTTTGGCACGGACTAAAAAGAAAATAGGTTCACATAAATTAAAACGGAAGGAGTACTATTCTTTATCTTTAGGGGTCGTTTGATAGAATGTATAAGAATAATGCAAAATATGATGTATTAGTAATGATGGTATTAGTAATGCTTGCATTAGTTATGCTGAGATATTTATTATTCATTGTTTGGTTTGATGTATTAAAGCATTACACAATTTCTAAAAAATATTTGTTTACAAAGAATACCTTTATAACTAGTCCATTAATTTATCTTTTTTTAAAACATATGTTGAAGAATATTTTTTATATAAAAAAATGTTTTAAAAATTTATTTAATTTGTCTAGATATATTGTAGTGTAGAACTTAATTTATTTATAAAAAAAATATGCTAAGTATTTATTTATTTACTTGGGATATAATTTTATTTATCGCTTCTTGGATTATTTCAAACTTGATTTAATATAATAACGTATTTTAATCGAGCATAAATTTTGAAGGACAATTTTATCTTTAACTAAGTTAATGCATGCATTAAAATTTATTGCATTGTTAATGTCATGGTTTCTTATGCATTAGTTATGCATAGTATAATACCAAATAGTGTATATAACTAATACTTGCATAACTAATGCATAGGTCGAAAAACTGTAGCAAAAACAAAGTATTACTAATACACAAAGCTAGTGCATCCATTATTTTACCTAATGCATCCTACAAACGACCTCTTAATATATTGGGTCTTTTGAAGGTGTAGATTGTTTCTAATTACTTACATACCATGAACAAATCAAGAAGACCGAATTAAGAAATATGAGGAGTGTTGACTGTTGGTTTAAATAATATATGTCAGCAACTATTATTTATTTTTATGCTCCATTCGCCGAATTTTGAATGGATTTTCTTACTGATTTTTTGGATGGTCTTTATTCGTGTTCTCTATACGGATTCTCCGCGTGATGGAAGTTTCAGCAAGAGTACATATAGACTTGTAGCATGGTGTTTGGTGATAATTTAATAATTATTTATGTTGCTATTTTACCTTTTACATGTAGTTGATATATTTGCTTATTTTGTCTTTGAATTGCTATCTTAAGTTGTAAAATTACATGATTTCATAATCTAATATAATCTTCCTTGAATTTTTCTCTAATTTCTTTGTATTCTCAGCCATGCATTTCTTTAAGTCAATTTTTTTAGAAAAAATGTTTTGGACATCTTGAGCTTTAGGGTAGTTTTTTATTGGATGTTTTGACGAATTTGCTCATACGTATTTTATTTTCCACAATTAATCAATTTAATTAACAATTTGAGATTTTTATTAAGCTGTATATTTTTGTCACTATTTCAATATTTTCTTTCTAAGATGAATTAGAGTTATTTTTTTCTTGAAGATTAATTTGAGTTGGATTTTTTGGAACCGGATTACAATTTGAATTTTGAGTCTAGCTGCTCATCACAGACTTTTGAAAGTGGAAGCCGCTCAAGATGGGGAAAAAAGAAAATTGTTTCGACTATAATAGGTGATTTCTGCACTTTTTTGTTCTAATGTTGCGTGGGTAATTATAATGCAAGATGATTGTGCTTTACATTTCATATGTATAATATAAGGATGTATCTACTCAAAGAATAAACTAAATATTAAAATTACGAAATGTATCTTTTAATAAAGAACCAAACACAAGTGACAATGTTGTATTTCTTTTTGGATATTACATAAATATTTAGAAGAATTCAAGCATGACAAAGAATGCTTTCATGTTTGAATTGTTATTGCATATCATTTTATAATGGTTTATACCTTATATTATATACTATTATGTTGTTGAAACAATATATAGATTATACTGATGTAAGCTACTAATATGCCCTTATTAAGATAATAGATTCCTCAACAATTCAAAACTTAAAACAAAGATTATTATAAATGAGATGGTGAAGTGCCTAGTAAGAGGAAGACTTTGTCTACAATGACGAGGATTAGTACATTTACAAAATGTAGAGCAAACACTCTGAGGGAAAGCAACATAATATGCCATACTGTGCTATTTATAATGGTGTCAAGACCCCAACCGGTCATGATGGCGTCCAGCACGCTACTAGGCAAGCCCGACCATTTACCATATATTCAACCCATTTGATAAATCGAAATTGATAAGTGAAACAGTAAGTCATTAAGCCATTTAAGTCAAATACGAAAATAATGGTAAAAATACTGAAGTTTAGCAAAACATAGCATGTAGTCCAACCATGGACTCGGTGTCACAAATATGAGCCTCTACAAAATAGAGTGATATCCTACTACATAGATAGTCCAAAAATCTAAAAGTGCATAAATAAAAGAGAAGGATAGAAGGAAGAGTCAACGGTTGCGAACGCCATGCAGCTACTTCAACACTCCCGGAAGCAAGTCTGTTGATCACTCAAAACATATTCAGCCTGGGAAGAGGGAACTGAATCTGCACACAAGGTGCAGGGAGTAAAGTGAGTATTCCGACCCAGTGAGTAATAAACATAACTAAAGTCTGAAGGTAAGAAAATACAGAAAACACAAAGTACTCTATATCTAGCAGTCCATAACCAAACAGGGGAGACAGTATGTATCAAGTAATACAATTAAAGACAATGCATGAAAGAATGCAACATATATACGGTACACTCTAGTACTCGATGCGGTGTGCAGCCCGCTCCACATATTTAATATCGACGACGCTCATTAGGGGTGTGTACAGACTCCAGAGTGGCTCCTACAGCCCGAGCGCAATATTTGCCATGTCTTGGCATCAAACAGGCTCACAACCTCAATATCAATATATCATCGTTGCGGCGTGCAGCCCGATCCATAACAAGGAGAAGGAGAATCATCCTCACAGTCAGGTCCTCGACCCATCTCAGTCAAACAAATGCATAGCCAATCGGACATGTCTTATTATCGGGATCTCAGCCCTCTTATCCTTTTCATTAATATTCATGATTAAAAATATAGTTTTTTTATTTATTTCAACAATGGAAAGCAAGACTGACAGTATGCGATATGCGCAACTGAGGTATCACACATAAGATCCCCTAAGGATTCTACAGGTCGGCACAAGGCCCCAAACACGGCAATAAGCCCGATTCACAGTGATAAAGTATGTGTCTCAATCGCCCACATAGAAGAAATCATACTCGGGATGGACCAAGTCTTAATCCCCAATAGTAACCGACCCCGCACTCACCGTGGAATGTGTGTCACGCCTCAATATAGCGTCACGATGTGAAAGTCCGGGATTTTAAACCTCAGAACAGCAGTTACATCAATTGCTCACCTCAAACTGGCTAAACAACTAGTCCGCCAAACCTTTTCCTCTGGAATCAACCTCCTCACGCGCCAAATCTGGACAAAGCCATAAAGAATACGTTATATTAAGCTAATGGAATATAACCCAGTTGAAAGAACTCGAAAAATATCAAAAAACACGAAGTTGGCAAAACCCGAGCTCCGATCCCACTTCTCAAAAAATTATGAAATCTACATCACCGGATTCCTCGTCTCACCGCGAGTCCGTACATACCAAATATTCAAGAATCGGAGTCCATTTGACCCCTCAAATCAATAATTTAAACTCTCTTAGGATTCAAGCCTTAACTTCCATTTTTACCCTTTAATTCCTTGAAATTCAGTGTTTAATCTATGGTTTTACACTATAAAAACAAAATCCAATTCAATTGATTCATACCTGATGAAACCCTTTTGATTTCTCTCAAAAATCGCCCAAGAATTGCCTAAGTCAAGTCCTAAAATACTTTCCTTCTTTTCCCAATTTGTGAACATTGTTCACTATATCTCCATGTCATTTTCCGCTTACGCTGTCAAATTACTGCACCCGCGGTCCCTCACACGCAATCAAAATGACTGTTTATGCAGTCTCACTTAAAACCGTGGGACCACTTCTGCGACAATATAACCGTTTTTGTTGTCTCCACTATACTCTCATGACCGCTTATGCGGTCGTATACCGCACATACGGTGTCCGCTTTTGCAAAAAGGCTTCCGCTTATGTGGAAATACCAGAAGCCAAAAATGTGGGACATGTTGTAAGCTTCCAAAATTCCCGTTTAACCATCCGAAATCACCCTGAGACCCTTGGGACCTCAACCAAAAGTACCAACACATCCTAAAACCTTATTCAAACTTATTCCAATCCTCAAAACACGTCAAACAACGCTAAAATCATTAAATCACATTGAATTCAAGCCTAAGTTTCTCCAAAACTTCCACAATATGCATTCAATCAAAAACCCGACCAAACAACGTTTGAATGACCTTAAAATTTGCAGACATATCCAAAATCACCTAACGAAGCTACTGCAACTCTCAAAATTCTATTCTGACCCTTGAATCAAAATCTCACCTATAAACCGGAATTCGCCAAAATTTCAACCTTGCCAATTCAAGTCTATTTCTACACCGGACCTCCAAATTCAATTCTGATCGCACTCCTAAGTCACAAATCGTCCCCCGAAGCTAACCGAACCACCAGAATTGACATCCGAGCTCTTTAACCACATAGTCAACTTCCAGTTGACTTTTATAAAATAAGCTTTCTTCTAAGAGGCTAAGCGCCTCATTTCCAACTAAAACCAACTCAATTCCACCCGATCAACTCAAATACCGATATTGAACATAAAGCAATATAATATGGGAGAAATGGTGCGGTAACTCACATGACAACGGGCCGGATCGTCACATCCTCCCCAACAAAAACAAACGCTCATCCTCGAGCGGGTCAAGAAACATACCTGAAGTCTCAAACAAGTGAGGATATCCGCTCCACATCTCCCGCTCGGTCTCTCGAGTAGCCTCGTCCACGGGCTGACCTCTCCATTGCACCTTCACTGAAGCTATATCCGTTGACCTCAATCTCTGAACCTAACAACCCAAAATAGCTACTAGCTCCACATCATGGGTCAAATCATCATCCAATTGTACTGTACTAAAGTCCAACACATGAGATGGGTCCCCAACATACTTTCGGAGCATAGACAAATGAAATACCGGGTGAACTCCCGACAGGCTGGGTGGCAAAGCAAGCATATAGGCCACATCCCCAATCCTCTTAAGTACCTCAAAAGAGCCAATGAACCTCAGACTCAACTTCCCTTTCTTCCCCAACCGCATGATGCCCTTCAAAGGCAAAACCTTCAGCAAGACCTTTTCGCCCACCATATAAGATACATCTTGGACCGGTCCGCATAACTCTTTTAACGCAACTGAGATGTACGAAGTCTCTCCTGAATCACTTTCACCTTATCGAAGGCTTCTTGGATCAACTCTGTCCCCAACAACCTAGCCTCGCCTGGCTCAAACCAACCAAATGGAGATCTACACCGTCTCCCATATAAGGCCTCATAAGGCGCCATCTAAATGCTAGATTGATAGTTGTTGTTGTACGCAAACTCTGCAAGAGGCAAGAAATCAGCCCAAAAACCTCCAAAGTCAATAACACATGCACTCAACATGTCCTCCAATATATGAATGATATGATCGGACTGCCCGTCCATCTGAGGATGAAATATTGTGCTCAACTCTACCTGTGTACCCAACTCTCGCTGAAAAGTCCTCCAAA
The DNA here is from genome assembly GCA_032618575.1 of Nicotiana noctiflora. Taxonomy (NCBI): domain Eukaryota; kingdom Viridiplantae; phylum Streptophyta; class Magnoliopsida; order Solanales; family Solanaceae; genus Nicotiana; species Nicotiana noctiflora. Next base: position 134,504 of record JASVEL010005708.1, read on the forward strand.
ACTGAGAAGTAAACTGAGTACCCATGTCTAATATAATGGAAATTGGGACCCCACAACCGTACAATCTCCCGGATGAAAATCTCTGCTAACCGCTCCAAATAATAGGTAGTACATACTGGAATGAAGTGTGCGGACTTGGTTAGCTGATCCACAATCACCTAAACCAAATCAAACTTCCTCGTTGTCCGAGGGAGACCACTCACAAAGTCCACAGTAACTCTTTCCCATTTCCACCCAGGAATAACAATATGCTGAAGCACACCATCGGGCCTCTGATGCTCATACTTGACCTGCTGACAGTTGAGATACCGAGCTACATGACTCACAATATCCTTCTCCATTCTCCTCCACCGTAATGTTGTCTCAGATCCTGATACATCTTTGCGGCACCTAGATGATAGAATACCGCGAGATGTGGGCCACCTCCAATATCAACTCCTGAAGCCCATCCACATTGGGCACACAAATCCGGCCCTCTATCCTCAACACACCATCACTATCAATGGTCACATCCCTGTCATCATCATACTGAACCCTGTCCTTAAGGACAAGAAAATTTGGATCATCATATTGGCACTCTCTAATGCGTCCATACAAAGAAAACCGAGATACAACACAAGCCAACACCCGACTAGGCTCTGAAATATCTAGCCTCACCATCCGATTGGCCAAAGCCCGGACATCAACTGCAAAGGGCCTCTCCCCAACTAGAACGTACGCCAAGCTACCCATACTCCCCGCCTTTCGGCTCAAAGCATCGGCCATCACATTGGCCTTCCCTGGGTGATACAAAATGGTAATGTCATAATCCTTGAGCAACTCAAGCCACCTGTGCTGCCTCAAATTTAGATCCTTCTGTTTGAACAAGTTCTGAAGGTTGCGATGATCGGTATACACCTCACAAGATACGCCATATAGGTAGTGCCTCCAAATCTTCAAAGCATGAACTATGGAAGCCAACTCCAAATCATGAACATGGTAGTTCTTCTCGTGAGGCTTCAACTGACGAGAAGCATATGCAATAACTCTACCCTCCTGCATCAACACACATCCAATCCCAACTCTCGAAGAATCACAATACACGGTATAAGAACCTAAAGATGATGGCAAGACCAACACTGGAGTTGTGGTCAAAGTTGTCTTGAGCTTCTGAAAGCTCTCCTCGCACTCGTCCGACCATACAAATGGTGCACCCTTTTGCGTCAACTTGGTCAATGACGAAGCAATAGATAAAAAACTCTGGACAACCCGGCGATAATACCCTGCCAAATTGAGGAAACTCCGAATCTCTGTGGCTCAGGACGGTCTAGGCCAACTCTGCACCGCCCCTATCTTCTTTGGGTCAACTTGAATACCATCACTAGACACCACGTGTCCAGGAAATCCACAGACCCAATCTAGAACTCACACTTGGAGAACTTTGCATAAAGTTTCTCCTTCTTCAATCTCTGCAATACTACTCTCAAAGGGTGAGCATGCTTCTCCTAGCTACGCGAGTACACCAGGATGTCATCAATAAAAACAATCACAAAGAAATCCAAATACAGTCGGAACACGATGTTTATCAAATGCATGAATGCGGCTGGGGCATTGGTCAGCCCAAAAGACATAACTAGAAACTCATAATGCCCATATCTCGTCCTGAAACTTGTCCTCATAATATTAGAATCTCTAATCTTCAGCTGGTGATAGCTTGAACGAAGATCAATCTTCAAGAATACCCTCGCTCCCTGAAGCTGATCAACCAAATCATCAGTGTGCGATAGAGGATACTTGTTCTTCACTATTACCTTGTTCAACTGCCTGTAATCAATACACATCCTCATTGTGCCATCTTTCTTCTTGACAAACAAGACCGGTGCATCCTACAGTGACACACTCGGGCGAATGAACCCCTTATATAGAAGTTCCTGAAGTTGCTCCTTCTATTCTTTTAACTCAGTTGGTGCCATACGGTAGGGAGGAATAGAGATGGGCTGAGTACCCGGAACCAGATCAATACCGAAATCAATGTCCCTGTCCGGCGGCATGCCCGATAGGTCTGCTGAAAACACATCAGGAACATCCCTCACAAACTGGAACCGAATCAATACTAGGAGTATTAGATCCAACATCCCTCATAAATGCCAAATATGATAAACATCCCTTCCCAACCATCCACTAGGCCTTTAAGAAAGAGATTACCCGGCTGGGTACATGATCGATCGAACCACGTCACTCAACTCTCGGAACACCTGGTATAGCCAACGTGAATGTCTTTGTATGAAAGTCCAAAATAGCATGACACAGAGATAAACAGTCCATGCCCAGAATAACATCGAAGTCTACCATGCTCAAAAGCAACAAATCAACTCGGGTCTCCAGACCCCCTATAGAAACAAGACATGACTGATACATATGGTCCATAATAATAGTATCGCCACCGGGGTAGATACATGCACAGGTAAAGCAAGACATCCTCGGGTCGTACCCATATGATAGGCAAAATATGAAGACACATAAGGTATGTAGATCCAGGATCAAATAAAATAGAGGCATCTCTGTGGCATGCTGAGATAATACCTGTAATAACTGCCTCGGATACAATGGCGTCTCTCATGTCTGGAAGCGCATAGAATCGAGCATGACCACCACTAGGTCGATCTCCACCCTTAGGGTAGTCCCTAGATGCTTGACCATTACCCCTACCTGGCTGGGATGGTGCTGAAGTAGATGGAGCATAAGAGGAGGACTGATCCCTTTGCTGAGACCGACCACTGCAAAGTCGAGGACACGGTTTCCTCACGTGGCCAAACTCACCACGCTCATAGCAACTACCTAGTGCTAGAGAATGGGACTTAAGGGAAAGAATGGTGAAAATGGATGAAAATTCGACTAAGTATAAAATTTGCTGGGCCTCTAATATGGGAAATGCGAAGCTAAGTTCGCATTTGCGAACAAGACAGGTCTGGGAAATACAAGACCGAAGTTCGCATTTGCGAACATGAACCATTCATGGCCTTTCTCACTTGCGATCAAAGGCGTCGCATTTGCGACCAGGCCCAGTTTGCATTTGCGAGGAAGAAGATCGCATTTGCGATCCCATGCAAAAATCCCCAGCTTCGCAATTGCGATTTAATGTTCGCAATTGCGAACTCGCAATTGCGAGCCCCATATTCGCATTTGCGAAGATCACACAAGCCAGCATACCAGATTTTCAAAAACATGAGAAATGAAATCCGATGCCTATCCAAAACTCACCCGAGCCCTCGGGGCTCCAAACCAAACATGCACACAACCTCAAAAACATCCTACGAACTTGCTCGCACGATCAAATCACCAAAATAACATCATTTATATAGAATCAAGCTTCAAAACATATGATTTTCCTTCTAAACTTTCAAATTTGGAACTTATAGTCCGAAACACGTCAAACGACGTTCGATTTCGACCAAACTTCACAGAAAGCGCTTAAGCAATATATAAGACTTGTACCGGGCGTCGGAATCAAAATACGATCCCGCTACCACATTCTTTTAATAAATTTTCATTTCCAATTTCCTTAATAATTTCAAAAAAAAAATAATTTCATAGAAAAATTCTTTCCTCATGCTCTAGACCTCAGAATTCGACTCCGGCTAAAAATAATTTAACATAAAAGCTTTCCGGCTACGCACCGGACTGTGCACGCAAATCGAGACAAGTAAAAATGAGGTTTTCAATGCTTTAGAAGTACGGAACGAGTGAGGAAACAGGTGATGACCCTTTGGGTCGTCACAATGTGCTACTCTAGTAATTCTCCAAAGTAATTTACAGTCTAGTAGGACTATTATTTTTTAGTTTATTCTCCAAACTAATTTCCAATATAAATGACCAAAATTCTGAGTTGTGACACGACTCAAAGCTTCCTTCTTCGTAAAAGGCGTAACATTAGCCAAATTATGGCTTAGTTGATTTAGACTGGCTAATAAGCGTTAGGTACTCAAAAGCACTTTTAAGTGCTGAAGCTAATTTAAAAACTAATTAATTAAGTGTTTGGATAAAAGTGCTGAAATTAATAATAATCAGCTTAAGAATTGGGTATACAAGAGTTTATTTTTAAAAGAAGTATTTTAGGGATAGAATAATAAATATTTTGGTCAAACCTAAAGTGTTTATAAGCTGAAATTTGATAAGTTAGGGGAGACCAACTTATGACTAGTGGCTTATTTTTGGCTTATAAGCACTTAATTTATAAGCAATTTTAGGCCTCATTTGTTTGCACTCAATGGAGATCTGAATCTTAATCATTCAGATATCAGACATTAAGTGCGTTTGTTTTTAAAGTCTGAATCTTAATTATTCAGATCTTAATCAGTAAGTGCGTTTATTTTTTTATTTCACAATCACTTAATGAGTCTGAATAGGTATGTATGGTTAAGATCTATAACAGATACTTAATTTCATTAATATGCTATCATATATTCATTATTAATTGATGTCACCGCCTACCATTATCAATTACAACCATACCACCAGCACCATAATACTAACCACCACCACCACCACCACCACCATCACCCTCAATCATAGCCGCCACCGTTATCAACCATCACCACTCACTATCTTCACCACTCCGACCACCATCATTATTACCTACAATCAACACCCATCCCCCTCAACTAACACAACTAAGCACCCCATCACCATCAACAACCATATTCGGTATTGCCTAGTTTATAACCTATCACCACTAACCCACCACCTTCCTCAGTCACAACTATTACCATTGCATGTCATTATTAACTATTATCACTCACCACCACCATCCTCAATCATAATTGTCACCACTACCAATCACTACTAGCTACTAGCATGAACCACCACCATTAACCAAAACTACCACCAGCAATTGCCTCTAGTCGACATTCACATGTTAGTCATCACCACCATCAACTATCATATTTTTCAAAACTATATATTTTATTAATAGAATATTAGATTAGTTAGCAATTCATTTGAATTTTATGTTTATTAATTTTAAAATAAAAATAAATTTTATACATTCGGATGTTAAAAATCAAACAGTCTTAATTATTTCTATTCAGATCTTAATACACATCTTAATATATTAAGATATGTATACAGATTCAAGTATATTAATCTTAATACACATCTTGATATCCCGATATATATTTAGATTCAGACGTATTAATCTTTAAAAAAAAAACAAATGAGGCTTTAATTTTACAAAACACGCACATAAGGGAAAAAATAATTATAAGCCAGTTTGACAACCAAACAACATCTATTCGAACTGGTTATATGAATAATCTGTACTTGCTCCGTTCTATTCGATTAACTTTTCAGTATCTGCCAGTCTATATAAGATTCCAAAGTTCACCCTGTAGACGCCTTCGCCAAACCACAGAACTTCGTCCACATTTTCACAACCCTGCAGTTCCAACCATTGAACCCGCGAGTGTTACTTGTCAGTCTGATGCCAATGCAGATCAGTTGTTCGATGAATTGCCTAAATGTGACGTAGTATCTGCTACAGCTTTGGTTAGCCGTTTTGCTAGACTGAATCAGCACAAGAAATCAATAACTATCTTTTCAAGAATGTTTGAATTGAATATTAGACCCAATGAGTTCACTTTAGGCACTGTAATTCACTCTTCTGTTGTTCTGAAAAACCTTAATTCAGGAAAGCAAATTCATGCCATTTCCATCAAACTTGGTCTTCACTCAAATGTTTATGTGGGTAGTGCACTTTTGGATCTTTATGTAAAGCTAAGCAGCATTGAGGAAGCTCAACTTGTTTTTAAGGATACCCACAAACCAAATGTGGTTTCTTACACCACTTTAATATGTGGGTATCTCAAAAAAGAGAAGTTTAATGAAGCTATTGAAATCTTTAGGATAATCCAAGATAGAAATGTTGTTTCTTGGAATGCTATGATTAGTGGGTATAGCCAGAGAGGACGTAACGAAGAGGCTGTTAATCTTTTCGTTGAGATGTTGAGACAACGTGTTGTACCTGATCAATCGACGTTCCCTTCTTTGTTCAGTGCAGCTGCCAATATTGCAGCATTGGGAAGGGGAAAGAGTTTCCATGCTTGTGCGGTGAAATTCTTGGGCGGACTTGGTTTGTTTATAGGCAATTCTCTTGTTAGCTTTTATGCGAAATGTGGGAGCTTAGAGGATAGTTTTCGGGTTTTCAATAGACTTCCTGAAAGAAATGTTGTAACTTGGAATGCTCTAATATGTGCTCATGCTCAAAATGGGAGAGGGAAAGTAGCAATTGAATTGTTCCAGAAAATGAAAGGCGTGGGAATTAAGCCAAATAGTGTCACTCTTCTTGGTTTGTTATTAGCATGTAGTCACGTTGGTCTTGTTGATGAGGCTTATTCATATTTCGAGCAGGCAAGAATTCAGGATGCTAGTTTGCTGAAATCTGAACACTATGCATGTATGGTTGATATATTATCGCGTTCAGGGAGGTTTCAACAAGCTGAGAAGTTTATTCATGAGTTGCCGTTTGATCCAGGTATCGGCTTTTGGAAGGCATTGTTGGGAGGCTGCCAGATTCACTCGAATACAAAGCTAGGGGAATATGCTGCCCAAAAGGTATTGGCTTTAGAGCCCGGAGATGTGTCATCATACGTGATGCTTTCGAATGCACATTCTGCTGCTGGAAGATGGCAGAGTGTGTCAGTCGTAAGGAATGAAATGAAGGTAAAAGGACTGAAGACAGTCCCTGGGTGTAGTTGGGTTGAAATTAAATGCAAAATTCATGTATTTGTTACCGGAGACAAGAGATATGCCTGCAAGCCTGAGATTTATGAACTACTGGATTACTTCCTTATGCATGCAATGAAGAGCCAAGAAACTGATTTTTTTCACGAATCTTGATACACAGCTTCACAGGTATCAGTGAACTGTAAAGATACAAAGAAGGCGGAGAAGACTCCCGTTCTTGTCTAGTTTGTGTTGTACTGCACCACTGGTATCAATGCTCCAGTCCTGTGAAAAATGTTATCACCTGTAGCCAATCTAATATGCTCAAATGATGCAGTTAGATTCATTTTATTCACATGTTGTGGCAGCAATAAAGGTCAAAACTCTGACTCAAAGGAAATTGCAAAGTGCTGACAGCTGATGCGATCAAAATATACCAAAACCAGCCAAAAGAGCTAGAGTGAAGCTTTGAAGATAATGCTACTGTATGAGGAATGAGGATATCCAAGTAATCTGAAAGCCTCCAAGCATGTCTAGCAACCGGGTATTGGGTCATGGATGAGCAAAGATATTCTTAACATCACTGCTTTGCTGCTTCCGAAGCACGAGGATTGAGATCAATGCTCATTAAAGCAATCCTGTACAAGGTTTGTCACTGAAACGTCGTTACAAAATTGATGGTTAAATGACACTTCGACAGTGGTATGCTCGTGATCTCACTAGGCAGATTATATTGTAGTCTTACAAAAGCTTATATGCTAGTTGAACCAATAATATGATATGTCAAGGAAATGCGCATAATGTTGCAGAAACAATGATATGATTTGCCAGGGAAATGAGCACAATGATACAGCAACTACTCGACTACTCGTAAGAACCATATAAACACAAAAAGGTTATCAGGAACTTTAGTCTGTTAATTTTGAATCTACTCCATGACCATGTAATTTAAAACCAAAAGGAAACAGATGAAACTGAGGTTTTTATATTGTTGACAATGGGTAACGCGAAAAAGGAATCGATAAACACCTGATAATCAATATACTAAAGTTCCTGCTAATTATTCGTGATTTGCCCTTCAATTTTTGGAATTCATTGTTTGGAGGCTGCCGGATTCACTCGAATATAAAGCTAGAGGAATATGCTGCCCAAAAGGTATTGGCTTTCGAGCCTAGAGATGTGTCGTCATGTGTGATGCTTTCAAATGCACATTTTGCTGCTGGAAGATGGCAGCGTGTGTCAATTTTAAAGAATGAAAGGAGGAAAAAAGATTGAAGAGGGTATCCGAGTGTAGTTGGATTGAAATCAAATGCAAAATCCATATGTACATTTGTTACTGGAGAAAAGAGCCATGCCCTCAAGCCTTAGATTTATGAACTACTGGGATACTTTCTTGAGCATGCAAAAATGAAGAGCCAAGAAACTGATTTTCAAGAATTATGAAAGACAGCTGCTCCACGCTTCAATGTCCCACTGACATGACACAAAATGCTGAGAAAACAAAGGTATCGTCATTGTCACCCTTGTAATTCTTGATGTGCTGAAGCAGAGGTATAAATGAACTGTAAAGTTATGAAGAAGTTCAAAACTGGACCAAGTCAAGTTTCTTGTAAGTGAAATAAAGATGATCTAATAGGCTCAAATGGTGCATTTAGACTCATATACTGCGGCATATGAACAAAGGTCAAGACGCGGCCTCAAAAGGGAATTGCGAAATGCTGAAAGGTGCTGTGAAGATATACCAAAACCAGCTAAGGAGTATGAGCCAAGTTTTCCAGATGTGCTATGATACGAGGATATCCAAGGTAACAAGGTTATGAAAACGCCTTGAAGTAGCAACCGGGTATATAATCCAGATGAGTTAGTGTACTCTTAGGGGTCGTTTGGTAGGATGTGTTAGGGTAAAACAATACATGGCAAACCATAACATTAGTATTACCATGATTTTTACATGTATACACCCTTATACAATGCATGTTATTTTTAATACACCAATCCAAACAGCAGATAAGAAATAATCGCACTATAACTAATACCTATTATGAAATATTGTAGTGGATGTAACTCTAAAAGAAATTACTCCCATAATTTTTCTTCACTAATTTCTCACTACTTCTTATCATTATGATTGTAACTCTCACACCTCCATAACTTCCTTCACAATCTTTCTCCATAATCTGAAATGTTTAATGTGATATTTAAGACATTCTTTTGTATACATTTGTGTAATACTATAAATAGAGGATGAAGTGATATTGTAAACACTTGAAGAAATAAGAATCTATCAATCTATTTCTCTCTACATTCTTGTCTATTTGCTTATTTCATATTATTACTTTAATTTAAGTTTTTTAACAATCCCAACATTACTAATGCATCCTATTCAATATTATTCTTATACATCATTCCAAGCGACTTCTTAAAGTTACTTGTTTGTTCAATTCCAAACAACCATTTAAAGTTACTTGTTTGTTCAATTCAAAGCATGTGGACTGATTTCACTATCCATGAAGGAATTATGAGCAGGTTCGTCATTAAAACATTTGTACAAATAGATGGCTAAATGACATTAGACGATAGGTTATAACACGTGATCCTTCTCGTCAAGGATATGAGCATAATGACAGTGAAAACTACTCGTAAGAACCATATCAACAATAAAAAGTTACAGAGAACTTCAGTACATTATATTTATATCAATATCATGATATAAATATAATTTCTGGTATAAAATATAAAAAGAAAAGAAAACAGAGGAATCCTCTTAAACACATGATAACGAATAAAACTTAAAATAACGCAAAGCTCACATTCATTACACTGGATCTGTAAGCTTAGAATTCTTGACCCCCTCTGACTTGAGGGTTTAGGAACACAGCTTATGATCCAGAGAATTTCGAGGAAGAAAAACTGCAGCATAAAGTTGATTTCTCTTATACAGAACAAAACATGTCTCTAAAACACAAAATGAAAAATGAAAAATAGAAGGCACTTCCATTCAAGTGTATCTAAAAACTCAAATCCAAGATTTTAAATTCTGGTAAAATTCTAAACAGGTAACTAGTTTAGATGATTCCAATTTTGTTGGCAACGTCCAATGCATCATAGTCAGGAGTCAACCTCACATATGCTTTCTTCGTCCCATCAGGCCTGAAAAGGGAAAAGAAGGAAGCAGCTTAGCAAGGAATCAACATAGCAATATATATATATAGCAATATATATATATATGGAACACCAGAAACAGTTGAAAGAAACATACTGTCCTTGTGCAGTTCTGACATACTGCTAACAATTGACATCCAAATTTTTATATGAAATTATACTTGCATACACCATCGCAGTTCTATCTTTTTAGGCCTGCTATGGAAAGAAGAGAAGCATAACACGAAACTTACCTAATCAAGGTATTGACTTTCTTTGTCTGGATGTCATACATCTTCTTCACGGCATCCTTAATCTTCTTTTTATCAGCCTTGATGTCCACGATAAAAACAAGGGTGTTGTTGTCCTCAATCTTCTTCATCGCAGACTCGGTGGTGAGGGGATACTTTAGAATCGCATACTGATCAAGTTTGTTCCTTCCAGGAGCACTGATACGAGGGTACTTGGGGTTTCTATCTTTCTTCAAAGTCTTGGGTCGGTGGAATGTAACTTTTGTCCTTATCTTTTGTGACTTCTTCTTGAAGGTTGATCCTGACTTGACAGCCTTGGCAACCTTAGCTGCCTGTGCCTTGGGGTCAGATTTTTTGGATGGATCAGCTGCAAGTGCAGTTTGAAATTCGAGTTAGTAACAGCTTCAACTAGCATGAAATATGCCGCTTTAATATCATAAGTTGATTTGTAAAGCCAGACACAAAATCAGTATCTACTTTCAAAGATACTAACAATTTATTTTACCACAGTAACTTATTTATTAACGTATACAACTATCCACATTCCCTCTCTAATGCTCAATTCTTTATCCTAGACTAACATCTACCACCTGCATTGTCTTAAGGTAGCAGGATGCTAGAAGATCTTCCGAATTAGAATACGTGAACACTATATAATTTATTAGAATATTTTAATGCTTAAAAAAATAATTATGTCCAATAAAAAGGAATGACTCAAAATTGCAAAACTAAATACATAGCAATTGCTCTCCCATTTATCAAGACTCTGAAGCGTATTAATGCTCGTAAGAGAACAGTAAAGGCACTTATTAGATTAGTTTCAAGAAATTCCTCAAATGCCAAACCCTACTTCCGCCAGTTAATCAAGCTTATTGCAACTACTAATCCTCCAGATGTTTCTAAACTAATGACTCGTGGGTGGTATTTTAATGATTACAATAAAATGGAACAAAACAAGATGAAATATGAAATAAGACTACTCAACAAAATAACTGAACTCCACTTTCCACCCCCACACCAAAAACAACAAAAACCGTATAGGTTCAAACAAACTTCAACCGAGTATCATGTTATTACATTACTACTAACCTCACACCATTGAATCTACTAACTACTCTGTAACAAACGAGTAACAATTTGGGTTCAGCTATATAAATCCTCATTACATTCATATCCTTACCGGAAATAATAACAAAAATACTGAAATCTTTTTCCAAAAGCTTGTCAACGCCAATAATAAAACAAAGAATAGCACAAATTATAGCAAAGTCCAATAATTAGTTATATTCTCACACACAAAAAGGCAACAAGTATTCACATTTCCAACAACATAACAAACATATCCTTCACATGTTTTCTTAAATAAACTCAAAATACAGCAAAAATGAGCCCCGATAAAATAAATCAAATGGAAAAAAATAGTGTCAGAAGTGTACCTTTAGCTGGAGCCATTTGGTTAGGTACAGCCTAAAATCCTACAAGAAATCTATCAGCTTACCTACAAATAGATAAATTAAAAACGATTGTAAGATTTAGGGTTAGAATGAAGATCGAAATTAGGGTCTGATAAAGGAATACAGAGGAGTGAGTACCTGAGAGAAGCTGCTCTGCCGATTAGGGTTTTGCAAAGAGAAGCAGCATCCTATATTTATAGTAGGCCTCAGCTATCGAAAATGTTGAAGCCCAATTTCAGCAAATAGTCGAGGCCCAGGTGTCGTGGTTTTAACCATACTACTGTGGAAGGAGAAGCCCAAATAGAAAACCATACTCGAGGCCCAGTTTTTACAAACTATCTGAAATTTAACCACATGGGAACAAGCTTTAGACTTCTTGTTCTTGTTCCTCTTTTTCTTGCAAAGACATGTGAAACTCAATTAAAAAATAATATTACTGCAAGTAAGTATGTAAAAACGCTGCAAACTTAAGCCAGATTAATTAATCGGCCGGAACTGTCACGACCCTAAATCCGATCGTGATGACGCCCAACCCAACAGCTAGGCAAGCCCAATAAAATCTGCTCTCAACCCGAGCTTAGAGCTCAAAAACCATTTATTTAGAAATCCTTAATAGTGAAACAAACCAAATAAACTTATAATTATAAAAATATCCTAAAAATCTCACAAAAACAACATAACTTCCCAAAAACCTGGGGTCGCGAGGAAAGAGCATCTATTAGAATATCAGAAGAATACTGAAAATAGATCTACAAGTCTGAATGTACGCGGAATAAACAAAACAACATAGTGATAAGGGGAATTGTCGGGTCCTGCGGACGCCAGGCAGCTACCTCGACGATCCCAAATAAAGCTCGAGACCAGCGCCAAGCTCAACTAAGCTTCCAAGTACCTGAATTTGCACACATGGTGCAGGGAGTCGAGTGAGTACTTCCAACTCAACGGTAATAAAAGTAAATAATGCTAAGGAAAAGAAAACCACACCAGGCACTATCTCATGCTATAAAATACATAATCGTCTTTTAAACTGCAGTTCACTTCATGGTATTCCTCTCTTTTTTAACATAAATGAGTAGATTTTTGAAATCTCTTTTTAACTTCTCTTTCCCTCATTATTAACAGTTCAATACCTCGGTACAACCTCAAACAATGCAAGTCTGCACTCAAATCAGCCACTTGGGCTCAGCACTCCTTAATAATTTCCACTAGGGTATCTGGTTAATAAGGCAAATAACACATGTATGTCAGTAATGTATGAGTGATAAATGTCATACCACGTAGTACAAGTAAAACCAATGTATGCATGCAATGAATGCACATGACATTGTGGCATATAGCCCGATCCATGCAAAGGCGCTCGCGCTCACTGTGGGGGTTCAAACTCCGGAGGGCCTCCCACAGCCCAAGCGCAATATCAATATCTCTCCCGCTGCGGCGTGCAGCCCGATCCATACATAGTTATGAATGCATATAAGTCCATTGGGCAATAGTATCATAACAGCTCGCAGCTAAAATGTCATCAAAGCTTTGTTTAAGTTTTCAAATATTATAAAAATGTTGAGTAGCAAAATACCATTTTAAAACCTTAGACTGAGATAAGAATATGTACAGTATTGCCAATATAGTGATACAAATCTCTGAAGGATTCAAATATTCGGCACAAAGCCCAAAATATGATAATCAGTCCAGTTTATGATAATTAATATCTTTATTAGGGTATCAAGTCAATTTCAAGCAATTAGGTAGTGTTATTATTAAGCAGGATGGACCAAGTCACAATCCTCAACGGTGCTCTACCCCACGCCTGTAATCCGGTGTGCAAGTCACCTAAATACAACACTGTATTCTATATCAAAGTCAAAGAGGGGCTTGCCATCTAGCGAAAATATGTTTTGCAGCGAGTGACATCAAGATAATTGACGAAGATGGTGCTTTGAACATTTTCGCTGAAGTCGAAAAGATAAACATCTACCCGGTATACCAGCAATCCTTCTATGCGGTAAGGGTCCATATAGGAATGAAGAAAGGGCATAATAGGCTAGTTTGATTCCAAGCCAAGCAGAATGGCATGATCAGTCTTATCGTGCGGGGAATTGCATTCGCTAATAGAGCTACTTACGATCGCACCCTAGGAGAGTGCAAATGGCAAGTTGAATGGTCTGGTTCCACTTAGTAGCCCAAATCCGCCCCTATCTTCCCTACTGCTATAAAGGAATAAGGAGAGAGACAATGCAGAGAAACACTTTTCGAAGAGGAATAAGATGCACTTACCGATCGGTGAAAGGAAAGAGCGGGGTCAGCCATCGACAAAGGAATACCAAACTCTACCTGTGTGAGGCCTCGTAGCAGGGGGGAACACATTGAGTACATCCTATACACGTATCATAAATCTTTACTGAATGTGACATTGGGTCTATACGTTTTTAATGTTAGAAATTTTCGATCTAGGGAGTCTTGGTCTCGAGTCAAGCTGGGGCGTCATTTCTGGCCCTTTAGCTATTGTTCTTGAGAAATGACCTGGTATGGCCCATTCCTCGAACGAAGTTTTTACGACTACTGTATTGAATTAATAAAAAAAGAGGTCAGTGTTACGGCCCCCTATTGTTTGATCCAATATTGTCCGGGGACGAGCCCCCACTTCTATGGATCCTTGGTTTGACCTCCCGTAGTGGTCCCCTCTGCTCCCCTCAAGGAAAAAGTGGGATACTTAGTTGAAAGGGTGAACAAGGCCGAGCGATATTGGGTTGGTGTTCAGTGTACTAAGGGCTCACCCCGATCACATATTGGCACGTTCATAATACATCATAATCAAAGGGCCGTAAAGTAAAGAAGACCTATGCAACAGTGTACTGTCATGATCACATATTAGCTCGATTTTATTGACGGCTTGAAGGCGAAGCCGCCGAGATCAAGGAGAGGGAGCTAGACGAGCACTTGCAAGAGAGCGACCGACAGATCTAAAACTGCTATAGTAAAGTAGAACGAAAGTACCTCCCAAAGGTTCGAACTCCCTTTACTTGTAGGAGTACATCTTGGATTTGTCGATTATGTTATGGACGGAGTCCTACTCATGGCGACCTGGTTGAATTGGGGGAAGCTGATGTGCAAGTCTGGGGTTTACAAACCCTCAGGACATCATTTACAAGTATTACCCACCTCGAACCGGCAAAAACTATAGCCCGCGACGCCGTTGCTCCTCGAACTAGCCTTCACGTGAGTCCAATCTATCTAAAATCATAAGGAATACATCATAATATGCTAATGGGACATAACCCAATCGAAAAAACTCGAAAAATACTCAAAACACAAAATTGGCAAAACCCGAGCCCCGGTCCCATATCTCGAAAAAATACAAAATTCACATTTCCGGAATCCTTGTCTCACCACGAGTCCGTACATAACAAGAACTCCTAATTCGGACCACAATCGGTCCTTCAAATCCCAATTTTATAGTTTTTGATCCAAGCCCTAATTTATTAGAATTTTTCTATGTTTTCATGAATTTCAAGCATGATTCTTCAATAAAAGCATGTATTTAACTCATAAAACTTACCTCCAATGATTCCCAGTCGAAACCTCTTCAATTCCCGTCCAAAAGCTCTAAAGAATGACCAAAAATGGTGGGAAAATAGGTTATTTTCACAACTGGTGTGTTTTAAGATATTTGGCCCAGGTATTTTACTCATCGCCATCGCGGAGAACAATTTTCCAGCCCAAAAATTACCCTTCGCGATCGCGATGCACAATTCCGGCTCCTCCATATAGGCTTTAGTATAATGGTCATAACTTTTTTCACACAACTCCAAATGATAAATGGTTTGATGTTCTGGAAACTAGACTCATAGGGATATAACTTTCAGTTGTTTCTCATTTCCTGAATTTTTATACATTTTGAGATATAAGCTTCCAAATTTATACATATGTATTAGAGATCCTTCTCGGACAGCCTATAGTGTAACGTCCATACCTTTTGACACATATGTCAAAATCACGATTTCTTTAGCTTTTTGAAAACTATACACGATGAGCTACAACTTTAGTTTTTGAATCAACTCAAAATTCCTTGTATAAAAATATATGAGCTTCCGAAGTAGGATCAATACAACAGATATTTCCTTTTTCGCGATCGCGGAGCATTTCACGCCATTGCGATTTATTAATTTTTTTCTCACAGTTTACTTACCGTGATCGCGACCCATTGTCCGCGATCGCATAGAACACTGATTCAGACAGAAATCAACAGTTAAAAATGGCCTAGAAATGGTCTGAAACTCACCCGAGGCCCCCCGGGACCTCAACCAAAAGCACCAACGCATCCTAAAACCTCATTCAAACTTGTTCCAATCGTCAAAACACATCTAATAATGCTAAAACCATTAATTCACCATAGATTAAAGTCTAAGTTTATCAAATTCTTACAAAACTCACATTCGATTTGAAACCCAACCTAACGACGTCTGAATGACCTAAAATTTTGCGGACAAATCCAAAATCACCTAATGAAGCTACTGCAACTCTCGGAATTCCATTCTGACTTCCAGATCAAAATATCACGTATCAACCGGGATCCGCCAAAATTCCAACTTCGCCAAAATAGGCTAACTTCTTCACAGGATCTCCAAAATTACTTCCGATTGTGCTCCTAAACCTTAAATCATCACCCGGAGCTAATCGAATCATCGAAATTCAATTCCGAACCCTCTAACTCACAAGTCAACATCCGATTAATTTTTTCAACTTAAGCCTTCTTAAAAGAAACTAAATGTCTCATTTCTTATCAAAATTAGTTCAATTAAATTCTAACGCACCCAATACCGATGATGAAACATAAAGCAATACAATAAGGGGAAACGAGGCGATAATACCTGCTAACGCACCCAATACCGATGATGAAAGTTTTGCCAGTTAGATAATTTGAGAGTTTTGCAAAAAAAACTTTTGATCGTTAGCATACTCGATGTCGCATAGACCAATTTCAAATTCGTACATATCAGTTAGCAAATTTGCATAAAAGATCTGTGTAATCAAAATTTCTTGTTAAAGAGAAAACATTTCTTCTTTGGTCATAATTATACACGTTATTTCTTCTACTCGATTTTTTCTCGTATTTGGTACTTCTTGTTATGCTCGAGACTGCTATTATTGTTGTCTTCTTTCTCTTTTCTTATTCTTGATTCTTGACATTGAAATTTTGAAGTATGTAAAGTTTACATACACAACAACTAACACATAATATTCTTATTAGTGTGTTGAACACAACAATGCATATATGAAATGATGGATCAGTGAGCAATTTTATAGAATGCAAAAACATTAATTTTACAAGAATAATAAGTAGATAATTGTGAACAATATTTAGATAAATGGTAGAAAAGAAAGACAAATTACACAAACAAAAAAGTATGAGCATGAGATTGTTTTGATAATATGGCAGAGATGAATCTAGGATTCCGGAAAGATGGGTTCACCATTGCTTTTAAGATGAATATTAAGTTTGATGACATAATTTTTTACAGTACAATAACTTAGGAAGCAAAAAATAATTAGATTCATTATCACAAAAAAAGAAAACATAATTAATTTACAATTGTACTCGACGAGTTTTCATACTTTGAAAATGATCTATAATAGCGTCATTACTTACATTTGCAACTACTTTACACTCTATATTGCAAACTAAACAACCATTCAACAAAAATTCTTCACTAATGCTATTACGTATGTCATTTTTTATGAGCTTCATTAACGAGAATGATATTTTCACGCTTGTAGTAGCAACATGTAGAACAAAGTAAGCTTCACAAGTAGATAAACATGACACCAAGTTTGATCCCATTTTGTTTTTGCCATTACTATAGCAAGATCCACAATTCCATTTAAGTTGACAAACTTGCTATCACACGTTCGAGCTTGGACAATGAAACTATCAAGCTGAATACTAAGATCTCGAAGCTTGTTGTCATCAAACTCGCTTGGCTAATACTTGGCCAACTTCATTATTCTTTCTATGTCAGAATTAGCAAATAAATCAATCCTATTCAAACAACCCATACCAAGGAGTAAGTCACAAGTCACTATATTAAAGCTGTTATTTTAGCTCATGAAGTTAAAAATCAATAAATGCATAAAATATTTCCACATGAAAGTGATGTGCACAAGAAACGTCAGACTTCTTACGCTTTGATCTTAAATAGTTTTCATCCATTTTGGAAATCATAATATCATGTTTACCACAAAATGAGTAAACCTCATTCATCAAAGACTCCAATGCACTTCCTCTAATCTTTTGCAATTTTGTCTTTGCAAGTCCAAGCAAGCTCATAGCATTGGCGATGTCTTGATCCTTTTTTTATAAAGATTTGTTCAATTCATTTGTTTCTAGCAACATCTTGAACGTCAAGTGCAATAAAAATACAAATTCAAATTCATGAATATCATACAAAATATTTTTTGCTGCAAATATATTAAGAGAATGAGAACTATAGGTGTGCATTTGAATCGGTTTATCGATAAATCGAATAGACTATTTGTTATCGGTTCATCGATAAACGAAATCAAAAAAATCAAAACCTTATTGAAACGATAACGATAAGCATATGTACAAATCGATAATCGATAAGGAATTATCGATAAGGGTCAAAATTGAATCGACAAATTGAATGCTCACCCCTAACATCTACCACATTTAAGGATTGATCATATTTAAAGCTCAAGGGAATGAAGTTCAAATTAATGGAAAATAGAATTAGCAGTGATGATGTGTTTTTATTTTTTTTAATACCGTAGGAGTATTGGTGATATATATTTGATCCCTTACTTTAGTTTTGTTGCATGTGTCTGTTGACACAATTTTTATGTTATAAACAATGTTCATCATATTTTAGCTTCTTTTTGTCCATATTAGTTAGGCGTGTTTATAGCGAAATACCTTATGTGGAATCCCACAAATTTTCATATTGGTGTAATCGATAACCGAATTGATAAGCCCCAAACATTTCATAAATCGAAATCAAAAAAATCAAAACCTTATTGAAATGATAACGATAAGCATATGTACAAATCGATAATCAATAAGTAATTATCGATACGAGTCAAAATCGAATCGATAAATCGAATGCACACCCCTAATGAGAACTATTCTGTTGCATATCTTTAAACACGGAAAATGTAATCATCCAAGGTTGTTACAACCCATATTCATGTATGTTAGTTAATGCTATAAGTTAGGCGTCGTAAATCCAATAAAATATCATCGTTGAGATTATAAGAAGTTAATTTTATTGGTCTTAAATGATACAAGGGTATATAAGGGTGGTTAACAAGTATTCGAAGTTAAATGAATCAAGAATGTTGTAACCCATATTTTCGAGTAAACCTGAAGGTGCTTAATATAATCAAGTGGTCGTATTTTAAGGTATTTGAATTATATAATATATGTATCGTAAGTCTTGAAGTCAAACGAGTTATGAAACAAAAGTCGTCAAAAGTTGCTGCAACTTAGGTTCATAATTTTACTTAAACTTTAGGTCAAATATTACTAATCTTTTATCCCAATTTACATGAAATTACGGGGTGATCCATAATATCTATGATTCTAGTATCCAACACATTAAGTCGTTCGTCAATACGATCTCGGAGTAGAGAGATATTTATATTTTTGCGAGACTCCATCAAGTATCTCTCTATGGGGACCACATAGGCGGCTTAAGACATATGGATATATATAAGATGCCTCAAACCCATTTTATGTCATTATATTTTAGTGTATTCAGATCCTAGAACCCTAAAAATATTCTCTCAAGTTCTTTCATGATCCAAGACCCAAACAAAGGTAAATAACACAAATCAAGTGTCGGAAATCCCGTGGCATTAGTGTGTTTCTTAATCTTCTTGTTGTTTCTCATTTTTGTGTTGTTCCAGATCGTGTGGAAAGTTGTTTTAAGTGGTTTATGTTCTGTAAATACTCCCTCTAGTTTTTAATATCAACCCTAGGTGATTTAAAGTCTTCTAAAGTGATTTTCGTGTCGAAAACCCCTAATTGATCTCTAGTTTCGCTTCCTTATTCTCGTGGCAGCATTGGCGGGATATTTCGTGAACAATTAAGGTCAAATTAGAGTTGTTGTTTCTGTTTAAGAGTAAGGAACATCTTACTCTATATATATTTAAGATTATCCAAGTTAAGACTAAGTAGTTGAAGCTAGAACTTGTGAAATATATATATATCGAAAGGCTTGGTGGTAGTGTTATTGGTTGATGGACTATTTTGGGAGGCTCAATATGATTATTATTGATTTTGTTTGGTCTATTTGGTGATTGTTTTAAATTGTGGGAAGTCATATAAATAGGGAGGGGGTGTTGTCCGTTTTCTCGTGAAATAGGTTGTGGTCATTACATAATAGTTACGTCGCCTAAATGATAACGATGGTGTAATTTCTCTTATTATAGACTAATGAATTGTGGCAATTGCATAGTTTGAGGTTGGGCGGTATATACAGGGTATATGAGGCTATCCATTTCCTTCTTTTTCCCAACTATGATTTGTACATAATATAATGAACAAGCTTCTAAAGATACTTTTACTCTTAGAAGCTAACAGTACATACATTGTTTCCTTTTATGGAGCGATTGATGTTGATGTTGCTTCTCTTATTCTTACATTATCAATATTGTTGGTACTTTCCTATTCTTACGAGATTCATGATGAAGAGTTAGTCTAATTACGTGTACAGAGAATACTGACCTTACGCCACTCCGAAATGTTCATAATATTATTCCAACGAGTCCAACATGCATTATGTATGTATGTATGTATGTATGTATATATATATGTGTATATATATATATATATATATATATATATATATATATATATATATATATATATATATATATATATATATATATATATATATATATATATATATATATATATATATATATTGTACTTATTTTACTCTACTGAGCTGCACTATAGTCGGTCGGGTACGACACCTGTTGTGCAACCACAAATTAGTTAGGTTTTATCGAGCTCCACGCGGACATATACGATTCTATCGAGCCTTATGATGGCCATGTACGTTTTTATCGAGCCTATTACGACCGTGTACGATATGATGACGATGATGCCCACAGAGGCATATGTTTTAAAATTTTATGTATATATGCATATGTATCATGCATCTCATGTCAGTAGCCCTCAGATGTACCCATATGTACGGGTTATATATTCCCACCCGCAAGTTTCAGTAAAATTTTTATATATATATGTATATATGTATAATAAATAGGATATATATTTAAAGTGCCACCCCATAAAACAAAAGTGGCAAAGGTGTCAATGGCAAAAGCCTGTATTTTCATTCAACATGGCACGAGTTTGATTCCAGGTGGGAGCAAATACTTTTTTGGCTTATATTCATTTAAAATTTTATGTATATATGCATATGTATCATGCATCTCATGTCAGTAGCCCTCAGATGTACCCATATGTACGGGTTATATATTCCATATTCCAATTTATATTATTGTTCATACTTATGTTTCCTTGTCGTACATACTCAGTATTTTATTCGCATTGATGTCCTTTTTATTTGTGGATGTTGCATGTCGTGCTGAAGTAGATGGGTAGACGCATCATCCCTACCATAGTAGGTTGCCCAGTTCAGCAATTATTGGCAAGATCACTTCTCCAGACTTGTCGTGGTCTTGGTATGCATTTTTTGTTATAGATATATACATCATGGGTATGTCGGGGCCATGTTCCAGCAATATTGTAGCACTTGTGTTCCTTTAGAGGCTCATAGACAGGTATCGACTCATGTATAGTTTGGTATGCCTTGTCGAATGACTTTTGTTGTATAGTCTTTCATGGCACCGTGATAGCTCGTACCTTATATATAGTTTCTTGACAGTCTTTTCATCCAATGTTATATATATTCATGCAATTACCTTTCAGTGTTGGTTGTTCATGATCCATGCCTACCATTTATATTGATCTCGTCGGACCTTAATGATAATAAGAAAAGTTAGATAAAATGTACGTTAGTGCTCGAAAAATATGGCCCGGGTGCTAGTCATGACCATTCGGTTTGGGTCGCGACTCATGTATTTCTTTCTTTTGTCCGTTTGAGGACCAACGGTTGTTTTAGAGATGGAGGATGTGATAACCCAAAGGGTCATCACCTATTTTCCTCATCTTCCATGTGATTATGAGGCCTTGAAAACCTTATTTTCTATTGCCTCGATTTATGTGCGCGTAGCCGGAAAGCTTTTATGTTGAAATATGTGAAATCTGTGACAAATTTGATAAATTTTAAATATTAATATGATTAAAGCTGACTTTAGTCAACATTTTGGTAAACGGGCCCGGACTCGAGTTCGGACGGTCCCGAAAGGTCCGTAGAAAAATATAGGACTCGGGCATGTGCTTGTGTTCACACCTAAATCTATGTGTGGCTGACCGTTTTGAGCACGGTGACTTGAGGTGCTTCATGGGTAATAGTGTTTGGATAGAATCATGAGTTATGGCAAGGCCACGTGATGTTATGACCTTTCGAGGAGGATTCAGTTACTCTATTTCTATGATGTGAGACAGGATCTCAGTTATGTGTTGTGATGTTACGGAGGAATTGAATTGTAGCTCTTTCGTTTGAGTTAGTTGTCATGATTTGAGTGTGTTCAGATCCTTTCTTATTGGAGCCTATGTTGTGTACGTCGTGGCTTAAGCCGATGATGAGGTGTCTTATCACTAGTGTGGTGTGTTATAGTCGAAATGATCGTTGGAGTCATTAATAAGTGCGAGCTTATGTGATTTCAGCTGGTTAGAAAGGTAATATCGAGGTTTGGCTCCGAAATCTGTTGTGGTATCAGTCAAAAGGGAAATGGATTCATGAATGATTGACCTGAGAGATGGGTTCGATATATCGCGTGTTTCGGTTACCGTAGGTAGTATATAAAGGTGTTGGAATAAGACTTTAGCTAATGAAACAAGTTTTCTGTTGGTACTTGGTTATTTTGGGCAATTTATGTGAATAAAGGCTATCGTCTCGAATGTTCGGGTTGTATAGTATATCATATGATCTTATCTGGAGTGGCAAGTATGGGTTATTACAGTTGGTTCGGGTTTATCCTGAGTATAGACGTGGGGTTCTGATCTGGTGTGTGATTTCAGGGAAGTGCAATGTGGTTTATGATTTGGATGGGCTGTGAAATTCCAGCTATATTGTGTTATCGAACTTATGTTAGATAGGATGACGTGGGATCACCCCGAATATATGCTTTGTAAGGTCATTTAACTATTGGGTTGCTTCTAGTACAATTATGAGTCTGCTCGAGGACGAGCGTTTATTTAAGTTGGGGAAAATGTGATGACCCGACCTGTCGTCATGTGAGTTACTGCCCCGCTTCCCCCTCATTGTATTGCTTCATGTTTCTATATCAGTATTATAGTATATCAGGTGTAATTGAATTGGTTTTGGTTGAAAATAAGGCACATACCCTCTTAGAAGGAAGCTTGATTTAGAAAAGTCAATTGGAAGTTGAGTATATAGTTAGAAGGCTCGGATGCGAATTCCGGTGGTTTGGTTAGCTTCGGGGGATGATTTATGACTTAGGAGAGCTATCAGAATTGAATTTGGATGTCAGGTGTAGAAATAGGCTTGAATTTGCGAGTTGGAATTTTGGCAATATTCGATCGATAGGTGAGATTTTGATCCGGGAGTCGGAATGGAATTCCGACAGTTGTAGTATCTTCGTTAGGTGATTTTGGATATGCCTGCAAAATTTCAAGTCATTCGGAGGTCGTTTAGTCGTGTTTTTGATCGAGTGTCGGTTGCAGAAGTTTGAATGGAAACTTAGGCTTGAATTGCTTGAATTCGACGTTATTCCATGTTAAATGATGTGTTTTTATGATTGAAACAAGTTTGTATTGTGTTTTGGAGTAGGTTGGTGGTTTTAGTTGAGGTCCCGGGGGGCCTCAGGGGTGATTCCGGGGGTCAAACGGACCATTTTTTATGATGAACTATATCAGATTTTGCTATCATGTGTTGCAGGGTAATTGTTCAATGCGATCGTAGAGGGTGTGTTGCGATCGCATAAGAGGTTTTGGGAAGGCTCTATTTTGTTCTATGCGATCGCGGTCAGGTGTATGCGATTGCATAATTGAGTGACCTATTGCTCTGCGATCGCAGAGTAGTCTATGCGTTCGCATAGGGTAGTTGGCCAGGGGTCCCGGGTGAGGAATTTGTTCTATGCAATTGCAGGGTATTGAGTGCGATCGTATAAGCCATTTTGGAGGGGTGGAAAAATTTGTTCTATGCAATCGCAGGTCTGGTGATGTGATCGCATAGTGTAATTAAATGACAGACTGGATTAGTTAAATGAAATTTCAGACGCGAGGGTTTCATGATTTTACCATTGTTGGGCAAGTTTTGAAGCTAGTGGACGAGGGATTAAGAGACTTCCACCTAGTTTTCGATTGGAGGTAACTTTTATGGACTAATTTCATGATTTTATCCTAGAATCTTCATCTATATCACTGAAAATTGGAAGAATCAAAGTGTAAAATGGGGTTTTTGCTTGAAGCCTAATAAAATAGTAATTGATGATTTGAAGGGGAAAATGGACTCCGAATTTGATAAATTTTATATGTATGGACTCGTGGTGAGATGAGGATTCTGAAAATGTGAATTTCATAATTTTTTGAGAAGCGAGTCCGGGGCTCGGGTTTTGGCATCTTCGTATTTTTGGGTGTATTTCGAGTTATTTCGATTGGGTTATGTTCCTTTAGCCTATTTTGATGTATTCTTTTAGCCTACGCACCGTAGTGGTCATGAGAATTTGCATTTCATTCATACTTTGATATATTTATATATGAGAAGAGGTCCCGGGGCTCGGGTTTTGCTAGTTTCAAGATTTTTGTTATATTTTGATTATTTTTGAGTGGGTGCTATTCCATTAGCCTATTATGATATATTTGTACTAATTTTGGCTAGTTTCGACGCGCGTGGAGGCCGATTTGAGGAGCAAAGGCGTCGCGGGCTTGAGTTTTTGCCAGTTCGAGGTGAGTAATACTTGAGAATGATATCCTGAGGGTTTGAAATCCCGTATTTGCACATCTTAGTGTTGTATTAAGGTGACTTGCATGCTAGAACTGAGCGTGGGGTAGAGCACTGTTCGAGATTGTGACTTGGTCCATCCCGGTTGTTGGTTTTTATCGCTTATTTGCAAATGTATTGTTGTTATCATTATGATTTGGACTCATTGCAATACTTGGGGCTTCTTGCCGATTGTTGAAACTTTTTATGAACTATCATTACTATTTTTACCTCACTATTTGAAATACTATTGGAACTCAGTCTGTGTGATTTACACTATTTTTAAACTTAGTTATATTTTACTCAAACCTGGAGTTTTGACTGATATTTGAACTATCATTTAAGCTAAGTATCATTGTTTTACTAATGCCCAAGGGGCTTTTTGATTATTTGTTAGACTGATTGGGTCCGAGGGCCATATGTGAGGGCATGATGAGTAAAGTGAGGAGGCTTTCAAGCCTCGAGTGATATGTGTGCATATGCATATACATGTTGGGATGTAGGAGCCCCTCCGGAGTCTGAAACCCCACAATGAGCGCGGGTACCCAAATGGATTGGACTACACGCCGCAGCGGTCATATGCATTGTATTTCATTGCATTCACTCATGTTTGTATTACGTGGCATGACATTAGCACTCATATATCATTGGCATGCATACTGTTACTTGCCTTGTTGACCAGATACCTTGGTGTTACATATTGATGAGTGTTGTGCCCAAAGGGAAAACTTGTGAGCCGACTTGCTCTATCTGATTTAGCCTTATATGCTGGCTGTTGAAAAAGAAAAAGGAATATTTGTAAAAGAGAATTTCAAAAGTGATATTTGTATCTGATCTTGAGATTTTCTAAACGATTTTCATAGTATTTCGGCTTTTCAAATAAGGATTTTACTGTCTTGTATAACATTTTGGTGTGCCCATACGTATTTTCTTATCGCTCAGTTATTATTCTCTTTTATTACCACTAAGTTGGAAGTACTCACTTTACTCCCTGCACCTTGTGTGCAGTTGCAGGTATTGTTCACCCGTTAGTGGGTTATTAGCATGGCACAAGACCTTATGGTGGTAGTTGAGCGAGGTGACCGCTAGCATTCGCGGCACCGTATTGCATCTTTGTATTCCATTTTTTTTGTTTTGTTTTTGTATTTATCTATACATTGTTGGCTAGTAGTAGCGCCTTTACTCATTAGATGCTCGTGACTTGTGACACCCCGGTCGGGTTGTATTGGGATGGAATTAATAGTTAAATGTTAATAAGTAATATTTCTATTCCTTTATATTAATAAATGATAAAAGAGGATTTGAGGTTGTTGGTTGGCCTTATCTTCACGAGAGGCGCCATCACTACCGGGTATGGAATTTCGGTCGTAACATCTATTTATGTAAGTGGGTATGTTTCTGTTTAAAATTTTAAGTCGTGATTTTTCCATGGACAATCCCTCAAACAAGAAAAAATTAAAGATGATATTCATTTTAATTTTTTGTAGAGAAGCTTTTAATGAAGAAAAATAATTGTCTATTTTGATTCTTAAGGATAATATGTTTTTTGGTATTTTTCAGCAATTTTAATGGGGAACGAGACAAAAGTTAGTAGGTGTAGGAGATATTGTGATGTTTAGGAAGCCAGACCATTTATTTATTTGAGGTATTTTTTTCGAGCATAAATCCACCATTGTTGTGCAGTGAAGAGCTTTGAAGCCTCTAATGGAGATGGAAAAAAAATGTGACAGATGTGTTTATCTTGGGACTGGTTGGGTTCGTTTGGCAGTTGCTGTGGGTTATGGGTGACACCTTGTTTCTGGTCGTTGGGGACGGTGCGAAGATACATGGGTGGTGTGTAGAAGACGAGATCGGGGGTGTGTTTCTTTATGGAAATCGGCACACATGCACCATTTGAATGTGACTTATACGCACTATATCCATATAAGATAACTTACCACCACATAAGCATAGTCAACTGTTAAAAATATTTATTTGTTATGATTGTGAGCACGTGATTTTTGCCTTACATGAGAATTACTCCCAAAATACAAAAAATAATAATAATAATAAAATAGTTTTGTGTTGTGCGTTGATTTTTGTGATTTCGTGTTAATTTTCTCTTATTATTTGCATTTTTTGTGTGTGCATGTCTATTTGTTTAAATAAATAAAATATATATAAAAAAATATATATTGCATCTTTTTATAAAATTCAAGTTTTGCAATTAAGAGTAATTAAGTTTGTTTTATGAAAAATGAAATATCACAAAAATATACATTTATTCTATTTTGTCATTTTAATACGCCGTTGTGTGATTTTATTTTTTACTCGTGCGTTATTTGTTTTTTAAGGGTCAAGTAATGTTTTATAGTTTAAATTTTGTTTTACAACTTATTTTTAGATTTGTTGTTAAATCTGTTAATTAAAAGAAGGAAAAGAAAAGAGTTGAAAATTAATAATACTCGGATTTGGGCCAGCTAAATTAAAATGTAAAGCCCAAAATCGAAACCCACCTCAACCCAGTCCAATAACCCACCTCCAACCCGGCTACTACCCAAACGACTTCGTTTTGTTTGAAACAACCGATCTTGGCCGTTGGATTCTTGTGATCCAACGGTCCAGATTATTCCATACATTTCAATATACCAAACAACCCCCCAAACCCTTTCTTTCAACTCATTTCTCTCGTCTCTCTCTAACCTAAAGCTTCCCCATGTAACGCCACCGTCAGCCGCCGTCCGCCGCCTGCCGGAAATCGCCTCACGGCGGTTCCGGTAGGCCAAACCTCCCCAAATTAATACCATAGAACCTCCCAAGCCCCCTCTACACGAATTTGGCAATCGCTAACCTCGAATCGTCCTTGAACGCGTCGAATCTTCGATCGAAGTTTCGAGTCAAAACCAAAAGCATGCCAAATCGCTCCAAACTCACCCCGAACACTCACATGACCTCCCTCATACCCCTACCAACCTTAGTTCCGTTCGAATCTGACCATAACCAGCCAAGCCCCAAATCCCACCCTCATGAACCCTAATTTTCAAAAGGCTAATTTGAACCGAATTGATCATAAATTGAGGTCCAAGAGACCTTAGTCTAGGTGTTCTCAACCAAGAACACCTCGATTAAGGCCTGTTTGGCTTCAATAATCCGAGCCAAAGTCCAATTCCGGTTTGTCCAGCTTTCGATCTTCTTGAGGTAATTTTTCTTTTCTTGTTTGTTTCAATTGGGTATTTGCTTGTATTTTTTTTTTCTATTATTTGTTTAGTCTAATGTTGTTGAATTCTTCTCAAATTTTTGCCCATTCTTCTTCTCCGAACTCAAGACCGTTTATTTGGTCGACAAATTTTAGTTCTGTTTTATTGTTTGTCTTGATTGTGTGTGCGTATTCGATTCGATTATTGAAGTCGAACAATGTTTCTACACTGTCTTGTTTCTGCCGAAATGCTGTAAATCGAGAGTTTATTCGTCGATTGTGTATTATCGATTATAGATGTTGTAATCGACTAATCGAATAACGTCGACTTGCTTTCGTAGGTCTACTGGTTAGAACAACAAAACAGTGACTCTCTTGATACTGATTAATTCCCTATTGAATCACTGTTAATTTGAAGATTGAATCGTTTGTGTTATAAACGAATTGGTTTATAGTAGCTGAATTATAATTGTTAACTATCTGTAATTCCACTACTGGACCATTAGTTGTTGGTTATAGCTGTCCTTATTAGAAACTAATTGGCACTTAATCAAAACACCAAATGTTTGTTTAAAAGGATTAACAGAAAGCCTGACACTCGTTTAAGCTGTATATTACAGCAAGTTTGAAAGGGTTTGTTAGCTGTTTAAATCTTTAAAATAGGCAGAGTTTTGTTTAAATTAGTCTGAAATGTGAAAAGGTGACTGGTACACTGTCCCAACAGCTTGAAAGAATTAAAAATGGCTAGCTTTAATCTTCAGATTTAGACACCAAGTAGTGGAGGCCAAGAGAGTTAGTCCTGATTTAGTAATAAAATAGGCTATGCACATGAGGGAAGAGTTTAAGACCTGCTGGACAGCAGGACTTTCCAGCATTTCTTCTACACTTTAAAGTTTTATATAGTTGAAACCATGCTTAGACAGAAAAAGGGGGGAAAAGCAGGGAATAATGTGGGGTTTTTGTTTGATTTTAATAGTTAGGAGGTGCTGTGAGGTGCTGTAAGGTTTGGCTATAAAACTGGCAGAATACTACAGACACAGACAGAGATTTTTTGGCAGAAAACACACATATACTCACACAATAACCTACTGGAAAACAGAGAGAAAAGAGATAGACATTGAGAGTTTAAGAGAAAGAGTTTAGGAGTGTTTTTCAGAAGGTTACTATTCCATCAAAAGAAAACACTATTCTATAAATTCTTATAGTTGTTTCTCAGTAGCTTGCTGGTTTTCGAGTGGAGTCACTGTTTTGTTGAGGTTCAGAGGCATATTAGATTGACTCCAAGTAATTTGGAGCTCAATCGAACTAGTCTTGGTTAAGGATATTGGTCTTTTGATAACTTCCGTTGTTTGTTGGGTATTTTTTCCAAACTGGTCCCTCCAATTGTAGCTGGTGTTACTCGTTGGTTACTGATTTTGAGATCTGCTGTTTGTTCACGTCGGTTGTTCCATTGTTGCTTTTGCTACTATTGTCACTGATTACTTCTTCTTCCACTGTTCAGGTACACATTTTTGTATTTCGAGCTATTTTGAGATTGGAATGGAGTTGCCTTCAAGTTTTCTTTTTCTTTTCCAGTTGAATTCCTTTATATCTGGATGTTTCCAGTAGAAATCTTTTAGCTTATAACTCATTAATAAATGTACAACTAGAGTGCATATGTGCTAATGTGTCATATAGTCCCTTATTCATTTCTGCAATAGGACCATACTGTATGAACTATGATTTCTCACTTTTTTTTGTGAAAGTTAAATACTTAATTGATTCCAGTGTTTGTTTTAGTTAGGCTAACTCAGTATTGCAGTTACAAAAATGGCAGGATATGTGAGCAAAGTCATGTGGATTTTATGTAATATTGAATAAGGTTAATAACATGTTGTTAGTGAATAATGTTAGCCTAATGTTAGTTCTTAAGTACTAATGTATTTTCAACAGTGGTGAAAGAGGAGTTAAAAAATGGTTTTGTATCACGATTTCAATAGTCTAATTATCTAATAACATTAGCTTAAATAAGTTACGAAAAATAGTTAGTTGGCTTTAGTAATATTATCACCAAACTCTTGTGTTTATTTAATCGTCAATTTCAGTAACCTTCACTAATAGATCAGGGTATAGGACAAATGTGAGCATGAAATAGAATGGACAGTGATCGATCCTCCACTCGTCCAAATGTTTTGTCCAACTTTGCTGATCTTTAAGCCCAGCGTATATGTTACTAAGAGTTCTTGCCCAATGAGTTATTGCATGGTTTGGGCTCCCCGGCCCTAAAATCAAAATCGGCACTATTTCGTTAGTATATAAACGGCCATTTGTGGTTTTCAATTTAGGTATCATTTTATCTAGTCTAATAATTGTTTTAATCGGCATAGTTTCAAAGTAAGTAATTCAGATACATTTTTATTTATTTACCTATTTGTCAAAAGTCCGAGTCTATGTTGGTCCAGTTTCAAATTAATAGAGCGGTTTAAAGATTAATTAGAGCATATAATTTATAAACATGTACAAAATCAGGTATTTTTAGCCATTTATAATAATTGAAGCGACCGTGCTAGAACCACGGGATCCGGGGTGCCTAACACCTTCCCTCGGGTCAACAGAATTCCTTACTTAGAATTTCTGGTTCGCAGACTTCATTTGAAAAGTCATAATTTTCCTCGATTCGGGATTTAAATAAATCGGTGACTTGGGACACCTTAATTTATTCCAAGTGGCGACTCTGAAATAAATAGAATAATCCCGTTTCGAATATTGTCACTTAAATTGGAAAAAACTCCCTCGCGCTCCTACCCCCGGGTAGCGGGCGCGCCAAAAGGAGGTGTGACAGCTCTGGCGACTCTGCTGGGGACACAAACCCAGAACTACTGGTTCGGGGTTTAAGAATTCGAGCTTTGAATAATTATTTTATTTGGCTTATTTATTATCTGATTTTATTACATGTTTATATTTTATATGCTAAATGTTGTTTTACCGCTTTGATATTTTGTGAACTGTATATAAATTGTGCCGATACCCATTTTTTTTCTTTTGAGTCTTTTGAAATACAATACCGGGCATTTGCTGGACATAGCCCGTTTTTCTCAAGATAGCTGTGGTGCTTGGCACCCGGTGAAGGATTTTGTAGTCACACATGTTTAGGCGGAGAGTTTTGTCAATTAAGCCGGAAAGCCATGCTACCGGTGCACTGACACTCTTCGGCTCGAGTTGTCCGCTCGAGTTAAAGCCAGTCTAGACACTTTTTCCAACAGGATGATGACTTAGAATAACAAAACTTTATGTCGGATCCCCGATAGGAACGTTATTTGCATCATGTGCATATTTGACTTAGGAGGCTCAACACAGGGGTTGGGCCTGTCTAGGACAGGTGTACCCGAAACAAAAAGACCAACTTGTTGCATCTTTTTGTGTGCATTTATTTGTTTCGATCTTACATGCCGACCGGTTTGTTAAAAAAGAGGAAGAAGTGGAAAACGTCGGGGTATATAGTTAAAATAATTTTATGAAAATAGTTAGTTCTTTGAAAATAAATTCTGAAAAAATGAAGAAAAAAAATTCCAAATAAATTTTCTTAATTTTACGAAAATAGTTAGTTCTTTAAAAATAAATTCTGAAAAAAAAAATGCAAAAATTCCAAATAAATTTTCTTAATTTTACGAAAATAGTTAGTTCTTTAAAAATAAATTTTGAAAAAAAAAATGCAAAAAAAAAAAATTTCCAAATAAATTTTCTTAGTTCCTTTGAAAATAATTTGTTTTAGAAATGTTGTTTAAAATAGTTTGTTTTCTTTTCTTAAAATGATTTAGTTCTTTTATTTTCGAACTACGCAAGTTTGATTCTCACCAAACATGAGATACGTAGGCAACCCATATCGGGCTCAACTAATACTGATTTTTTTTTAGGGAAAACAATAATAAAAATATTAGAATTAGGATTTTTGTTCTTAGTCGAGAGTTAGGAAATTTTGCAAAAATAGCCAAACGCCTCAAAAGGGCGCCGGAGGACTAATTTCGCAAAACGGAATATAGACATCACACTGGTATCCTGTTATACAGCCTTCAAATCTTCTTCAAGTGCTGAAAGGCCGTATTAACAAGATTCGTTTTTTTTATAATAAAAAAAAAAAAATTTGAAAAAAAAATCTTAAGTTCATTTTTTATCTTTTCTAGGATCAGCATGACTTCCTCGCAACGAATCGGCCAGAAAAGGGTGAGAGACGAAATGCCACCTATGTTCATGGTCCAGGACAAAACCCCGGATCGGCTCTGTAAATGGTGGACTAGTTTTTCAGCTTGGGAAAGAAATCAAGTTCACAAGCACCTCAAGTTTCTTCCGGACATCATGATGATAAAACCGGACAAAAATGTGATCAGAGCTTTAGTGAGTTTTTGGGACTCAACAAGCAATGTGTTCAGATTCCGGGATTGCGAAATGACACCCACTTTGGAAGAATTGGGCGGACTCACAGGACTCGGAAGAGATTTGCACAAGATGAGACATGCAGCTCCTAGGCAGATGGGTGTGAATAACTTCTTGAAAAAGTTATGTCTCCGGCGGGTTCCCCTGGGTTGTCTGGAGAACGGTTGGGTGCCACTGGATTATCTCTACGACAGATTTGGTGATAAGAAAGGGTTTGAGAAATTCTCAAACGCTAAATTTGTTAACCAGCTGAATTATGACGCCTGGGGAGATTTAAGAATCTATGCTTTTATGATCGCTTTTTTGGGAACCATGGTCTTTCCCGAACGTGGCGGACGCATCAGAATCCGTTTAGCTGCAGTGGTCTCATATCTACAGAGCAACGAGGAACACACTGTTCTTCCGATGATACTAGGAGACATCTTCCGGGCCTTAACTCGGTGCCAAGAAGGACAAGACTATTTTGAAGGTTGTAATATCTTATTACAAATGTGGTTTATAGAACATCTCTATCGTCACCCAATTGTGATAAACTTCAAAGCAGATTGGCTGAATTATATTCGCTGTCATACAAACAGAGCCGCCCGTTGTAACCTTCCAGAAGACTTGAGGACTTGGCAAGAACTTCTCAACTCTTTAAGAGCACATCAACTTACCTGGAATTATTATTGGTTCCCTTCCGCCAAAATCATGCATATGTCGACATACCGCCCATTCTACATACTAATGGGTTTCAGGGGTTTCCAACCATATGCCCCGCTACGTGTCATGCGGCAGTTGGGAAGAGAACAGAAAAGGGCCCCAATTGAGGATATGCGATCATTTGTATGGGAATTTATGACGGAAGAGACCCCGAGGGAGACTTATGCACAGAAGGTATGGTTCGGTAGTCGACTCTCCGACATCAACGAGATGGTTGCCGATCGAGAACGGGGAGAAGTGAGTCTCGCTTATCTTGAATGGTTCCACAACCAACCAATACCAGAGCAAAGGTCAGAAAGGTCAGTGAAGTATGCCGTCGATTGGGAGAGAGAAATAGAAGCCAGAGTTAGGGAGGCCGAGCATGAGACAACACAAAATTTCCAATCTTGCATCAACACTTTAAAAGAAGACAAAGGAATCCTGGAAGCGGCCATGGACATACAACAGGCTGACTTCGATCGGGAAAGGGCCGGTTGGGAGCAGGAAAGAGAAGCACTCCAAACTCAAATTCGAGAGATGCAATTGGCCGCAGAAAGGTCAAGGAGGAGTCGGAGTGATCAGATGCTGATAAACGATTTGGAAAGGAAAGCCTTTGAACACCAAGAAGACTTGGAGAAGGCAAAAGCGGCTTTGGTTGCAGTCCGGACAAAATGGAAGAAAGCAGCCCACCAAGAAGCACTCCGTCTACAACAAGTAGAGAAAGACTATGATGCGATCATCGTTGATTTGAGAAAAGCAAATGCCACTCTTAGAGAGCGAACTCTCGGACAAGTCCAGGATGCTAAAGCAGATAGAGACCGTTGTCACAACTTGATGGCACGGATGGAAAGACAAATAGATAGGCTCTTGGACCATGTCTCCGGCAACTCTCAAGTATTAGGGGCAAAGAACGGGCACATAGGGCAGCTGCTCAGAGAAAAAGACATAATCAGAACCAGGATCAATGAGATCGGGCACTACATTACTATGAGGTGTTTGAACTGCGAACGAGTACCTCGGCCGACCCTCTTTTCTTCAATCATGGAATGTGTCCACCAAGTCATGGCAGAATTGGGAAGCATACAGAAAGATCTTACCCCAAGAACTGCAGCAAGACCAAACAACGCCCCCCGGGCGCAAAGATTCGAGGCGTTGGAACATGCTTAGAAGAGTCTTTTGTTTTAGAGTCTGTTTATCCTTTTACAAGTTTTTCTCCATTGTTGTTATTTTGCAAGTGTTTCAAGTTTGAAGTTTGTTGAAATAAAATTCATGAACATTTCATCTTATGTCTATTGTTTCCGAACTACGCCCGGTCTGATTCATGCGGGGACATGATACGTAGGCAATCCACATAAGATTCGACCATCACTAAAAAATAAATAAATAAAAAAATAAAAATAAAAAAAGGGGGGGAGAAGTTAAGAGAAAAAGAAGAGGGGAAGAAGATGAAAGCAGAGGAAAGTATAAACCGGAATAACGCATTACAATCGATTACAAGTAGCAACACGATCAACTGTATAAGTGCATCACACCCAACGTGAGATTACTTATCCGTTATGTTGTTTCGGACTAACCGTTTGTTTGCCAAACTCCAGGTTTTAGAAAAGGGTGGTTGATTTTGTGGTACTCTGGCCTCACATTCATACTTCACAAGGTCCAAAGGAAAAGTTCGGCAGCCTGAAAGCACTCATCCCTATTTCACTAGGTCAAAAAAGGGTGCCGACATGTCTTCAGAAATGCCTTTAGCAACCATTCCCGTTTCGGAGGAAAGCTCATTGACAACCATCCCGGCTACTGAGTCGGCAGCTTTGGAGGAGAATAGAATGTTGCGTTGCCGCATGCTCGAGATGTTGGACGATTGGAACAACGGGAAAGAGCCCCCGAGCCTGGTCCCTGGGTTCCCTGAAATTCTTCTCAGGTCAAGCGGTATTTCAAATACCCCCATCAATTACCCGCCTACTATGTTCGGGTATTCCAATGCTACAAACCTCTCTGAATCACCCTCCACATCCCATCCTCGGGTGACACCACATGATACATCCGCAAGAACGTCGGTTGAGTTGCCAGTTCCAATCACAACGCACCCCACCGCACATGCTCCTTTCTTCGACTCCTCATCCTTTACATTCCCGGCACCACCGCTTACACGGGACCATACCCAGGTTGCAGCCAATACATATTCTCAGCCGCCTCGATATGAGTTTCTACCAAGCCAAAATCCAAAGGCCCCCGAGCAGGATGAGATGGCAAAAAGAATGAGGAGTTTGGAACAAAGCTTGAAGAACATGCAAGGTCTGAGTGGACAGAAAAGTGTATCTTACGCCGATCTGTGCATGTTCCCGCACGTCCACTTGCCATCAGGTTTTAAGACACCAAAGTTCGAAAAGTATGACGGGCATGGCGACCCCATTACTCATTTGAAGAAATACTGCAATCAATTGCGAGGTGCCGGCGGCAAGGAAGAATTGTTGATGGCGTACTTCGGAGAAAGTTTGGTCGGAATAGCATCGGAATGGTATATGGATCAAGACATATCTCGATGGCACGTCTGGGACGATCTGGCCAGAGATTTTGTGAAACAGTTCCAATACAACATCGATATTGCGCCAGACAGGAATTCTCTATCGAACTTAAAGAAGAAGCCCTCGGAAAGCTTCAGAGAATACGCCATCAAATGGCGAGAGCAAGCATCTAGGGTAAAACCCCCTATGGACGACATTGAAATGGTCACGACTTTTCTCCAAGCTCAAGAGCCGGACTACTTTCAAAATATGATGTCGGCGATGGGAAAACCTTTCGCCGAAGCAATCAAAATCGGAGAAATGGTAGAAAATGGCTTGAAAACAGGGCGAATTTTGAGTCAAGCGGCCATTCGGGCAACTTCCCAAGCCATTCAAGGCGGGTCTGGAGGGATGCCTAGAAGCAAGAAAAAAGAGGAAACTGCCATGGCGGCAGTAGAAGATAGGAGATATCGGACTTCAAGACAGGTATTCTCCGACAGGGCCCCCCAGCATTACTATCCACCTCACAGCATGGCTTATGCTCCTCCGCCTCCACCTTATGCAGTCATGAACATTCAACCTCTGGCACGGCCACAGCCACCAGCCAACAGGAATCCACCTCCTTTCCAGAGAAACCAACCCCTTACCCAAACCAGTATAATCCACGGCCAAACAACACCCGACACCGTGAGCAACCCAAAATGAGCTTTACACCGATTGGGGAGCCATATTCCACTCTTTTCCCGAAACTCAGGCAAGAAAACCTACTGCAGCCCGTTCCGCAGAACAGGCAGAATCCAGACTCTCCTGCCTACCAGAGGGGGATATACTGTGCATATCATTCAGGTGTTGAAGGACACAGTACCGACAATTGTTGGACGTTGAAGAAGGCAGTGCAAGAATTGATCAATCAGGGGAGGATCGTCTTCGCAGATGAAGACATCCCAAATGTGACAAACAACCCATTACCAGCCCACAACAACGGGCCGTTGATTGGAATGATTTGTGACGACAAGGAATTTGACCCAGCTTTGAAAGCGATAATCGCCATCGCCAACATAGAGAAGCGGCCCGAGGCTCCCCCGAAACAAGAGAAAATGGGGAAAAAGGTTGAAGTTCTTGAAACCAAATCTGAAAAGACGATTGAATTGAAAGCATCGTCTCAGAAGAGTGGAGTCCTTTACCTCCCACGAGGTAGAGTGGAAAAACCATTGTCCATAGGTGCCCCCAAGAAGTTCCATTTAAAGAGAGAAGCATCAATGTAT
The DNA here is from genome assembly GCA_032618575.1 of Nicotiana noctiflora. NCBI lineage: Eukaryota > Viridiplantae > Streptophyta > Magnoliopsida > Solanales > Solanaceae > Nicotiana > Nicotiana noctiflora. The sequence goes on from JASVEL010005708.1 coordinate 171,175, forward strand.
GTACCAAAGGGAACTTATGTGGCCCGAAAACCAGATGAACCTGTGGTTATTGCACGCGTGCAACAAAAACCAATGACAGATCCATCCGCAGTACCCCGGAGCTACCAACGAACACTTGTTACGCGCAAAGGGAAAGAGATTGTGGGAAATTCATCTGAGAGCGTCCTAGGGCAGAAGTACTTAAACACGCAGGAGGTAAATAACGCCACACAAAGGCGTTTCCCGTCAAAGAAACCTCTAAGTGCTGAAGAGGCAGAGGTCTTTTTTCAAAAGATGCAAATGCCTGATTATGAGGTGATAGACCAACTGCGTAAATGCCCAGAGCAGGTGTCGATGTTGTCCCTTCTAATGAAGTCTACTGGACATCAAAAGGTTTTGTTAAAAGCCTTGAATGAGGCGTATGTGCCTATTGAGACTTCATCCGAACAACTTGAAAGAATGACGGAGAGGTTCTTCGCAATCAATCAGATATCTTTCAGTAAAGCTGATTTGCCTTTGGAAGGCGCCGCCCACAACAAAGCTTTGCATTTGACTGTCAAAAGCGAAGGCTACTACATGAAAAGGGTCATGGTTGATGGGGGTTCGGGGGTGGACATATGCCCGCTTTCCACTTTAGGCCGCATAGGAATCGGAGCTGAAAGGATTCGGCCTAACAACATATGTGTGCGAGCTTTTGACGGTGTAAAAAGAGACACCGTCGGAGAGATTGATGTAATTATGACCATCGGCCCGGTGGACTTCGAAGTGACATTCCAAGTTTTGGATATGGATACTTCTTACAATTTTCTTCTAGGGAGACCATGGATTCATGCGGCCGGAGCTGTGCCCTCTACCCTCCATCAGATGTTGAAATTTGAGCATAAAGGACAAGAGATCGTGGTCCACGGGGAAGACGAGCAATCAATTTATCGAGATCCGTCCATCCCTTGCTTAGAAGCGGAAGCGGGAAGCGAAAACATTGTCTATCAAGCTTTCGAGATTGTGTTGGCAGATCAACACGAAGAAGGGAACCCTCTCCCCAACCTTTTTTGTCTAATGCCTCCATCATGGTGGCGAAAGAAATGATTAAACATGGCTTCCAGCCAGGAAAAGGTTTGGGAAAGTCCCTACAAGGAGTGCCGAAGCTGATAACTTTACCTGTAGCCGAAAAGTTTTTCGGAGTGGGCTTTCGCCCAACCCCTGAAGATGAAAGATGGGCCAACAAGAGAAAGGAGAAAGGATGGGTTCTGCCGCAACCATTGCCACATCTGTACCAAACTTTTGTCCGACCAAGGTACAGTGAAGAAGAAGAAGACGAGGTCTTTACAGCGGAGGAAATTGAAGACATATGTGGGGCCATGAGGCAAATGCTCTATGATGTTAATATGGTCCAATCGGGAGAAGGAACAAGCACCGCTGAGGTGTTGTATGTGGGCCCTGAAGCTAAATTGCAAAATTGGAAAGCCACACCCTTCCCAATCAGGCGGGAGTTCTGGTAGATTTGTCCTGTCGTTTTTCCTTCATCACAAGTTACTTCAGGACGTAGCTTGGATGTTTTTCTTTGTTTTCTTGTATTTTGGTTTCCCCAATGTAATTTTGTTTGTTTTCAGAAAATTCCAAGAAAATAAAATAAACATTTCCTCATTTTCGCACTCTTTCTAATTTTGTTATTTATTCTTCCTTTTCAGTTCTAATAATGCGGCTTTAAATAACATGACATGCTTGCGGAACTCATGCTCAAATCCGGACACGCCACCTAATCTGGAAATAATGAACCAAGAACCGGAATACGATGAAGACGAGGCTTTTAGGGAAATAAATCGAGAATTGGAACATTTTGAGAATAAACCTAAGCCAAACTTGAATGACACCGAACCGATTAATTTGGGAACTGATGAAGAGGTCCGAGAGACCAAGATAAGCATCCACACAGATGAGAAAACACGAGGATGCAATAATCCAACTCTTGTTTGAATTTAAAGACGTGTTTGCTTGGTCTTACGACGACATGCCAGGATTGGGAGCTGACCTAGTGGTGCACAAATTACCAATCTACCCTGACTGTCGCCCAGTGCAACAGAAGCAAAGAAAGTTCAAGACTGACATCAGTGATAAAATCAAAGAAGAAATCACTAAGCAGTTGAAAACCGGGGTAATTCGAGTGGTACAATACACCACGTGGTTGGCTAATGTTGTGCCCGTGCCAAAGAAGGACGGAAAAACTCGAGTGTGTGTCGACTACCGAGATTTGAATAAAGCGAGTCCTAAAGATAACTTCCCTTTACCGAACATCCACATCCTTGTTGATAACTGTGCCAAACATGAGATACAGTCGTTCGTGGATTGTTATGCGGGATATCATCAAGTGTTGATGGATGAAGAGGACGCCGAGAAGACTGCTTTCACCACACCTTGGGGGACTTACTATTACCGAGTCATGCCATTCGGCTTGAAAAACGCAGGAGCAACATACATGAGAGCTATGATTGCCATTTTCCACGACATGATGCATCAGGAAATAGAGGTGTACGTGGACGATGTGATCATCAAATCCAGAACTCAAGGCGATCATGTGCGAGACTTGAGGAAATTCTTCGAGAGGTTGCGGAAGTACGATTTGAAACTGAATCCGGCCAAATGCGCTTTTGGAGTCCCGTCAGGTAAACTTTTGGGTTTCATAGTCAGTAGAAGAGGTATTGAATTAGATCCCACAAAGATAAAATCCATCCGGGATTTACCTCCTCCCAGAACAAAGAAAGATGTAATGAGTCTTCTAGGCCGACTGAACTACATCAGTAGGTTCATCGCTCGGTTGACTTCCACATGTGAACCCATATTCAAGTTGTTGAAGAAAGACGCTGCAATCAAATGGACAACCGAATGCCAAGAAGCTTTTGACAAGATCAAAGAATATTTGTCAAACCCTCCAGTCTTAGTCCCGCCAGAGCCAGGGAGACCTCTTTTCTTATATTTAACAGTCTTGGAAAACTCTTTTGGTTGTGTTCTCGGACAACGTGATGCGACGGAGAAGAAAGAGCGGGCGATTTACTACCTGAGCAAGAAATTCACTAGTTATGAGGTCAAGTACACTTTGCTGGAAAGAACGTGTTGTGCTTTAACTTGGGTCGCTCCGAAATTGAGACACTACCTCCAAGCCCATACGACTCACCTCATTACTCGGTTGGATCCTTTGAAGTATATATTCCAGAAACCGATGCCCACCGGAAGATTGGCAAAGTGGCAAATCCTGCTCACCGAGTTTGACATAGTCTATGTCACTCGCACGGCAATGAAGGCCCAAGCATTGGCAGACCATTTGGCCGAGAACCCGATCGACGAAGAGTATCAACCATTGAATACCTACTTTCCCGATGAAGAGGTAAATACGACAGAAGTTGTTTCGGAAGACAATCATGCTTGGAAAATGTTTTTCGATGGGGCGGTAAACGCTAAAGGTGTAGGGATTGGGGCAATCTTGATCTCTCCTGCTGGTCAGCATTACCCGGCCACGGCTAGGCTCCGTTTCTTCTGCACGAACAATACGGCTGAGTATGAAGCTTGTATCATGGGCATGAACATGGCAATTGATCAGGGTGTCGAAGATTTGTTGATCATGGGAGATTCAGATCTAATTATCAAACAATCTCAAGGTGAATGGGAAACTCGGGACGTTAAACTCCTCCCTTACCGACAGCACGTGAATATTCTTGGCAAGCGATTTGCATCAATAGAGTTCAGGTATATCCCACGATGTCACAATGAACTAGCCGACGCACTTGCCACTTTAGCTTCAATGCTACCTTATCCGGGCAACGCCCATGTCAATCCCTTGGAAATCCAAATCAGGGAAAGCCACGGTTATTGCAATGCAATCGAAGAGGGACCAAGCGTCAAGCCATGGTACTACGATATCAGGAGATTTTTGAGAACACAAGAATACCCAGAACATGCTACTGGAGATCAAAAGAGGACCATTAGGCGACATGCAGGTGGTTTCTTTTTGAGCGGCGAGGTCATGTATAAAAGAACCCCGGATCTTAACCTTTTAAGGTGTGTTGATGCCGAAGAAGCAGGAAGAATCATGCACGAAGTACATGCAGGAGTATGCGGACCTCATATGAATGGGTATGTCTTAGCCAAGAAAATCCTTCGAGCAGGTTATTATTGGATGACCATGGAGAAAGATTGTTTCGGTTTTGTCCGAAAATGCCATCAATGTCAGGTACATGGAGATCTGATTCATGCACCTCCAACTGAGCTGCATCCTATGTCAGCGCCGTGGCCATTTGTCGCTTGGGGAATGGATGTCATCGGCCCGATTGAGCCGAAAGCTTCGAATGGACACCGATTCATACTAGTGGCTATCGATTACTTCACAAAATGGGTCGAAGCCGTCACTCTCAAATCAGTCACCAAGAAAGCTGTGGTGGACTTTGTACACTCAAATCTTATCTGTCGTTTTGGTATACCCGCAACTATCATCACAGACAATGCTGCGAATTTGAATAGTCATTTGATGGAAGAAATATGCGAGCAATTCAAAATCACGCATAGGAACTCCACCCCTTATCGGCCCAAAGCCAATGGTGCCGTGGAAGCAGCGAACAAAAACATTAAGAAGATTTTGAGAAAGACGATCCAAAGTTCTAGACAATGGCATGAACAATTACCGTTCGCTTTACTGGGATACCGTACTACAGTACGCACATCGGTAGGAGCAACTCCATACCTGCTAGTCTATGGAACCGAGGCCGTGATACCGGCAGAGGTAGAAATTCCTTCACTTCGTACGATTGTTGAAGCAGAGATTGAAGATAGCGAGTGGGTTAAGACTCGTTTGGAACAATTAACTTTGATCGATGAAAAGCGAATGGCTGCGGTCTGTCATGGACAACTGTACCAACAAAGAATGGCTCGTGCTTACAACAAGAAAGTACGACCGAGAAATTTCGAAGTAGGTCAGTTGGTTTTAAGACGCATTCTTCCACATCACGAGGAAGCGAAAGGAAAATTCGCTCCTAATTGGAAAGGACCATACATCATCAGGAAGATACTGCCAAGAGGAGCATTATACTTGGGAGACATGGAAGGAAAAGATCCCGAAACGGCTGTGAATGCAGATGCCGTGAAAAGGTATTATGTCTGAACTTGCTTCAATGAGGACCTCACAAGTCGAAATGATTGAAGGCTTTTATTCCCGCTACCCAAACACTACCAACCCTTTTTGTAAACCCTTTGAGCCGGTTACCTTTCTTTGGCTACCCTCTTTGGAATCCAAAAAAAAAAAAAAAAAAAAAAAAAAAAAAACCAAACAAAACAAAACAAAACAAAGTTCCCGAACTACGTTCTGACTTGATTCCGAAAGGATACGTAGGCAACCTCTCCCTGAGGTTCAGTCACACCAAACCAAAAATCCCAGTTTCCCCAAAAAATGAAACTGGGGCAGATGATATTGTTGATTCGGTTTAAGATCCGTCAAGATGATTCCAAAGTTGTAATTTTGTCTACAATTCTTGTTACCCGAACCGAGTACAAGTCCTTCAAGATCGATTGGAAGTTGTGAAAACATCATTGTTGCGATCCGAGGTTCCTGGAATGAAAAGAAATAAAATGAGAGAGTCTTATTGGTGAAAACCTTCGGGCACCATAAGACGATGGAAGTAGAGAAATACAAAATGAGAGAGCCTATTGGTAAAAACTCGCAAAGAGTGCTATCTGGCGATGGTAAGAAGAGAAATGAGAGAGGTCGATTGGCGAAAACCCGCAAAAGGGCGCTATCAACTGAAAAGTTTGTTTCACCACGAGAGGTCCTGGCACGGCTCCTTAGCTCGGAAATATAGACCCATTTTGGTTCACAAGAAAATGGGAGTTTTGTGACGATCAAGCATCTGGTCCGAGGAGCATGTCATGTTGGTTAAAGTCAGCATATACCTCAGATAAGTCCTTCTTTTCTCCCCCGAAAGGGACTCCTCTATCTTTGATACGTTTTTCCATTCTTTGATTCATTCTTTTTCTTTGAATCCCTTTCGGTTTAATTTTAATTCTAAAACTATTACAAAGGAAGGTGACAGGACCGGTTTTACAGGACTCCGCCTGGTAAAGAAGAAAAGAAAAACAGCCTCAGTGGTGTATTGTTACAATCCACGATTGGATCATAATGATCGATTGTTTCCAAAGAAAAGGAGTTTAGAAAGGAAACGGAAATCAAAGGCTAAGGTCTTAGAAGAGACGGAATAAGGCGGAAGGATAGAACCCACACGGAAAATCCTCATGGAATTCCGGGAATGAACCCGGTCAGTTTGAAAAGAAGTCACCCCAAAGACAATTGGTAGCAAATTTCTCAATGGAAATGGGGAAACGATCAAGCAATGAAGATAATCAAGGCCGCAAAGTCAACCACTTTTTTTCAACTGATAAAATGTTCTTTGTTGAAAGCAGGTCTGTTCAATTGTGCAAGAAGAAGGTACAACTCGAAGAAGTGAAATACGCAAGCTTTGAAATGGCTTTGGAACAAGGAAAACACATAAAAGGGTAAGTTTCTTTTTAGAGATTTATTTTATGCATTTGTTGATGGTTAAAAAGAAAGCCTAAAAGAAGGCCCAAAAAGAAGAATAAAAGAAAAGAAAATGAAAACTCCGAAAAAAAGAATCAAATCATATCAGTCCAATATCTGTTTAGACCCCGGTCAGAAAACCGAGGGTCTTTCCGGCCAGAAAGCCGTGAAACTTTTATCCCCAGTCAGAAAACCGAGGATCTCCCAGTCAGAAAACTGTGGAGCCATCAAATCATATCAGTCCAATATCTGTTTGGACCCCGGTCAGAAAAACCGAGGGTCTTTCCGGCCAGAAAGCCGTGAAACTTTTCTTCCCGGTCAGAAAACCGAGGATCTCCCAGTCAGAAAACTGCGGAGCCATTTACTTTTACCCCGGCCAAAAAACCGAGGATCCGACGGCCAAAAAACCGTTAGATATTGTTTGAATTCCGGCCGGAAAGCCGCGAAACTTTTATCCCCGGTCAGAAAACCGAGGATCTCCCAGTCAGAAAACTGCAGGAGCCATTTACTTTTACCCCGGCCAAAAATCCGAGGATCCGACGGCCAAAAACCGTTAGATATTGTTTGAATTCCGGCCGAAAGCCGTGAAACTTTTATCCCCGGTCGAAAACCGAGGATCTCCCCATCAGAAAACTGCGGAGCCATTTACTTTAACCCCGCCAAAAAACCAAGGATCCGACGGCCGAAAAACCGTTAGATAATGTTTGAATTCCGCCGTAAAGCCGTGAAACTTTTATCCCTGGTCGAAAACCGAGGATCTCCCGGCCGGAAAACTGCGGAGCCATTTACTTTTACCCCGACCAAACAACCGAGGATCCGACGGCCAAAAAACCGTTAGATATTGTTTGAATTCCGGCCGAAAGCCGTGAAACTTTTATCCCGGGTCAGAAAACCGAGGATCTCCCCAGTCAAAAACTGCGGAGCTATTTACTTTTACCCCGGCCAAAAAACCGAGGATCCGACGGCCAAAAAACCGTTAGATATTGTTTGAATTCCGGCCGGAAAGCCGCGAAACTTTTATCCCCGGTCCAGAAAACCGAGGATCTCCCCAGTCAAAAAACTGCGGAGCCATTTACTTTTACCCCGGCCAAAAAACCGAGGATCCGACGGCCAAAAAACCGTTAGATATTGTTTGAATTCCGGCCAGAAAGCCGTGAAACTTTTATCCCCGGTCAGAAAACCGAGGATCTCCCCAGTCAAAAAACTGCGGAGCCATTTACTTTTACCCCGGCCAAAAACCGAGGATCTGACGGCCAAAAAACCGTTAGATATTGTTTGAATTCCGGCCAAGAAAGCCGTGAAACTTTTATTCCCGGTCAGAAAACCGAGGATCTCCCAGTCAGAAAACTGCGGAGCCATTTATTTTTACCCCGGCCAAAAAACCGAGGATCCGACGGCCAAAAATCGTTAGATATTGTTTGAATTCCGGCCAGAAAGCCGTGAAACTCTTCTACAAAATCCCGGCCAGAAAGCCGTTGAACGTTTGTGAAACCATGATTTTTACCCAATACCAAAAAGTCTTTTAATCACTTTCTGTGTCACAACTAACTCACGAAATTTTCCTAGCAAAACTGGGGCAGAAAAATTTCGTTCGTTTGTTTGTTTTGTTGTCTAAATAGGTTTGACCTCGGGACGCAAGGATCGAAATAACCTACAAATGGAACATCAATCCAGAGTGAAGAAAAGAAGAAAAGAACCAAAAGAAAAGAGTTCAAATGTTGGAGTAAACAAAGGCACGGATTGCTCAGAAGATGATTGAAGTAACAAGCTCCGCCGACTCTGTTTCACTCAATGTTACAGAAAATAAACAAGAACGTACAGTTTGTTGAGCATCAAGATTCAGATCAAGGTCTACAGCAAATCAGCTAAGATTCAAGATCAATTTTTCAAGAGAATTATATATAGGAATCTTGTAACTCATAGTTTGATAGCATAGCTAGTTCAACTTTAATTTCTCTTTTGGTGTAATAAGGAGGTCAGTAAGCAGTAAGCAGCAACAGCAGCAACGATAGCAACAGTAACAGCAAAGTGTCAGTTCACGGTAGTCCCAGCTACCAAAATTTCCTGAACTACATTGACCTGATTCCTGTTTAGCCCAGGATATGTAGGAGGCCTCTCGAAGCGAAGGCTCGGTCAAGATCTTTTCAAAATGCTTCACACGGAGTGCTCAAAACGGGCAAAAAATCGCTCGTATTTGCTCATTATCTTTGCACGTAAACTCTTCGAGTTTACACGCAAAGAGGGGCAGCTGTGAGCACGTGATTTTTGCCTTACATGAGAATTACTCCCAAAATAAAAAAAAATAATAATAATAAAATAGTTTTGTGTTGTGCGTTGATTTTTGTGATTTCGTGTTAATTTTCTCTTATTATTTGCATTTTTTGTGTGTGCATGTCTATTTGTTTAAATAAATAAAATAAAAAAAATAAATATATATTGCATCTTTTTATAAAATTCAAGTTTTGCAATTAAGAGTAATTAAGTTTGTTTTATGAAAAATGAAATATCACAAAAATATACATTTATTCTGTTTTGTCATTTTAATACGCCGTTGTGTGATTTTATTTTTTACTCGTGCGTTATTTGTTTTTTAAGGGTCAAGTAATGTTTTATAGTTTAAATTTTGTTTTACAACTTATTTTTAGATTTGTTGTTAAATCTGTTAATTAAAAGAAGGAAAAGAAAAGAGTTGAAAATTAATAATACTCGGATTTGGGCCAGCTAAATTAAAATGTAAAGCCCAAAATCGAAACCCACCTCAACCCAGTCCAATAACCCACCTCCAACCCGGCTACTACCCAAACGACTTCGTTTTGTTTGAAACAACCGATCTTGGCCGTTGGATTCTTGTGATCCAACGGTCCAGATTATTCCATACATTTCAATATACCAAACAACCCCCCAAACCCTTTCTTTCAACTCATTTCTCCCGTCTCTCTCTAACCTAAAGCTTCCCCCTGTAACGCCACCGTCAGCCGTCGTCCGCCGCCTGCCGGAAATCGCCTCACGGCGGTTCCGGTAGGCCAAACCTCCCCAAATTAATACCATAGAACCTCCCAAGCCCCCTCTACACGAATTTGGCAATCGCTAACCTCGAATCATCCCTTGAACGCGTCGAATCTTCGATCGAAGTTTCGAGTCAAAACCAAAAGCATGCCAAATCGCTCCAAACTCACCCCGAACACTCACATGACCTCCCTCATACCCCTACCAACCTTAGTTCCGTTCGAATCTGACCATAACCAGCCAAGCCCCAAATCCCACCCTCATGAACCCTAATTTTCAAAAGGCTAATTTGAACCGAATTGATCATAAATTGAGGTCCAAGAGACCTTAGTCTAGGTGTTCTCAACCAAGAACACCTCGATTAAGGCCTGTTTGGCTTCAATAATCCGAGCCAAAGTCCAATTCCGGTTTGTCCAGCTTTCGATCTTCTTGAGGTAATTTTTCTTTTCTTGTTTGTTTCAATTGGGTATTTGCTTGTATTTTTTTTTTCTATTGTTTGTTTAGTTTAATGTTGTTGAATTCTTCTCAAATTTTCGCCCATTCTTCTTCTCCGAACTCAAGACCGTTTATTTGGTCGACAAATTTTAGTTCTGTTTTATTGTTTGTCTTGATTGTGTGTGCGTATTCGATTCGATTATTGAAGTCGAACAATGTTTCTACACTGTCTTGTTTCTGCCGAAATGCTGTAAATCGAGAGTTTATTCGTCGATTGTGTATTATCGATTATAGATGTTGTAATCGACTAATCGAATAACGTCGACTTGCTTTCGTAGGTCTACTGGTTAGAACAACAAAACAGTGACTCTCTTGATACTGATTAATTCCCTATTGAATCACTGTTAATTTGAAGATTGAATCGTTTGTGTTATAAACGAATTGGTTTATAGTAGCTGAATTATAATTGTTAACTATCTGTAATTCCACTACTGGACCATTAGTTGTTGGTTATAGCTGTCCTTATTAGAAACTAATTGGCACTTAATCAAAACACCAAATGTTTGTTTAAAAGGATTAACAGAAAGCCTGACACTCGTTTAAGCTGTATATTACAGCAAGTTTGAAAGGGTTTGTTAGCTGTTTAAATCTTTGAAATAGGCAGAGTTTTGTTTAAATTAGTCTGAAATGTGAAAAGGTGACTGGTACACTGTCCCAACAACTTGAAAGAATTAAAAATGGCTAGCTTTAATCTTCAGATTTAGACACCAAGTAGTGGAGGCCAAGAGAGTTAGTCCTGATTTAGTAATAAAATAGGCTATGCACATGAGGGAAGAGTTTAAGACCTGCTGGACAGCAGGACTTTCCAGCATTTCTTCTACACTTTAAAGTTTTATATAGTTGAAACCATGCTTAGACAGAAAAAGGGGGGAAAAGCAGGGAATAATGTGGGGTTTTTGTTTGATTTTAATAGTTAGGAGGTGCTGTGAGGTGCTGTAAGGTTTGGCTATAAAACTGGCAGAATACTACAGACACAGACAGAGATTTTTTGGCAGAAAACACACATATACTCACACAATAACCTACTGGAAAACAGAGAGAAAAGAGATAGACATTGAGAGTTTAAGAGAAAGAGTTTAGGAGTGTTTTTCAGAAGGTTACTATTCCATTGAAAGAAAACACTATTCTATAAATTCTTATAGTTGTTTCTCAGTAGCTTGCTGGTTTTCGAGTGGAGTCACTGCTTTGTTGAGGTTCATAGGCATATTAGATTGACTCCAAGTAATTTGGAGCTCAATCGAACTAGTCTTGGTTAAGGATATTGGTCTTTTGATAACTTCCGTTGTTTGTTGGGTATTTTTTCCAAACTGGTCCCTCCAATTGTAGCTGGTGTTACTCGTTGGTTACTGATTTTGAGATCTGCTGTTTGTTCACGTCGACTGTTCCATTGTTGCTTTTGCTACTATTGTCACTGATTACTTCTTCTTCCACTGTTCAGGTACACATTTTTGTATTTCGAGCTATTTTGAGATTGGAATGGAGTTGCCTTCAAGTTTTCTTTTTCTTTTCCAGTTGAATTCCTTTATATCTGGATGTTTCCAGTAGAAATCTTTTAGCTTATAACTCATTAATAAATGTACAACTAGAGTGCATATGTGCTAATGTGTCATATAGTCCCTTATTCATTTCTGCAATAGGACCATACTCTATGAACTATGATTTCTCATTTTTTTTGTGAAAGTTAAATACTTAATTGATTCCAGTGTTTGTTTTAGTTAGGCTAACTCAGTATTGCAGTTACAAAAATGGCAGGATATGTGAGCAAAGTCATGTGGATTTTATGTAATATTGAATAAGGTTAATAACATGTTGTTAGTGAATAATGTTAGCCTAATGTTAGTTCTTAAGTACTAATGTATTTTCAACAGTGGTGAAAGAGGAGTTAAAAAATGGTTTTGTATCACGATTTCAATAGTCTAATTATCTAATAACATTAGCTTAAATAAGTTACGAAAAATAGTTAGTTGGCTTTAGTAATATTATCACCAAACTCTTGTGTTTATTTAATCGTCAATTTCAGTAACCTTCACTAATAGATCGGGGTATAGGACAAATGTGAGCATGAAATAGAATGGACAGTGATCGATCCTCCACTCGTCCAAATGTTTTGTCCAATTTTGCTGATCTTTAAGCCCAGCGTATATGTTACTAAGAGTTCTTGCCCAATGAGTTATTGCATGGTTTGGGCTCCCCGGCCCTAAAATCAAAATCGGCACTATTTCGTTAGTATATAAACGGCCATTTGTGGTTTTCAATTTAGGTATCATTTTATCTAGTCTAATAATTGTTTTAATCGGCATAGTTTCAAAGTAAGTAATTCAGATACATTTTTATTTATTTACCTATTTGTCAAAAGTCCGAGTCTATGTTGGTCCAGTTTCAAATTAATAGAGCGGTTTAAAGATTAATTAGAGCATATAATTTATAAACATGTACAAAATCAGGTATTTTTAGCCATTTATAATAATTGAAGCGACCGTGCTAGAACCACGGGATCCGGGGGTGCCTAACACCTTCCCTCGGGTCAACAGAATTCCTTACTTAGAATTTCTGGTTCGCAGACTTCATTTGAAAAGTCGTAATTTTCCTCGATTCGGGATTTAAATAAATCGGTGACTTGGGACATGTTTCTTTATGGAAATCGATACACATGCACCATTTGAATGTGACTTATACGCACTATGTCCACATAAGATAACTTACCACCACATAAGCATAGTCAACTGTTAAAAATGTTTATTTGTCATAGGTTTCACGAGTTTAAATATTTAAATGGAAAAGATAAAAGTTTACGTATCGGCTTTCAAAAGCCCTACAAATTTAAGCGGAAGCCATCTAAAGAATCTATCTATACTTAAAAGGAAGATAGTCTGCCATAGAAATTAGCCATTTGTCAACATAATAGTCTGCCACGTGTTTTTTGTTAGGACAAATTAGTTAATTAGTTAAATCAGTTTTTTTGTGTCAAAATTTAAACATTTTCTGCTGGATCACACATTTGTTTCCATAAGATCCACCCACAAATATAACTGATTTTGTAAGACCTCTTTAAATCTTTAGATGCTGGCCAAGTTGGATCCTTGAAATTGGGGAAACACTGAACATTGATCTAATTCTACGTGGAACAGATTGACACTTTCATTGCACAACAGTTCTTATTCCAAAGACAATGGCAAAAAGTTCGTGACTATGCACGATCAAAAGGAATCAGTATAATGGGAGACATGCCAATATATGTTGGATATCACAGTGCTGATGTTTGGGCCAACAAGAAACATTTTCTGCTGGTTAGTATCTCTGTCGACCTTGTCGGTAAATAAGTTGGTGAATTACACCTCTACCAACTTCCAATTCCTTCTGATATGCATAATCCATCTATAAATAATTAATAAATCAATTATTAGGCCCCATGGAAAACTATATTACAGTTATTAACCTTTAATTAGTACTGAAAAAAGACTCCAATTGCAGACCCACGTTTGACGTAGACTTAGGAATTGGGAATTTCCCAATTGCAGACCCACGTTTCTTTCCCAATATTTGCCCTAGAAATAAGAAACCAACAAAATCGGATTCTAACCCACGATCTATCTGCACGAATTCAACTTCTACCCCACGTATTCCACTTTCCTACATTTTCAACAACATGATTTCAGAGTTGATCGAATCAGTTTTTGAATTTTACACTATATATACTTCCATTGTTGCTCATTCCTCTGCATATCAAACAACAATTGTCGAGTATTATAGGTGTTTTTCTTACGTACCCGCGCGATTGTTTATACATTTATTCTTTGTTTTTCTTTCTTTTTGGTTCTAGCCAACTGTTGAAGAGCATGAAAGTTCATCTTTTAAGCTCTTTTAAGACAACCATATAGTAATAACTATTAAAAAATAATTAATAAGGAAAAGTTTGTCATGTTATCATCTTCAGGGATCATTTTATGTGCTTGTGTAACACAACATATTACTAAGAGAGAGAGACAGATGGAGAATAACAAAGATGAAAATCAAGGTTCCTCATTTGGATCGAGCTAATTTTGTTCCATCTTAATATGAGAGTGTATAGTAATGTTCATTCTAAGAATTTATCTTCTTTTTTTTTGTGTGGTTTAAGAATTTTTAACCTCTTCGCAAACCTTGCTGATATGATATTCTTTTTGTTTTTGTTTTTGTTTTTTTTTTATTATTTTGCATGCCTCCAAGTATATATAAATTCATACAAACCTTTTAGGTTAAGTATTGGTGAAGTGAGGAAAGATTTATAGGTTGTGAAATTTTAGTTTCTTTGTGTTCCTTTTTTATATTTTTTTTCAAAGCAATATCATACTTTTTATAGTTTATATATAAAAGTCTGCTTCATTTGGAATAATTATGCATTCTATTATCTATTAAGTTTTTTTTTTTTTGTAACAAATAGGATCCGTAACGGAATTAGTCAGTAGATTATGCAAAGTAATTTTTTCTTTACGTGTATTTCACTTCTAAGAACCTTTTTTGGTACTTTCAATGAACCATTATAAGTTTTATTTTTTGGCAGATAAGGTAATGTTCCTTCACTTGAGCGGACTATCTCATGAATTAGTTCTTATACATTTTAACCTCTAATAAATAAGGTACTTGAAAACTATAATGATGATAATTAAAGTGAATTGGTTGATTTATTTGATCAACTAATGTAGAAGCAAACTTTTAGTCCGTATGGATTTGTAGGAAGTTTTTGCTTCTCTCTTCAATTTCCTTTTTATTTTCTGGTACTGCACGACTTTTTCTAAAAGTAAGTGGCAACCCATTAGAGATATTCGCAAAGCTAAATGAGTTGGCTAACTTTTCACCTGACAAAGAAATTGAACTTTTTGATGTGAATTTTTCTTCTTCTCTTGCTGCTAGGTTTTTAACTAAAACCAAATGATTTGTGCTTTTTCATGTTTTGTTATTTGCAGGAAGTAAAATTCAAACCAAATGTGTTGTCTGAAAATACTGACAGGAAGTTGAGTTTTTCGTGGCTATAATTCTCATGTATTAGATGTTGTATGAACAAAACTTAGAATTTTTTCTTCTTCTTGATATTCCTGCAACAAATAAAAATATAGACAGTAGACCTTACATCATTGGCTATACTTTTCTTTTTGGGGATCAATGTTTTGATGTTGCTGGGTAGGTTGCCATATGGGTGTCAATACGTGCTACTGTTCGAGTATCAGGTGTAGCAAGGAGGTATGCTCGAGAGAGGCTCTGCAGGTTCTTTTTTTCCACTTCTCAAAATAATTTCAATAGGAGCGATGCTAAGGTCCTTTGTTATATAAATTGACTTGAGATCTTTCTGGTGTTGATAGTTGTTCATGCTGGTAGATTTTCAATATTGGTAGTTGTTGGAATGGTTACAATAGGTGAATCTAGCTCCTACTCCTCCTCCTCCTTTAGGATAGGATCCTCCTTGATCCGTTTTACCTACTACTCTTGACCGCCAAGAGGACTGGCTATCTTTCTTTTTTTATGCAATATCTTCAAAGATAACGAAAAATATCTATCTTGGCAACGTCAATGACTCATAGTTTATCTTACGAACCGGTTAAATACCTATAACAAAAAAAGGCCAAAGCTCGTTGAAGCACTGGAAAAATGTTGACTGCGATTGTTATCCTTCATGCAACTTTGTATTTGTGGTTGGAGTAGGTTCACGTGGAGCAATAAAGGCAGCAATTTGTAAGCAAAATCTACTACGTTTCACGTTGTTTTGTTTCACTAAGAGTAAAAAATGCTCTGCCTATTATTTCATCTAATAGTATGCAATATAGATTTATTTATGCAGGTAAGAAAACTTGCCTTAAGCATGTAATAGAGAACTTTGCCTCAGTTGTAAAGGAACATGTAGCTTATTATGAATATGTTTTTGATTGGAACAACACCATTACAACTATATCAGTAAATGGCATAAAATCTTGATGAGAATTAATATTTTTATTGTATGCATTTCATCGATCTGAGACTTAAAATTATTCTATAGATTCTACTTACAAGGATTGGATATTTTCGAGATCTTGGTTATCCATGTGAGTCATCATTTATATCATCAACCAACATGACTGACTTGCTCATATTCTCATACACTTCTGATCCAAAGTACATCGTGACAAAAGGTGATATCTTAATCTGTTAATTATACATATGTTTAACTGTCCTTTATTTTCTGATCATAACTTGAGACAAAAAAATCTGCATTTTCTGGTGGACTAATCCGTTTAAAGCCAAGTACTTCTGTAGCAATATACATATGTTTCCAATATCTCCCTCTGCTTTACTTTTTTTCTTTAAAATGATTCGCGCATCGCGCGATTTTTACTTATATTAATCAAAAACCACCATCAAGCAGAAACGTGAACGCCCACCCAACCTCCAACTAAGGTTACAAACAAACCAAGGGTGAACTAACCACGGTTACTCCTCTTCGCAATTAGCTCTCATTTCCTCTGATTCTCAGATCAGCTCAATCCCTAGGGTTTCGAACCGCTAAATTATTGATTTTTGTCACTAAATCACTTGAATTTTCAATTTATTTCTTCGTGCAGATTGTTGTATAGATCGGTATATGGAGACCCAACCATTAATGGAATTTCCTCGGAGAAATATAGATAAGCGACCTCGAAAACGGCCTCGCCTGGCATGGGACGTAGGGCCTCCAATTCAGCCTCCAATTCCACCAATTCCGAAGGTTTGATTTCAAAAATATATATAATTAATTTTGACTGATATTTTATTGTGTTTTTATTTGAAGTTTGTTTATGACTAGAAAATTGCTGTAATATGTGAATTAAGAGTTCTTTTGTTTTGAGCAAAATATGAAATTTTGTAACGTGACAATCACAGGGAAGTTGTAGAGGTACTTGTGAAATTCGATTTAGATGCGAACATCAAGAATGATAAAAGCCTGTAAGGCCTAGAAGCATAAAGTCGCTTAGTGGTTGGTTGCTTGTGAGAAGATGTAGGTGGTTTCGGTAAGGCCTTACATTTCTCGCCATTAAAAGGGTGCTAAATTATGGGTCTTGAGTAGCTTATTCGTAAAAAGAATATAAACTTACAGGTCTTGAGTGACTTAGTTTTTAGGCTTAGATTGCTTTCGAAGTCAAAATATTAATGAGAATTAGGATAAAAACTCAATATGGAGTTGTATGGGGAAAAGAAAGTTCTTTTTTCTTCATAATATAGTAGCAGGCATAAAGTTTAAGTTTTGAGGCAAAGTTGCCCGAAGGTAGTATGCATTTTCAAATGTGTATCTTAGACTTTGTTTAAGAAATCAGAGCGAAGAACATGTGTTCAAAATGAGTATTACGTACATGTAATATAGACATGCTAATACAATGTTCGAGAATTTTTTTACTGTCGATTGCTGGACATTCATATGTGTCTCTTAGTGACCTTTTAAATTGAGCAATGTAGGTAAATTTTGTGAAAGAATATTGAAATTCAGAAAAGCTTAATTTACTTAGTTCAAACACTTCATTTTGAAAGAAAGATAGAAAGAAGATAAAGTCAACACAAACGGGTGAGAAAGGATATATAAATCGATATAGTTGCTGTAGAATAAATGTATGCTTCTGGAATCTTTATCATGCAACCTCCTATGTTTAGAGAATAATGTCACCATGTCCTAGTCCTTCTAGCACTGCTCTTGTCTATGTCTATGCTGCATAGGTTAATGGAAACTATTGCAAAACATGATCTTGACATACTGTCACAAAGTATCTTACTCACATTATTTCCTCTATCACACATAGGAGTAGGTGTTGATATGCTATAGGCATACTATTGCAGAATATGATTACATGTACTATTGCAAAACATGATGTAGTCCATATCAGTAAATAAATATGTCATAGCCTTTGATATGCTATATGGATTATGTCATTCAGGGGAAAAGGCACTGAGGCAAAATGTATTCACATATTTTTATTCAATCTAGGTTCTTCCAACAATATACTGTGGGCAAGAGTTTGGGAACGGAGCATTGCTGAACTATGCTTATTCTTCAATATATTACAAGGGGATCCCTCATGATGAATCTCCTCCTCGGAGACCAGATGATAAAGATGGCCACTATGTTTTTGCTATTGGGGATAGCTTAACTCTTCGCTGTAAGTTGTTGCCGTTTCTTCCCTTAAAATTAATTAATTTCTAGGTAACTCCACATTATAAGTCTACCGGGATTTTCAATATGTCCGAAAAGGCGATTCTGTCTTTCTTCCAGTCGGCAAAGGCCTTTCCATTATCTTTTTTTTTTTTTGACTTGTATATATTAAAAGTTGCACTTTTAAATTTCGACTATTCGTACTTAAGATCTACATTCCTACTTTCCCTTCTATCCAATGATTTAGAACCTTAGCGTCTAATTGTTTTTTCACATTGGTTTCTTCAACTTGACTCTAGTATTTTAAGTTTCTTCAACTTGACTCTAGTAATAAGCATTCTCGATGTGCATCTGTAAGTGTTTTAGGGAAGGAGATTTGCACCTATATGTGAGTTATAATACTGCAAACTCTGATTTGAGCTCTCAATTGTTGAATTAGCCCTGGTCAAGGATATAAGGGTACCAACTTGTTAACTTTTTTTTGCCTCTCATTTTTACTGATTAAAAAAAGCCTTCTCCAATTTCTGTTCTGGCAGAGTGAGATTCTTGGCTTTCTAGGTATGCATGTAGGACCTAGTTTTTTTCCGGGTCATCTTTATCGAAAGGATTAAATGTCATCGATCTCTCCATTAGTTGCATGATGCGCCTTTTCCACCATCTGTGATACTGAGTGAATTCAGGAGCTGGTTACATAGTCCCTAACTCCCTATAATAATTTATTATCTGCTCGAGGAATATTAATCCTCGTGTTTTGGATATTCTGTTCAGCTACCGTTATGTCAACAATGCTCTTCTATCAGAGTAAATGTAGGGTGGCACAATTTCTTTTCCCAATTATCACCTTAACCTAAATTTGGCGTACGGACATCTTGGTTAGCGTGATGATCACATGCACCAACATGATTATCCTGTGAATTATTATGTCCGTAAAATATGTTTCTCTTTTCTAATCCACTCATTTCTGTATTTGCAGATAGGATACTCAGCAAAATGGGGGAAGGTTAGTTACTCCCTCTCTCTTTTCTTTTCTCGAGTCTTTGCCCCCTTTGCTTGTTATGTTTTTGAGAGGGGGTGTTTATTGGGTTTTTATGAGTATAATGTAGTTTCTTTTTTAATTGAAGCAATCTTTATTGATGTTTGAATAGCTAGTTTTTTTACCAAAAGCCTGCACAAAATCATTATTTTGATAGTCTTTTTTCTTGAAAACATTCACATGTTTTTGTTGATTTATTCCTTGCTATTTTCTATTTTGTCTGAGGTAAACTTTTGTCTCTTTGCCCTTCCAGGGTAGGGGTAAGGCTGCGTACATCCTACCCTCTCCAGACCCACATGTGGGATTGCACTAGGTTGTTGTTGTTGTAAACTTTTTGCTGAAAAAAGAAATGGCCTATGAAGTATGTTACTCAGTAATATTTTCTTTTTAGTTTCACTGAGTATTGACAGAAAAATGAATAGTTCTTCACTTATCAAGGTTGATACTTTTGGTAGTATCTATTGACAGGATCCCCAATTATATAGGAATATTAAAATACTTCTAGAGAAGTTTCCTAATATTGTACTTGTACTTCCCATGAGACATTTTAGTTCATTTGTTTAGCTGTATCTATTTGATACCTGACTGCAGGGACATTTGGACAAGTCCTTGAATGCCTAGACAATGAAACAAAGGAACTAGTGGCAATTAAAGTTGTCCGTTCAATACATAAATACCGAGAAGCGGCAATGATTGAAATAGATGTCCTACAGAAACTTGCCAGGCATGATCTTGGTGGCAAGCGGTAAGAACCATCTTTCCTGTTGTGTTCCTTTACTGACAGCCGAAATTGAAGTGATTCTAGTACCACTGCTTTTATCCTTGCAGTTGTGTGCAAATAAGGAATTGGTTTGACTATCGTAATCATATATGTATTGTAAGTACTTATTGGTGCTTATGATTTGATTGGATTTGGAGGGGCAGCTAAGCTCCTCCTTATATGATATTCTGGGAGTAAAAACTTGAGGATCGATTTAATTGGTCTTAACAGGTTTTTGAGAAGCTTGGTCCAAGCTTATACGATTTTCTTCGCAAAAACAGCTATCGCTCATTTCCCATTGATCTTGTCCGGGAGTTTGGCAGACAACTTTTGGAGTCTGTAGCATGTGTGTGAACTAATCTTTACCACACTTTTCTTTTAATTTTCAGAAGCTTTGCGAGGCTCAGATCGTGTTAACATTTAAAGTTGGATTTTATGTTGCACATATGATTACTATTGGAGCAAGGGAGCTTCTCTACTTATATGCTTGCAAATATTTATTCTAGGAATATTGATGTCCATTAACTCTAGCAGTTTGCTGATTCCTATTTCTTGCCACAGTTATGCATGATCTGCGACTGATTCACACTGATCTGAAGCCAGAAAATATTCTCCTTGTTTCATCAGAGTATCTTAAAGTTCCAGATTACAAGGTAACACATCATTTAGTTTGTCTTATTGAAATTGCTTTTCAATAGCATTGTGATTATTAGAGTCAACTAGTATAGAGAATGCAAACTAAAGTTTTCTTGGAACATTTTCTTCTGATCTCTCTGGCTCTATTAGTCTATCACTCAATGCAATTGGCATATGTAATGGAGGGAGGTATGGAGGGATGGAGGGAGGGATTTCAGCAATGGATTTTCTCCATTTCAGACTGGAAATCATGATTTTTATTTTGTAATTATGCTAAAACTCCTAAGATGCAATACCAATTTTACTGCATCTCTATGATTTCAAGTTATTTTTCTAACTCCTCCTGTTTTCGGTGAATAGAGCATTTCCTTTAATACAAGATTTTTCCTTCTCAAAGAACTCCACCTCTTGTAAAAAGATTTCGAAGCCTATTGTCTTGATTTTTTTGGGTAATTAAACAATTTCGTTAATCACCAAAGTAGAGAATTACAAAGCAAAGCTTAACCAAACACAGGCAGCTTTCAAAAAAAAAAAAAGAAATTAACAGCAAACCGAATCTCTAGGTCCTTGTCTAGATACTATGGAGCACACCATGTCACCTCCTAAGGAAGTTTCTCCTATTTCTGTAACAAGGCATAGGTCTTACTAGAAAACAAATAAACTCAAAACTCAAAAACAAGAAACTAGAAAGAATATGACTGTAGCAAAGTCCTGAGTCCAGCAGTAGTTCTGACATTGCAAATACAGGCAACACTTCTAGCAATGTTTTCCACCTCTCTGTTCACCTTCTCAAAAAGTCTTTGATTTCTTTCCAACCAAATAGCCTGTACAGTCTCTGCATACACTATCCTGAATATTTGAGCATGCTATGCCTTCCCGTTTGGAGTTCTTGACAACCTATTATCTTGATTTTGATGTTACATTTTGTCACTTTGCTTTTTACAGGCCTGACTCTTATCTAGTCTGCTAAACTGAAAGCTTTACTCTTAGCCTAGTTGTTTTGAATTAGGAAATGCTGCCAACCAGATTGTGTTAACATCATAGCATTAGGGGGAAGATGCAGATAAAAGGCCAATAGTCTGATGGCAGCTTCTACGGCATAAGTAAGCTTAGTCATCCATTTAGGACGAGGGAATAAGAACAAAGGGTGAAAAATTAATCAAGCCTCTCTGACTTTGCTGTGCTCATCACTGTCTAAAGCAGACCTTATCAAAAAAAAAAAAAAAAAAGAAAAATCACTGTCTAAAACAGTAACCAGTAATCTATTGCTCTCCCTTGTCTCCCAGTTTCATGACATGAATAAATGATACATATTTTATGCACCAGCTTGATCGATCCAGATTGTCAAAGTAAAGCATATTATTAAATATTAAGTGGGGAGGTAAATGGACATCATTCACTTAGTATTTGTTCCATTTTTCATATTTTACTATGAGCACCTACATTAATGTAAGATTTGAGGTTTATTACATTCCAATCAGTGAGTGCCATAGAAGTGGGTGCCTTTAACCTGTTTTGAGACATTGAAAAGTATTAAAGAGTATGGAGAAA
This sequence comes from Nicotiana noctiflora, assembly GCA_032618575.1. NCBI lineage: Eukaryota > Viridiplantae > Streptophyta > Magnoliopsida > Solanales > Solanaceae > Nicotiana > Nicotiana noctiflora. The sequence continues at coordinate 193,313 of JASVEL010005708.1, forward strand.
ATGTTGATCTTTTAGGAGTGTTATACTTTTGGGATAACCCACAAAAGAAAGTAGAAATACTTTATTTGCGGGGATTCCATGAAGAACAAATGTATAGATAGAAATGGAAAGGTATAAATGAGATACTAGTGTCTGTATTGGTAGTTATAGTTAGTTAGACACTTTGTTTTACTTTGTCATAGTACAAGTGATGTAAAGGGGTAGTAGCAAGTCAAAGCTACTACTAGGAACCAACTTGTAATGGTTGGGTAGGAAGTAGAAACAAGAATCTAGCACAGAGAATGTATAACATCACATGTTCTTTGTTTTTGAAATGGCTTATTGTCTAGTTTGTGATTGTTTTCTTATTTCTCCCCTTTCTGCAACGTGAAAGTCTTTACTACTGATGTCACTTTCCCGCTCTTGCTCTGAAGTTCCTGTTGCGACCTGCAAAAGATGGTTCCTACTTCAAGAATGTACCAAAGTCAAGTGCTATTAAGCTCATTGACTTCGGCAGTACTACGTTTGAACATCAGGATCATACTTATGTGGTGTCTACACGTCATTACCGTGCTCCAGAGGTTATTTTAGGTAGCCACTATCTCATTTCAGATTCGCATCTTTTAGTTCCTTGCCAGTCTTTTAGTTTGTTTTATGCTGTTTTTATAGGTCTTGGATGGAACTATCCCTGTGATATGTGGAGTATAGGTTGCATACTTGTTGAGCTTTGCTCTGTAAGTGAGAGTTAATTATGTGTATGATTTTACATTCGTGTTTGTTATTATCTTGCTTATTTGTTACGTTTTTTCCCTCCCAAGCAGAGCATTTAAGATATTGAGGATTCTTATAGCTGATCCCAACTAGCTTGGGATTGAGGCCTAATTGTTCTTTCTTTCTTTCTTTCTTTCTTTTTACTTGTATTGTCATGAGATAATGATTGGTAGTACTGCTCGGTTCTTTATGATCATCTTCTTCAGTTACTATTCTACCATCAAACTTAGTTACGTGAAGTAAGAGGCTAGAGGACTATTATGCTCTTGGATCTGGCCTAATTGTCTAAATGGCAACACGATATACAACATTTGCTCCTGATGCTATTTTGTACATAATACACATAAAACCCCCAGACACAGGGGGCTTTAAAGTGCCATTAATGAGTACTCAATGAGGTTATGCTGGAGATAAATAATTATACTACAATTCCGCACCACCATCACACTTAGTTACGTGAAGGAAGAGGCTAGAGGACTATTATACCCTCTGATCTGGCCTAATGTCTAAATGGCAAGACAATATGCAACATTAGCTCCTGACGCTATTTTGTCCATAGTAACCATAAAACCCACAGACCGAGGGCTTTGAAGTGATTATTTACCATTAGTTTCACGATGATTCCTGTGAATCACCCTTGACCTATTGAATACAGTGGCTATACTCAACAAAACTCCATGGACAGATCATCCTTTTTCCTGTAACACATGTGCTCCATGATAATCAATAGGCTCAGCTTGTTTCCATTGAAAAGGCGGTCATAATTCAGTGATGCACGGGTGCTTTCTGAAAATGATTCTAACCGTTTGGTTAGAAAATGAAAGAATGTTCTTTATCTGTATTCTGTCACATGGCTCTTTCATTTAAATGGATTAGTTATCTTCCATTTCCTATTAATGTCTGACGAGATTTTGGGGCAACTCCATGAATATAATAAGCAACCCGTATTTGAAAATGTGGGTAAGTTATTGAAAAATTTAGGGATGACTACATAATGCTTGAAAGTTGAAATGGATTCTTGTATCTCATTATCGAAAAAAAGGATTCTCGTTTCTGCTGCCAGCATCCCTTGTGTGCTGGCTAGCTAAATTTCCTCTTTGGGATTGCTTTATTCCTGTGATCCCAGGTTTAATCTAGGTTTAGATATCTTTATCTTTGCCAAACATTCTTATATTTCTTTCTGATTTTTCTGTCAAAAGTTTGCACATCTGATATGATTATTTTATAAAAACTCATTTCTAACTTTTGCTCCCCCCCCCCCCCCAAATAACCCCGATCGATATATAGGGCGAGGCTCTTTTTCAAACACATGAGAACTTAGAACATCTCGCAATGATGGAGAAGGTGCTAGGGCCTCTTCCTCAGCACATGTCTGTGAGAGCCGAGTAAGATTTTGCTTTCTTTTTATTTCATTGATCGTTTATGTTATTTCATCAAATAGCACAAGTTTTATTTGCCTCACTTTTTGTAGCCGCCGTGCTGAGAAATATTTTAGAAGGGGTACAAGGTTGGATTGGCCAGAGCGTGCAACTTCAAGTGAAAGTATGAGGGCTGTCTGGAAATTGCCTCGCCTCCAGGTAATTCCTGAATCTAAGCTCTATCCGGAGGTGCAAATTCGTTTTGTTTTTAATCTGCTGAGATAGAATTTCATAAGGCCATGTTGCGAGTGTTAAGCTTCTCAAGGAGCACAAGTGCAGATGTGTGGATTTTGCTCTTAGTGGGTAGGATTTATCTTAATCCTTTGTCTTTTCTTCGTTTTGGTCTTCCCTAGCTTCTAGCAACTGCTTTTCAGTGTTGTCAAAGGCGCGCTTAAAGCGCGCTTAAGCCCTGAAGCGAGGCTCAAAAAGCGTTTCGCCTCGCTTTGTGGGAGCTTTAGTGCCGCATCAAGGCTCTAAGGTATAACTTTCCCTTGCCAATGAGTGTAATCCTGAAAAGGCGACATTAAACAATTGATATTTCTCTTTATTATATTTTTTTGTAATTTCTTTGTCTATATATTTGTTATTCATGCTAATAAGTTATAATTATTAGTCTTGGACTACATGTACGTATTTTACTTGGACTACATGTACGTATTTTACTTTTTCTCTAGTTGCGCCTTTTTTTATTAAAGCCCACGCTTTATTTGCGCTTTGCGCTAAACGCCCCAACGGACCTTAAGAGCTTTTTTGCGCCTTTGATAACACTGCTGCTTTCACAAATGTAATTGCCTATAGTTTGAGTTGGAAGTTTATAAAGCTATAGTAAGTGTTGTGAACAATACGTCTTCCATGTTTTCTGTTGTTCTCTTTCCCACCCTCAGCTGCTTGTATTTTGTTTAATTAGTTTTCTGCTTTTCTCCGAGGGAAATGATGGAATTTGGGGTAGTATTAATATATCTTGATAAAGAAAAGTTTCCCTACTGCCTGTACATTGTTGAGTAGTTTGACTAAATGAAACTGCATGATTAGACATTTTAATTTGTTTGCTGTACTGATCCATTTGTTTATATCGTTGAGAGTTGTTTCATTGATAATAGTGTTTTGAAGCTTTAATATTCTACTTTTTCTTTAAATTACTTTTCATTTATCGTTGAGAGTTGTTTCATTGATAATAGTGTTTTGAGTTGTTTTTTCTTTCTTTTGATATTCCAGAACCTAATAATGCAGCATGTGGACCACTCTGCTGGAGATCTCATTGATCTTCTGCAAGGGCTTCTTTGTTATGACCCAACAGAACGGCTGAAAGCTAGAGAAGCATTACGGCACCCCTTCTTTACTAGAGACCTGAGAAGGTGTGGTTATCCAATGTAATTGACAACCTCTTATTTTAATCTGTGTTTCAGTTGAAAAGATGTGTGAATGAGTCCTTATAATGAAATTTCCCCCCTCCCGCACGGGAAAAACGAATAAAAAGAAGAAAATGAAATAAAAAGCAAATCCCGAGGATGAAGATAGAAGATCAAGGTAGGGATGCACGCGTCGTATTTCCAGTATGCCTGTCCTTGTATAGCGTTGCTTCTCTTGTCAGCTCTGTTTTTTTGGGCACTTGTTGCACTAATCATCCTGATCTCTCATCTGTTCTTTGGTACTTCTTTTTTGTTCTTTCATGGTGTGATAATATGCAACTAATGTTGGTGGATTATTTAAATAAGTGGTAAAGTATTGCTCAATACTCGTGAGTCGGGAGTAGGGGGACGAGAGTGCTGTTATGAATTTAGTAGATGTTGGATTTGCAAGTGAGTAATTTAAAGTGGACAAGAATTTCATTTCCAGATTTATGTAGTACTCTTTATTGTTAAATACTTCTGAGTTTTTGGACCAACAATGCAGTATAAATCCTGTAGATGTTAGATCCTAAAGTGATTAAAATTGCTAAAGGTGGAGATTTTCCTTGGGTTATATGCACCCCATTAGGAAGGTTAAAATTTGCATTTTTTTGACAGCCTTAAACAGGTTCACTTTAACGTAATTAATACCCTTGGAGTGTTTCATGTGCTGATCTGTCAGCTTGTTCCGTTGCTTTCTTCCCCTAATAGTGTTAATCTCTTATTCTGTTATTCCTTCCTTGAACTTCTAAAATGAACAGTGTCTACGGCTGTGCGCCCTATTGAGAAGAGTAAATCACCTATTCCTTATACAGTTAGACTTCTCTATAACAACATCCTTATATAACAACACTTCACTATAAAAGCCGAGCTTTTTCCGGACAACCAAATTTCATGTTGTATTATATGTTCTCTATAACAGCACTTCGCTATAACATCCAAAAAGTTTGACTGTAATTATTATTCTTTGAAAAAAGCACTTGTCCCTTACCACAGTACGGTTAATACTCTTTTACTGTCTGGGAATATTCTTTTTTGCTTTTTTCTTTTGGAACAAAATGGTGTGGGAATCCTGTTTCTAGAGATGGTGGTGTGGGGGAGAGTGGGTGGCCTCTATATATTGTTGACTGATAAGGGTTGGTCAAGCCTTATCGACGGTGGTGGATCTAGAATTTGAAGACCGTGGGTTCTATTAAAATGTGGTCAAGCCTAATTGACGCTAATGGATCCAGAATCTGAACACCACGGGTTCAACTGAAGTTAGTACCGTGTTTGTTAACTGATAGGGGTTGGTCGAGCCTTTCAAATGGTGGCGGATTCCTGGATTTGAACACCGTGGATTCTATTAACAGTTGGAGCTATGAAAAACTATATAAAATGTGGTCAGCCCTTACTGAAAGCCTTTCAAATGGTGGTGGGTTCTATTAAAATGTGGTGAAGCCTTATTGACGCCAATGGATCCAGGATCTCAACACCACGGGTTCAACTGAAATCAGTTCCGTGTTTGTTAACTGATATGGGGTTGGTCGAGCCTTTCAAATGGTGGCAGATTCCTGGATTTGAACACCGTGGATTCTACTAAAATTTGGAGCCACGAAAAACTATATGAAGAGATGTAGCTTTGTGACTCGAACCCACAGCTACCATGTGGTTAGCCTCCACTCTCTTGGTTTTCACCACTGAGCTGAATACTTATCTAATGTTATGGGTCCATATTCTGTTTTTCTCACTTTTAGTTAGCATTTCACATTTTCGCCTAAACCTACTGGCTTGAAACTAATTTTCCTAGGAAGAAATGTTATCCCTAATTCCCTATGCAATGCATATAGAGGCAAGTTTCTGAATGGTCGGTTCTTTAGTTGTCTTTCATTTTAGCAATTGAGCAAATCTTTTATAAGTGCAATGTTTAGATAAAACTTGAAAATAGTGTTCTCTTTTAAAGCCTAATAAGTGGCTTGTCTTGTGTCGCCATGGAAACCTCCTTGACGGCAAGCACCATTTGGTGATTTTTCTGGTGCATTTCTATAGCTGTATTTTCATATCTAATTTGAAGGGCCGGCTTGGCTCAGTGGTAAGCTTGCTTGCCGTGGTGTGTCAGGTCGCGGGTTCGAATCAGCCTCTCTGCAAAGCAGGGGGAAGGCTGCCTAGAGTATTCCCTTCCCCAGACACCCACGAAGTGGGTATTGAACTGGGTCGGCGCTTTTTATTTTCATATCTAATGAGTTAAGAGTGACGATCTTACTTACCAAGGCTCAAATCCTACCGGTGTTATTTCCATTTGCTCAAGTTTTGGTGGACTGATTACCTTGTTTGCGGTAGTGAGAGGCAGCAAATAACCAGTGAATATGCGGAGATGCGCATAAGCTGGTTTGAACGCCTCCATTTTACAAAAAAGGAAGAAAAGTCTGTCTTATGTGTGCGCACTCGCACATGCATGAAGAGAAAAAGGTTTGTATCTCTACTTCGTGTTATGTTAGCTTTCTCAATATGTGATTCAAAACCACAACCTTTGATTCCTACTAATTTGCGGGGCTGGGATCTACTTCCCGAAATCATGTCTCATTTCTATTGCTGTCTCGATGTCAATTGGCAAAAGCTATGGGAGTAATTTTTGCTCACTTTAAATTCATTTGTATTTGTACTGATTTGAAACTAGTGATACTTAATTGCATGTGATTTTACTCTAGCTGGGGTGGAGACAATATGTCTTCCACAAGCATTACTCAAACGGATTATAGAGTTACTGTAGTTTTTTTAAATTGTTTGGTGTAAGGTATGCATATTCTTTGATTTGTTTCCACATGTTATTACTTGTTTTATGTCACCAATCAAAGCTTCGATAAGTACCTACAAGTGTGTTTGAAGTGATTTTGATCATGTAAAAGTTTTTATTCTATCAGTAGTTGAAGTTAAAGCTCATAATTAAACCCTGCCACGAGACAATGATACGATGACACGTTCGATGAACTGCAAATGAAATTGTTCGGTCTAAATAATCTTTTGAATAGATTGCTATGGACTTTGTGGTTTATATATAATCTTTTGAATAGATTGCTATGGACTTTGTGGTTTATATTGGTTAGAAGGTTTGGAGGAAGATGTTGACATGTTCTTCAATTTGGCTTCTTCATGTTTTTGAACGAACATTATGTTAGATTAAAGAAGAGTATTGTTTGGGATATGATTACTCCATTGGGAAATAACAATGGTCCATTTATCTATTTAAAGTGCTCATGTTAACGTCAAGATATGAAGGTCTCTTGACAACTGATCTTACTATTTTTGAATACTAATCTACTTTCTAGTACACCTAAAGGTTAGGTATACCCTTTTTATCTCGAATCTATTACTCCCTCCGGTCCACAATAAGTGACATATTTAAGATTTTATTTGGATCCAAAATAAATGTACATTTACATAATCAAGAAGAAATTAATTTTATTTTTTCAAAATTTTGCTCTTATTTACATATTTCAATGTGCCAAGGTAATAATTAATTAAGATTAATTTAGTGAATACATCTTTTTTGTAGGCATTTTTAATGGTTGTGCCAAAGATAAAATGGTCACTTATGTGGACAAGAGGGAGTTCATTGTAGATCACTTATATAATGACTTGCCCACAAATCAAGGGATCAATTCTGATCCCTTTTAATTTATTAATCTTTCTCTCTCGCCATTATACTAAATTTATAGTTCTTCACTACTAGTTTCTGCCGTATTTTTAGCCTTCCAAATCATAAAATCTAAACTGTTATGAATAATTTGTACATTGGATGTTACATTGGATACTACATTGGATGCCCATGTTGTGAATAATTGAAAGATTAAATCTCCTATTTTATGCCAATTTTCTTTGCTTTTTATGCCTATAAAAGGCCATGTAATTGCAATGGAAAAATACACCAAAGTGAAAGAATAAAACTCTTATCCCTTCTTTCTATCTCTTCTTATTTACATTTTACTGCATTGCTTTTATTTTACAACACGTTATCAGCACGAATCTCTAATTTTATTCTTAACTCCCGCTAAGTTGAGCCATATTTGATTAAGGTATGTATCATTATAATAATTTTTTTTATCGCAGTACATATCATATGTTTAACTCTTACAACCCAAATTTTTCTTTGCAATATTTGATAATTTACATAATTCATGTTGTTTCCTTTTTTGTTTTTTCGTCTGTTTCACATTTTTGTTTATCATGTATGCATATGTATGTTGTGTATACATTATATATTCACTACAACTAATAACATGTTCAAAGTTGAGTATTTATTTTAGTACTTCACTTATTTGTTGTCAACATTACTTTGATATTTAAATTTCTAATTAAATTCATGCACATTACTAATAATTGCATTTCCATTTGTTTAAATATTCTAACAATGAGAAATGAACTGATAAGTAATAATTTTATAGTTTAATTGCTTTATATTTATTGGGACATAAATAATGTTACTCACGTTCAATTCTATTAACACATATATATCAATAATATAAAGTGAAAAGCTTCTACTTTATGATAAAAAAATAAAAAATAAAATAGTAGATTGTTAACATGATATAGTTCTATTTTTATTTCTTTTATCTAAATCGTTTTGTTATCATTAATTATTTAATTATTTCTCTAACTTATTCATCTTTTATGATAGTTTTCACTATGTCAAACTTATCAAAACTTGAATTTGTTGCACTTGACATCACCGGGAGGAACTATTTATCATGGGTTCTTGATGCTGAAATTCACCTTGACGCTAAAGGTCTTGGAAATACTATTATACAAGGAAATGAAGCATCAAATCAGGATAAAGCGAAGGCCATGATTTTTCTTCATCTCATCTACATGAAGGGTTAAAAACTGAATATTTAACCGTAAAAGATCCACTTGAATTATGGATTAGTTTAAAGGATCGATATGACCACCTAAAACTTACGGTATTACCGAAAGCTCGGTATGAGTGGATACATTTAAGGTTGCAAGACTTTAAAACCGTAAGTGAGTATAATTCTGCTATCTTTAAAGTAAGTTCTCTATTAAAATTATGTGGAGACACTATCACAGATGAGGACTTATTGGAAAAAACATTTTCTACTTTTCACGCTTCAAATGTGGTGCTACAACAGCAATACCGTGAAAAAGGTTTTAAGAAATATTCTGAGTTAATCACATGCCTACTCGTGGTTGAGCAGAATAATACTCTGTTAATGAAAAATCATGAAGCCCGTCCCACTGGGTCAGCTCCATTTCCGGAAGTGAATGTTGTAGCAACATATGATAAGTTTGAAAGAAAACAAAATAATTACCGTGGTCGTGGACATGGTCGTAAACGTGGACGTGGCAGGGGCGAAACAATTATCGTCATTATGGTGGAAATAAATTGGAGAACAATAAGGGTTCTCAAATTAATCATTCAAAAGGTAAAGCTAGTATGTGTCACCGATGTGGTATGAGAGGTCATTGGGCACACATTTGTCGTACGCCAGAGCATTTTGTTAAACTTTATCAAGCCTCTCTCAAGAAAAGGGAAAATAATGTGGAGGCACACTTGACCTTTCAAAATAATGATGATGAAGCATGTCCCTCAAATAAATATGATTCTAAGGCACATCTTGCATATAAAGATGATGATTTTGAAGGCCTAACAAATATTACTCATTTAGAAGTTGGAGACTTCTTTGAGGATATTGACTGAAGAACTAATCATCTTACTCGGGAATGAAGCTATAAAAGTTGTTATTTTTATGTTTGCAACTAGTTTATTTTTCTTGAGTGTATTTTCCTAATGCATCATGTGTTGCTAGTTTTCTACATTCCTAATGTATTTCTTAATGTTTTTTGCTTGACTTTCATATTTCTTATAATGTATTATTTGTCCTTTTTTTATGAAGAATATGAACATTCCCCAGTCTTCAGTTGGACTCAAGATTAATAAAGATGATATATGTCTTCTGGATAGTGCTACAATACACACTATTATAAAAGATAAGAGATATTTCTCTTATTTGGTAATGAAAGAAGCGGATGTTAATACAATATCCGATAGTACAAGATTAATTGAAGGTTCTGGAAGAGCCAATTTATTACTACCAGGAGGAACAAATTTGGCTATTGATGAATCACTATATTGTAGTAAATCTCAAAGAAACTTATTAAGTTTCAAAGATATTCGCCAAAATGGCTATCATATTGAGACTACCAATAATGAAAAGATTGAATATCTTTATATTACTACAATAATGTCCGGTAAGAAATATGTGCTTGAAATATTACCTGCTCTTTCCTCCGGCTTGTACTATATAAGTATTAGCAGGATTGAAACGCATGCCGTAGTAAATGAGAAGTTTACTAATCAAGATAATTTTATTATTTGGCATGACCGATTGGGCCATCCTGGTTCTAATATGATGCGTAAAATAATTGAGAATTCACATGGACATGCAATGAAGAATCAAAAGATTCTTCAATATAAGGAATTCTCTTGTGCTGCATGTTCTCAAGGAAAATTAATTATTAGACCATCAACTATTAAAGTTAAGATGGAATTCCCCGCATTTCTAGAACGTATACAGGGTGATATATGTGGGCCCATTCACCCTCCATGTGGACCATTCAAATATTATATGGTTTTGGTAGATGCATCTACAAGATGGTCACATGTGTGTTTACTATCAACTCGCAATATGACATTTGCGAGATTGTTGGCTCAAATAATAAAGTTAAGAGCACAATTTCTAGATTATGCAATTAAGACAATTCGTCTTGACAATACTAGTGAGTTTACATCCCAAGTCTTTAATGATTATTGTATTTCAACTAGGATAACAATTGAGCATCCGGTTGCTCATGTTCATACACAAAATGGTCTAGCAGAATCATTGATCAAACGCCTCCAATTAATTGCTAGACCAATGCTTATGAGAACAAAACTTCCCATTTCAGTATGGGGTCATGCTATTTTGCACGCAACAGCACTTGTGCGGATAAGGCCCACAAGTTATCATAAAGTCTCCCCATTGCAGTTGGCTTTTGGTCAGGAGCCAAATATTTCCCATCTTAGGATCTTTGGTTGTGCGACATATGTTCCAATAATTTGTACATTGGATGCTACATTGGATACTACATTGGATGCCCATGTTGTGAATAATTGAAAGATTAAATCTCCTATTTTATGTCAATCTTCTTTGCTTTTTATGCCTATAAAAGGCCATGTAATTGCAATGGAAAAATACACCAAAGTGAAAGAACAAAACTCTTCTTCCTTCTTTCTATCTCTTCTTATTTACATTTTACTGCATTGCTTTTATTTTACAACATAAACTGCTTTGTTTTGTGGAATCACTAGAGGTGGAATTATTTTCTTTTTCTTTTTAGTAGAAATAACACCAAGTAGTCACTCTAAAAGGTTGCTATTTAAGAATTAGCCAGTGCGTTCTGAGTTTCAGTTTAATTTTTCAAGGCAAATATCCTAAGTTGTTTTGAACTTAAGGTTCTGGGCTGGGACCATATTGGGCCAAATGGGCTGGGATCGTTTCGTCCGTTTGAGGTAGGCTCGTGCCGATCTTGTGGGTCGATTTTGGCTAGGAACTATTAGGATTGGGCCCATTTGGCCTTCCAAGAGATTGGGATCAGACCGGTCCCTTGGCAGGCCAAACGGGACCAACAGATATTTTTTTTTGAAAAAAAAGAGCCACTTGGCTTTTGAAAAAAGAGTTGTTGGGTGTTTAAAAAATAGCGGTTGGGTATTTAAAAAAATAGCCATTTAACCCCCAACTAATTTTTAACTCCAAACTTTTTATAGACACTTTTCCCCGCATTCTTTACTATAAATATCCCCTTATTCTTTCATTTTTCTTACAAAATCAATATCAATCTATCAAAATCTCTCTTTAATTTCTACAATTGTTTACTGTATAAAAAAAATAGTGACTTTTCTTTTACTGTCATTGTTACCAGAAGTTAAGATTTTTAGTTTAAAATTTTAAGACAAAATACGTACGGTCTATTCTTTAAATATCATCCCTAAAAATGACTATCTGTGTGCTTGTCCCTTCTTTTTATTGATCTCTTGGCACTAATCACTTCTGGGAAACATGATTTGTTCTCACTTGTAACTCTTTCTTGACCTTTTTCTCCTGGATGACTCCATGTATTTCAGCCAAATTTGAGATGGAAAACCTATTAGTACTTGATCTTTTGTCTTAAGAAAAAGGACAACTTAAAAGGAGATCAAGAAATAAAAAAGAAAAAGAAATGGTGCAATTTGGTAGTGGTGTGATCACGCCCAACTATGCTTTATAAAAAGGATTATGCGGACGTTACAAATATAACCCGAGTATTACGCCCATGGTCAATCCACATATAGTTAACCTATCAATCACTATCTTCAGAACTACTAACTCTTTAGAACTAACTTCCCAAATATTCAAATCTTAGTTGAATGTTTCTCTACAACTTTGTTTGCAAGTAACTAAATAGCTGTAACCTAAACTAATAATGTTGTAAACAATAATGAGAAGAAGTTAAGGCAATGATTTTTCCTATTGATGGAATCCCTTCTGTTTATGCTCATACAAATTTACCAACACATCTCTATCAATCATGAACATTCATCTTACCGTAAATCTCTCCTGAGTGATCACAATAATGTACTATTGCACTCTCCCGAGATACACTAGCTTACTTTATTTAGCACAATTCACTTTAGATTACACCTAAAGCTTCGTTATCCCTAATCTCGCATTTAAATCCACAATTATAGATTCCTCTTATAATCGAGGAGTGGTGTTGTTCAACAAAAACCTAAATATGCACTCTTTTTCAAGTTATGCACACGAAATAGGCACATCTAATTGAGGATCATGTCAATTAAGTACAACAAACACAAAGTTGAACAAATAGAGATTAAACTAGTAATTTGCATTCACATAAATAAGAAGTTCACCCCCAATAGATTTCATCAAAATTTTCGACAAAGAATTTGGCTACTCATGGCTATGGGAAAATAAACTAAGATATAATTCATCATAAAAATCAAAGAAAAGAAGAAAGATGTTGGAGTATTCTCTCACAATAGTTTCCCTTGCCGAGATACTCTAAAAATTAATACACGCCACAATTGAAGAACCATGATGACACACCCAATTAAACATCACACAAGTCCACAAGGAGCAAATACAACAATACAGACACAAAAAGAAGCAAAAATCCAAAGCAAATTAACACTATTCCTACCTAGGGTTTAAATAATCTAATTTAGTCTACATTACACTAATTAAGAGGAATAATGAGAGAGAAGAAGAAAAATACTTACTTGAATGAAGAAGAGAAGGGATGGGTGGTGGTAATGGAGGTTGGAGATGGTAACAATGGAGGTTTGGAAAAAAAAGGGGGGGGGGGGGGGGGGGGGGGGGAGAAGAGACAAAGAGAAGAAAAGAGAAAAAGAGATTGGGGGCGTTTGTTTATGCTGATGAGGGAGAGGGATAAGGGTTTAATGGGTAGGTGTGGATTAGGTGTAATAGATAAAAAGGGTAAAAGAAAAAAGAAAAAAGAAAAAAAAAATGTACCTGGGCTTGTCGCGGTCTGCCGCGTTTCTACCGTAGTAGACAAGGTTCAGAAGTGTTATTCCAGCGCGGTTGGATTGTGGTAAACGAACTTCAGAGGGGGAGTTTTTCCGCGGTTTGACCGCGGTCGCGGTGGAACCGTGGTCAGGGCACTGTTCTAATTATGCATTTTTTAATTTTTATAATATGTTACACTTACAACAATTTTGTGGGTTGCCTCCCATGCAGCACCTAATTTAACGTCGCGACACGACTCAAATGAGCGCAATTAAGGCTCACTCGACCTTTGTGGTTCAGCCAGATGTAGCTCAGAAACTTCCATTGGCCCGCTCATGCCCACATATAGTTTCAATCGATGACCATTGAGTCTAAATGTACGAGAGTCATTCTCAGTGGCAATTTCAACCGCTCATGAAGGGAAAACTTCAACTACTCGAAATGGCCCAAACCATCGTGACTTAAGTTTACCCGGGAACAGACGTAGTCTTGAGTTGTATAACAATACCATGTCCGGGGTTTGAAATCTCTCAACAATGTTCTGGTCGTGTAGCCTTTTCATTCTCTCCATGTACAACGTTGTGCTCTAGAAAGCAAGATATCTGAACTCCTCGAGCTCATGCAGCTCAGTGATACTTGTTGTGCCCGCAACTTCCATGTCCAAGTTCAGTTGTTTCAACGCCCACCACGCTTTATGTTCAAGTTCTACTGGCAGTGGCAGGCCTTCCCAAATACCAACTTGTATGGTGACATACCAATTGGTATTTTGAAAGCCGTTCTGTAAGCCCAGAGTGCATCATCTAGCTTCCTAGCCCAATCAGTTCTTGTGGAATTCAAAGTTTTGGTTAATACACTAATTTCTCTGTTAGACACTTCAACCTGTCTACTAGTCTGTGGGTGGTAAGGAGTAGCTACCTTATGACGCACATCGTACTTAGCAATCAACTTTTCAAAGGCATTTTTAATGGGTGTGCCAAAGATAAAATGGTCACTTATGTGGACCAGAGGGAGTTCATTGTAGATCACTTATATAATGACTTGCCCACAAATCAAGGGATCAATTCTGATCCGTTTTAATTTATTAATCTTTCTCTCTCGCCATTATACTAAATTTATAGTTCTTCACTACTAGTTTCTGCCGTATTTTTAGCCTTCCAAATCATAAAATCTAAACTGCTTTTGCATTGTTCTTCTTAAAAAATCCCACTACCACTTTTGCATTGTTGGTGGGAAATGCAACAACTTCCACCCATTCGGACACATAGTCTACAACAACAAGTATGTACTTATTGCTATAGGAGCTGATGAAGGGACCCATGAAGTCAATCCCCCAGATGTCAAACACTTCCACCTCTTGAATTGGGTTCATGGGCATCTCGTGGCGTCGGGAAATGTTCCCGGTCCGCTGAAGTTCATTGCAGCCCTTCACCCATAGGTGCGTATCTTTAAACACTGTTGGCCAGAAGAATCCAGTCTCTAGCACCTTTTTCGCTGTCCTAACACCTTTAAAGTGTCCACCATACACCGATGCATGACAAGCCTGCAAAACAAAAAATTGCTCTATCTCGGGGAAGCATCTCCAGATCATATTATCAAGGCATATTCTAAACAGATAAAGCTCATCCCAGTAATACTGGCAGCTTTCACGATAAAACCTTTTCCTTTGGACCGATGAAAGGTCATAAGGAACTATACCACTGGCTAGGTAATTAGCAAAGTCTGCATACCATGGCGCATCCTGAAGAGTGGTAATGAGCAGCTGCTCATCTGGAAAAGTTTCCAGGATTTCCCCAACCTCTACTTCATTTTCAGCTCCCTCAAGTCGTGATAGATGATCAATAACTTGATTCTCAATGCCCTTACGGTCACGATTTTCAAGATCGAACTCTTGCAATAGCAACACCCAACGAATCAGGCGTGGATTAGATTCTTTCTTTTCTATTAAGTACCTGAGAGTTACATGGTCAGTATATACAATTACCTTGGACCCTATCAGGTAGGATCGTAACTTGTCAAACGCGAATACTACAACCAATATCTCCTTTTCAGTCACAACGTAGTTCAACTGGGCTCCACACAACTTTCTACTGGCATAGTAGATTGGGTGCATCAGTTTGTCTTTTCGCTGGCCCAGCACTGCCCCCACTGTATAGTTACTAGCATCACACATTAGTTCGAACAGTTGCGCTCAGTTCGAACAGGTGCGCTCAGTTAGGGGTAACAATAATAGGTTCTGTGACCAGTCTCTTTTTCAACTCCTCAAATGCTACCCTGCAATCATCAGAAAACAAAAATAGGTGATATTTTCCTAACAACTTACAGATAGGGTTTGCGATTTTGGAGAATTCTTTTATGAACCTCTAGTAAAAGCCAACATGTCCAAGGAAGCTTTTGATGGCTTTGACTGAAGTTGGTGGAGGCAGCTTTGCTATTACATCAACTTTCACGCGATCCACCTCTATTCCCTTGCTTGACACCCGGTGCCTCAAAACTATGCCTTTTTGTACCATGAAATGACACTTTTCCCAGTTCAGAACCAAATTAGTCTCGATGCACCATTTTAGCACACATGTCAAATTTATCAGGCACTCATCAAATGAATTCCCCACCACTGAGAAGTCATCCATGAACACCTCTATTATGTCCTCAACCATGTCAGTAAATATGGCCTATCATGCACCGTTGGAATGTGGCAGGTGCATTGCATAGGCCAAAGGGCATCCGTCTAAAGGCATATATGCTATACGGGCATGTGAAGGAAGTCTTCTCTCTGTCCTCTGGTGCAATAGAGATCTTGTTATACCCTGAGTACCCATCCAGAAAACAAATGTGTGACCTCCCTGCCGATCTGTCCAACATTTGATCAATGAAGAGAAGTAGGAAGTGGTCCTTCCAGGTGGCTAAATTCAACTTTTGATAGTCCATACAAATTCCCTAGCCTGTGACGGTTCTTGTTGAGATCAATTCATTGTTATCATTTTTCACAACTGTCATGCCACGTTTTTTAGGAACACATTGAACTGGGCTCACCCAGCTGCTGTCAGAGATTTGCAAAATAATTCCCGCATCCAACCACTTTATCACCTCCTTCTTCACCACTTCCTTCATGTTGGGGTTCGGTCTCCTCTGGTATTCCCTAAACGGTTTGTGCCCCTCTTCCAGCAGAATCTTGTGCATGCAGTAGGCGGGGCTGATCCCCTTAATGTCTGCCATGGTCCACCCAATGGTAGTTATGCACTCCTTTAGTACCTGTAAAAGTTTTTGAACCTGCATATCTAATAAACTAGATGAGATAATAACAGGTAATGTAGAGTCAGGTCCTAGAAATTCATACCTGAGGTGGGCTGGCAATGGCTTTTACTCCAGCTTTAGTGGTTCTTCAATGGATGGCTTAGCTGGAGGAGTTTCTCTCTTTTCTAAGTGCAAGGGCTCAAACTCTAGATTTCTCTCCCAATACCCTCTACCTTCTAACGCCAACACCCATTCTGTAAGATCCTCACCATTCACTTCATCTAAGTTCATCAAACATGCATCAAAGGGGTCCTCAATAGTCAACACCTGATCATCAGACTCAACGATTACATCCACGGCATCAATAAGAGAGCAATTGGCGAACTCGCTTGGTCGCCGCATAGACTTTTGCACATTGAATGTTATTTCCTTATCATTGAGTCTCATCTTGAGCTCTCCAGTCTCACAGTCAATCAGAGCTCTCCTCGTGGCCAATAATGGTCTTCCTAAGATTATAGGAATCTCTTCATCCACTTTGCAATCAAAGATCACAAAATCTCCACGGAACACAAATTTCCCCACCTGAATAAGCACATCATCAAGGATACCAAATGGACGCTTCATAGTCTTGTCAGCAGCTAAAATGACACGGAGGTGGGTCTAGCTCTCCCAATGCCCAACCTCTTATATATAGCCTGGGGCATAAGATTAATGCCGGCTCTTAAATCACAGAGCGCCTTAGCAAATGTGAAATTTCCAATAGTGCATGGAATTGTAAAGCTACCTAGATCAGATTGCTTTTCAGCAATAGGTCTAGTAGCCACTGCACTACATGTCTGAGTAATTGTAACCGTGGCCAAGTCTTGAAAGTCAAATTTCTGGGACATCAAGTTTTTCATCATTTTTGCGTATCCAGACATCTCCTTTAAAGCTTCAATCGGTGGAATATTTACCTGGATTTGTTTGAGCATTTCAAAGAACTTTTTATACTGCTCCTCTTTTTTATGCTTGGACAACCTCTGTGGAAAAGGTGCCAGAGGTCTTTTCTTCCCAATCACTCGGGACTTCTCTTTATCAGCTACTATTTCAACTACTGGCTCTTCAACTAGTTAAACTATTTTCTCGGTCTCCTGCTGAATGTTCTTTTCATCCTGTGCAGGCTGAACTGTCACCTCTGTCAGTATCGTTGACTCATCCAGCTCAATAGGCACCAGTATGAGTGTCTCAACCTGTCTAGTTTCTCTAGCTCTCTCTTGCTCCACATCCAGGTCCCTTCCATTATGTAGGCTCACCGCCATCAACTGCTTTGGGCCTTGATCTTTTAGATTTATCTGGGTGTCTGCAGGTAATGTCCCCTAAGGATGATTGTTCAGAGACATTGAAATCTTCCCCATTTGCACTTCAATACTTTTTATTGCTTCATCATGTACATCTACTCTTTCATTCATTTTTACATTGGACTCAATAACCTGATGCATCATTGCTTCAAGTCTAGTGAACCCATCTTCTTGCCTCCCACCATGCTGCTGCTGAGGTGGGGGATACCCTTGCTGTTGATTGTGATTGTTGTACCCCTGTGTCCTGGGATAAGGTGCCATATTGTTGGGGGGTCTCATACCTCCCAAGTTTCCTGTATTGAACTGCGGCTGCACCGGCCTGTATTGCTGCTGATTTTGCTGACCCCAGTTCTGATTGCCCTGTCTCTGGCCTCCATAGTTGGACACATAGTTCATGTCTTCAGGGTGCTAATGATGATGATCACGTTCTACGTTCCAAGGATTACCAATTGACTGGCTAAGGCAAGATGTGCACAAGCCCCCTTTGGTAGTGTCTACAATATGTACTTGTTGTTTCTGCCCTGATTCCTCCACCTTTTTAGTGAGTATGCTCATCTGTGTCAGGAGTGTCTCCATATTTTCAGCCATGGTATTTGAGGGATAAAGAGGCACTAAGTGCACCACTGGAGTGATAGGTGCATTCCTAGTCGTCCATCCCGAATTCTGTGCCATCTTGTCAAACACATTCTGACCTTCTCTCCAGGTTTTGCTCAAGAATGCCCCACCAGCAGAGGCATCTACAATATTCTTCATGCTATCTGACAGTCCCATGTAAAACCGTTGTTCCAACATCTGTTCTGAAACACTATAGTGGGGACACATAACCAACATTCCTTTAAACCTGCCCCATGTCTCATGTAGTGTCTCCATTGGTTTCTGTTTGAAGCTCACGATCTCATCAATTTGTTGAGCAGTTTTGTTGGGCGGGTGAAACTTGTTGTGAAATTGCTTGACTAACTCATCTTAAGTTTCTATAGAGTTTATGGGGAGCGAGTCTAGCCAAACCTGAGCAACTCCTGTCACCGAGAATGGAAACAATAACTACCTGATTTCTTTCAGAGTCATGTTGGGCTGCCTTTGAGTTTTGCAGATAGACAGGAAGTTCTTCAAGTGATGTTGAGGATCTTCTATTTATGTCCCAGAAAAGAGTCCCTTATTTTGCAACAAGTGCAACATGTTATTTGTGATCTGAAATGATTCAACTTGTAATGCGAGCACAACAATGGCAGTGGCCAGATTGTCAACTATGGGTTGTGCCCAGTCATATAGTGCACCCTCAGGCATAGGAGGTGCCACTTCTCTAGCACTTAAGCCAGCTTGCTCATTCCTGACGTTTCCATTAGGGTCGTTTACGTCTCCCATCTCAATTTTGAGTTTGTGTGTTTGTTGGGATTGTTGAAGCCTTTTGTTGGCATGATTCAATGCCCAAAATGTTTTCTCGGGGTCTGAGAGTCCTTCAAGTAATTCTCCAGTCCTCGTAGACTATCTAGGCATATACCTGAGCAACCAAGTCAACAACCATCAAAATTTCAATGAAAAGTTGGGAAGAGAGAAAACTGACTACAATTAGAATTTTTGTATTTCTGTCAATGGTAATTGATAATTCCGTTAACTCCCCAGCAATGACACCAAAATTTGATCACGCTCAACTATGTCGATTAAAAGACTAAGCGGGCGTTGCAAATATAATCCCGAATATTATGCCCAGAGTTGAATCCCACAGGGAATTAACGTATCAATCACTATCTTTAGACCTACTATGATTCTTGACGAGCGACGGCCGAGAATGTTCCACCAATACTATTTTGACTTAAGTATTCTAAAGATAAATTTTAGCTCATTACATAATAATAATAATAATCATAATAATAATAATAATAATAATAATAATAATCATAATAATAAAAGAATTAGTGTAAACTATCCGATCCATTGAAACTTCAACTGCACACATGACATACATCTAGGTAGCCACTGAGAATTACTAGACATTACATTACTCGAGAAGATCCTATCCCGTTCCGCGTAACCTAGAGCTTCAACCATTCTGGGCTTAGTCGTAGGGTCCACTGGTTTTGTAAGAGCCAGTGGGCCCATTCAAGGAGCCGGTTATGGGCCAAACAGTGGATCTGTGGGCTTAGCTTTTCACATGGCCTTTGCTCATAAAATATAAAAATATGCCCTAATCCCATGCCAACCAATCATAGGCTTCGTACCACGTGGGCTTGACGTCCCCATCAACAGAATGACATCACCTGATCTCTATTTTAATTTAAAATTTTAAACTCCTGTTTGTAATTTATTTGGAGCAATATATATATATATATATGTAGCCTCTTTCCGCAATAAATACTCCTGTGTCCATGCTTTCGTTTAATATTTGAATATGCATAAATCTCTTTATAAATACGCATTTAATTGATCTTCTATCTCACAAAAAATATTGGTAAAATTTAAGTACACTTTACCATTTTTAAATACTACTTGAATAATAGCATAACCACTGTAGATACTATAGGTTCATTTAAACCCACAACTATTGCGTATACCTTATATTTTTACTCAAAATTATTAAATATATATAAATGATAAATTTTGAATCCATTAAATAAGACAAGATGTGATAGAATTATGAATTTGAACCCGTAAAGTTCAAATTACTTCTAGATCACTAGTATTGTTTAAGGATTTAAATAATTTTTATTTTAATTTTCATAATTCTTAGATGTATTTGAGCTATAAAAAAAGTAATTTATGATATTTCTTTATAATTGTGCTTGATAAAAAAATAATTTTGGACGGTAAGCATCATTTTCCATAATAAAATACAAATATTTCTATATTTGTTTTCTCGTGTCACTAACATATGCCCACCTTTGCCGAAAAGTCTTACACCCCAAACGTAGCTTTAGCCTTTTTCTTTTTATAGTAAAATCTAGTTGTTTCTTCTACCAAAATTAGAACCCTACTTCTCTCTCTTTCTTTATCCCTTTCTTCATCTTTCTCATAGTTTCCACTCAAATGCTTCTCCTCTTCTTGATACAAAAAAATAAAAAACTAACTCAAGTAGAGAGAAAGTTCTTGTTTTTTAAAATTTTGATTTAAAAGTTATTTTTGTTTTTTGATTAATTAGATAGCAATGAGTGACTCTTCTGCTCAGTACATTCACATGGTAAGTTTTAGCATTTCTTTGTAAGTAATAATTTCCTTAAGAGTTAAAGTTATATAAGTGTTAATTAGTGTTATCAGATTATCTTTATTTGTTGTTGTAGGTAATCTGTTATATGTTCAAAATTACAAATATCATATTTTAAGAAGATAATTTATAAATATCTTTTGAATTACTTGATAGTGTAAAATATTTCTTAAATTGATAATATATACTACTATAACTTAATTTTTTCTTTATCATCATCATCTTCTTCTTCTCCTATTTCTTTTAAGTGGTAATTAAGGTTTAAGTAGGTGATTATATATAATGATGGGGGTAAAGTACTTCAATTTACTAATTAATGAAGAAAGGGGTGGTAAATTAATGCAGGTGCAGCACTTGATAGAAGAGTGTATAATATTCAAAATGAGCAGAGAAGAATGCATGGAAGCACTCTCCAAACATGCAAATATCCAGCCTATTATTACTTCCACGGGTAAATTCACCAGTTTTTTTATTTTTTTTAAAAACCTTTTTTTACTTTTTATTTGTTTGCTTAGATTTTCCCTTGTTCTTTGTTTTTTTTTTTGTGTGTGTGTGTGTGTTTTTTTGGGGGTGGGGGTGGGGGGTGGGGAGGTGGGGGGTTGGGGGAAAATATACTGATTGCACAAAAGTTACGTATAAAGATAAATTCATAATTCTTTTCCCTTTTAATACTTATATTTTTGTCTAAAGCTTCATTTAATTTGCCTGAGAAGTTGAGCAAAGTTAAAACTAACTCTGGAACAACATGAGTTTGATTAGGAAGAAAACATGTGCACGTGGGAATGAGTGGATATTTGTTTGGTTTATTTTGGGTTTCTGATGAGGATAAACTTTCCATTAAACCAGAATATATTTTCTGATCAATGGCATGTTTATGTTTGCTTAGTTTTAGAGTAAAGTGATAAATATATTTGAATAAGTTGAAGTTATAAAAATCTTTAATTTCCAAATAATGCTGTTATTATTATTTGGTGACATAACTGGTATAGTTGTTGTCATGTTACTAGAAGGTATGAGTCATAAAGTTACATACAATAAACTTTTATATTGGTTCGGTCTTTCTCCGAACTCCGCGTATAGTATAAGCTTAATATGCCGAACAATCAGAAGCTTATTATTATTTAGTATGTATAGGAGTACTTTTGTCCTTTTCCATTTTCTTTCTGGCCATGAGATAAGAAACTCCAAGACTAATTTAGCTATATTATATTTCATTTCAAAAGAAATTGTTCTAAAGTTCTTAGACTGTTCTGCCTATAGTTTATTAGTATAGTTTGAATCAATTATTAATATGCAGTGTGGAAGGAGTTGGAGAAAGAGAACAAAGAATTCTTTGAGGCATACAATAAAACGAGAGAGGAAAAACCATCATCAATATTACCAGCAGAATCACAAATATTGGAGACGACAAGACAAAGAATCCATAATATGTTGTTGGATTCTTCCTCTACAGATTCCAATGAAAAGTGACAACAAATATTAGTAGATTTTTCAGAAAGACTGCCTTCCTCTCTATTCAATTGGGACAATGATGTTTGATGTAAACTTTTAAAACTAGCTCAATGGTTAGTTTCATGTACATTAATTTACAAACTCAAATGGTTCTATTTTCTAGGGTAATAAAACAAAGAGATAGGGTTCAAAGGTAAGGTGGTCCTAGGTTGTCTTATTCCTACGTATGAAATAAAGTTGTTGGGGTGTGTGATGTTGACTTAGCAAAAATGTTTGACACGTTATTGCCATGTTGTCTTAGTTGGCATTGCCTTGGTCGTCCACGTGGATTCGTTATATTTGTCCATGCATGTTATCGTCTTTGTATTATGGTTCTTGTCAGGGATCTGGATGTGTTTTGTGGTTTCACTTCATTATTTTCAACCTCAACTATATGTGTATGTATGTACAGTAAAAATAGAAAATGTGAGCAAATTAGTAAGCAACTTATCTCAATGAATTAATCGGTGTTTCAGCATTAAAAGACGTAATTCCAAAAGTTTCAGAGAAAATGGAAGTTAATTAAGAGATACATAGCTGAAGGAAGAATTGTCTAAGAAAATAAATTCACTACTAATACAAAGCGATCAAGAAGATCTGCGTTAGGGGTAGATTTATAGCCCAATATATAAGCACGTGAATCCATTATTTATCCGCCAAAATAGGTCCTTTATGCATGTAATTTTTAGAATTGGTTGTATACGGTGGAAATTGGGGTTACGCAATTTTATTCTTTGGTCTAGATAGGAATGTCACGTCAAAGAGCTAGGACGTCGATTCCGGGTCAAGGTCGACCTCGATTGCGGACAGAAAGAGGCAGACTTCGAGTGGCACCGGCATGGCTTGATACAGAAAAATGCGAGATATCCACGATTGGTCCAGAATCATGGTGTGGATCTCGGAACAGACCGTTCTACAACGGTTAATTAGATGTTAATATGATTTCCTACTATAATAAGAAGTGTACCTTGTTTAGAACTCCTCAATTATATAAGGAGGAATCATATTCATTTGTAAGGAGGATTATTGACAAATAAGAATACACACATTCATTACTTTTTATTTATTTATCTTGCTTACCGTTCGTTATTATTCATCATTATTGTTTCATTTCTTTACTGTTATTATTATTGCTCTATCTCGAGATCCTCTTGAATCGAGGTCAAGACTCTACTCGCATACTGGTTTGATCTATCCTATCTCCTAATTTATCTATTTAATTCCTTGTATATCACATGGTATTGTATTGAATCACATATCCTTAAATCCACAATATAAGTTTAATTTTTACCCGAATTTTAGGGTAGACCGTTTGGCGCCCACCGTGGTGTTAAGGATAATAGTGATTGTTTAGTGCTTATTCTGATAACACATATTGTTTCACGCTTGTTCTTGTCAAGTATATTTGCTCTCAGGTAAAAACATGTCGAACTCACAAAACGCACTCACACATGGTGATGATGGTCTCAGGTTTCACGTGGAAAACAATAATGTAATTGCTCTAGGAGTCGGGGTGCCACTCACTAATCCTGGGGGAGCACCAGTTGTCAATCCTATCGATGTCAGTTCACACGTTGCTCTAAATGCGGACCTAGGCGTGGACCCCGAATGGAGTGTATGCAGGGAAGGCCGATCTGGTGGTCAAGGTACACATGGCAGGGTAGACGGATGAGTTAGTCTCCAAGTGATATTCGAGATGCTACAGCTCATCAGATCGTTATTGCTCAGCTACAAAATCAACATAGAACTCCGTGGGGTTGAGCCAGAAATCACTCGTCGTACCGAGACAATGCCAGAGAGTTCGAATGGCAATGGATCGGGGACAAATCTTGCAATAATGAAAATTCTCTAGGAGCTTACCAAGAGAATCGAGTCATGAGAGTGGAAAATCGACACTAATGATAAAAAGATGGAGACATACAACTCTATAGTTGATTAGATACCGGGGGCACCGCCAATCTTGAAAGGGATGGATTCAAAGAAGTTTGTATAAGGTCATTTCCTCCAAATGCGGCTCCGAAGCCTATTCCAAAGAATTTTCGCATGCTAGACATACCCAAATATAATAGGACCACCTATCCCAACGAGCATGTTACTTCATATACATGCACCATCAAGGAGAATGATTTGGAATCTGATAAAATCGAATTTGTGCTGTTGAAAAAGTTAGGAGAGGTCCTTTCGAAGGGAGAAATGATTTGGTACCACAACATACCACCAAATTCCATCGACTCATTTTCCATGTTAGCACATTCTTCCTTAAAGGCACACTCCAGGGCCATAAAAGTCGCAACACGAAAATCGGACCTTTTTAAGGAAAGACAAAGGGATAACAAAATGTTGAGCGAGTTCGTATCTTGACCTACAAATGGAACGCATGGAGTTTCCACCAGTGACAGATGATTGGGCCGTTCAACCTTTCACCCAAGGGTTAAACGAGCGGAATTTTATAGCATCACATCAGTTGAAATAAAATTTGATTGAGTATCTAGCTATAACTTGGGAATATGGGCACAATCGGTATCAATCAAAGATCAAGGTCGAGGACGATCAATAAGGACCGCCTTTGAGTGTTCCTCAACGATCGAGCCAAGAATCATTTAAGAGAAAGGGACATCAAAAGGAAAAATGAACAGGAGGAACCCCAACATGTCATTCATATGATCGTCGATTGAATCAACATTCAAACGCACCAAGGTATCAATCACTAGGGAAAAACAAACCCAAGATTATGTGCCCGAAGGCTCCTTATCATTCAACGACGAAGAAGCCAAAACATTTCTCAGTCCCACAACGACGCTCTCGTAATTTCTATATTACTAAATAAAGTTCAATTAAAGCGTATTAGTGGATCCAGGTAGCTCAGCGAATATCATCCCATCGTGGGTCGTGGAGCAGCTCCGCCTACAAGATCAAATCGCATCACAACTCGAGTCTTAAATGGCTTCAATATGGCCATTGAAACAACTAAAGATGAGATTATTCAACCGGTTAATGTGGATGGAACCATTCAATATACCAAGTTTTACGTAATTGAGGGCGACATGAGGTACAATACCTTACTCGGAAGGCCTTGGATCCACAATATGAGGGCATTCCCTTCGACTCTCCACCAAATGATGAAATTCCCAATGCCAGACGGTATAAAAACAATATACGGGGAGCAAAAAAAGTCAAGCATCAAAGGTAAACAGGAAGCCAAATAGAAATCATAGCCATCGGCCTCAATAGAATTGGGGAAGCAAGGGATAGAAGAAGAAGAGGAGGATTTTCTGACCCCTCGAAATTTTATTTCTCCCGAAGATTCTGACACCACCAAATCAATGGTCGAAGAGCTGGAATAGGTTATATTGATCAGATTTGGATGGACGGAGAAGACGTAGAGAAAACAACTTTCAATACACCATGGGGGTTATACTACTACAAAATGATTTCATTTGGTATGAAGAATGTTGAGGATACCTATATGAGGGACATGACAACCATCTTTCATGATATGATACACAAGGAAATAGAGGTATATGTTGATGACGCCATCATCAAATCAAAGAAATCCAAATATCACATAATAGACTTGAGGAAGTTCTTTGACTAGTTACTAAAGTACAATATAATACTGAACCCTGCAAAATAAAATTATTGGGATTCATCGTCATTCATCGAGGAATCGAGTTGAACCCAACAAAGTTTAAAGCTATCCAAGAATTGCCACCACCAAAGAATAAGAATGACGTACTGAGTTTCCTGGGATTTCTCAATTACATCAGTCAGCGCATAGCAAAGTACAAAATAATATTTGAACAAATTTTTAAAATGCTGAAGAAGGATGTTGCGACCAGTTGGACTGAAGATTGTCAAAAGGCTTTTGACAGAATTAAGGAATACATGTCTACGCCACCAGTCCTAGTCCCCCCGGAACTTGGGAGACCTTTGCTATTGTATTTGGTTGTACTAGATGGGGCTTTCGGTTGTGTTTTGGGACAACATGACGAGACAGGAAGAAAGGAGCAAGCCATATATTACTTGAGTAAGAAGTTCACACCTTGTGAAGCACGATACTCTCTACTAGAATGCAATTGGTGTGCTTTGACGTGGACAACTCAGAAAATGAGGCACTACTTCTGTGCATATACCACATACCTCATATCAAGAATGGATCTTCTAAGGTACGTCTTTCAGAAGCCTATTCCCACCAGGAAGTTAGCGAAGTGGCAAATATTGCCGAGTGAGTTCGATGTCATCTTTGTAACTCAGAAGGCAGTCAAGGGACAAGCTTTGGCAGACCTTCCTGTTGAAAATCCTGTAGGAGGAGAATACGAACCTCTAAAAATATATTTTCCTGACAAAGAAGTGTTATTCGTATGAGAGGACATTACGGAAGCCTATGGCGGTTGAGAATATTTTTCGATGGAGAAGAAAACTTTAAAGAAGTATGTATTGGAGTAGTTTTGGTGTTAGAGACAGGTCAACACTACCCCGTATCCACAAAGCTTATGTTTCCATACACCAATAATATGTCAGAATATGAGGGTTGCATCATAGGACTCAATCTGGCCATCGATAAGAATATACAAGAGGTTCTGGTAATTGGTGATTCAGATCTTCTAGTACATCAGGTTAAAGGAGAATGGGCTATGAAAAACACAGAGATATTGTCATACATGTATCATGTGCAGGAAATTATAAAGAGGTTCACGAAGATAGAATTCAAACATGTTCCAAGAATCCAAAATATATTTGCAGATACACTGGCTACTTTGTCTTCCATGATACAACATCCGGATAAGAATTTCATCGATCCCATTCCAGTAAGGATCCATTGTCAACTAACTTACTATGATCACAAGGAAGAAGTAATGGACAGAAACCCATGGTTCCACGATATCAAGGAATATTTGGTGAAAGGAGAATACCATAGCAGGTGAACCATACTAAAATGCACACTGCGTAGGTTGTCCAATCACTTATTCCAAAGAGGAGGAACTTTGTATAGGAGAACACCTAATCTAGGACTATTAAGGTGTGTTGATGCCAAAGAAGCTTCCAAATTGCTCAAGGAAATACAAGTTGTAACCTGTGGTCCACATATTAATGGTTTTGTTCTAGCTAAGAAGATACTCAGAGCTGGATATTTTTGGATAACTATGGAAATAGATTGTATCCGGTATGTCCATAAATGTCACCAATGCCAAATACATGCAGATATGATATGAGTGCCGCCAAACAAACTCAATACAACGAGTGCCGCCAAACAAACTCAATACAACAAGTGCACCTTGGCCTTTTGCCGCCTAAATATGATTGGTCCAATCGAACCCACTGCTTCAAATGGGCACAAGTTCATTTTATTGGCCATCGAGTACTTTGTAAAATGGGTAGAAGTTGCATCTTACAAATTTGTAACCAAGAAGGTCGTTGCACATTTTGTCAGAGATCATATTGTTTGTCGAT
Source organism: Nicotiana noctiflora (assembly GCA_032618575.1). Classification (NCBI taxonomy): domain Eukaryota; kingdom Viridiplantae; phylum Streptophyta; class Magnoliopsida; order Solanales; family Solanaceae; genus Nicotiana; species Nicotiana noctiflora. The sequence goes on from JASVEL010005708.1 coordinate 221,135, forward strand.
TCGGGGCTCCCGAGTCCATCATCATTGATAATGCTACCAACTTCAACAGTGATTTAATGAAATCCATGTGTGAAACTTTCAAAATCAAGCACAAAAACTAAACTGAATACATGCCTAAAATGAATTGAGCTGTGGAAGCTACCAACAAGAACATAAAAAAGATACTAAGGAAAATTGTCGAAAATCACAAGCAACGCACAAGAAGTTACCATTCGCCTTATTGGGATATCGTACCAGAGTCGTACATCAACTGGGGAACCTCCTCATTTGCTGGTTTATGGACCCGAAGTTTTCATTCCTAGTGAGGTAGAAATTTCTTCTTTAAGGGTGATACAAGAAATCAAACTCAGTGATGCAGAACGGATAAGGAACCGTAATGAGAAATTAGCTCTCATAGATGGAAAATATATGAATGCAGTGTGTACACTACTTCTGAAGAAGAAACACAAAAAATATGAGCGTATAAGATTGGGGGCATACCTCTTTCATTTTTTTAAGTTCTTGTGTGCGTCCTGGACATCCCCTCCATAAGTTGAGGGGATGGTAGAATGGTTGTTCTGACATAGGGCTAATGCTAATCCCAGTTGAGGCGTGGTCCAGGCTGATCTCTTCGATCTTTACTTGGCTCTGATTGATGTTTAATGTTGTGTTGGACCATTAAGGTCATCATTTTCTGCTCTCACCTTGGCACAATAGGCGTTGTGAATTTCTTCCCAAGTGGTGGGAGGGTATTTCTTGAGCCTGCTCAACAGCTTCCTATTTTCTCTTGACCCATTTATGTTCGACCCATTTTGGAAGGTTGTTACCGCTATCCCTTCTGATACATTTGGTAAGCCTATTCTAACCCTATTAAACCGAGCGAGGAAGTCCCTGAGTCCCTCGCCTGGCGAATTCCTAACAGTGAATATGTCATTCACCCTGTCCTCCGCTTTCTTAGTTCTAGCGTGGGCGGTGACGAACTTATCAGACATTTATTCAAACGTTATTATGAATCGTGGTGATAGCTGTGAGTACTAGGTTAGGCCTCCTCCAGTTAGGGCTTGGCCAAACTTTTTTAGTAGCAATGACAACACTTGCTCTTTTGATAGATCGTAGCCCTTTACTACCGTGACATAGTGAATGATGTGGTCTTCTAGGTGTGTGGTGCCATCATATATTTTTAAATATGAGGACTTTTAAAGGCCTTAGGTATGGCATGAATTTCTTCCTCCCTGATACACGGTTTTTCAACGAATTAGCCGACGTCTCGTTGTGGTAGCAGTTTCAGAGCTCCCGGTATCTTATCAACCATTTCGTGATGTTTTCTCATATGGTCGCGAAATGCATTATTTACATTTTCCATTTCTTATATTTCCTTTAAAATGGTTGCTAGTGTATTGCCAACATCAACAACGGTGTGAGTGTTACCTGTTACGGAAGTTGGTTTCTAATCGGTGATCATTACGACATCTACCGGTATGGCATTTCGGTTTGTTTTTTGAACAGGGTTGTCGAGTATGTCATTAAGGGTACTTGTCAGCCACTTCTCTAACAGTTTCTTCACTACCAGTGGTGCTTCCTCAGCTATGGATGTGGAAGCTCCTCTTTCGCGTGAAGCGGTTACGCTTTCATGAGTAGGAGTAGAATCACTCCCCCTTGAGCGTAACGTTTAACGTCACATTCTCATTGTCTTCTCTGTCATCCTCGTTGATGGTGTTCAGAATGTTTGTAGGGACACCTGCTATTCCTTTCTGTTCTGCATATCTTTTTTTTGCCATTGCTAGTTTATGCAAAGCGAGGAAAAGATGGTTGTCCTTTTTTATGATCTAGAAGAAACTAAACTTTAACTAAAAATCCTCACAGATGGCGCCAAATTATTTGATCAAAAAGTATTAAGCACTTTGATTAAATTAACTAATAATAAGAAGAAGAGTGAATCATAGTTAAGGATAATAAAATCTAGACTGAATACTAAATGAAGGAGGCAAGATGGATGATGTTAGTTAGTAAGTTTGAGCTTATCAAATGCTCATAAATGCAACTATGAATATACAATAAATATAGATTGATGTGACTTAGCATAACAAAAAGGGATTTACTTCCCAATAATTATGAGACTCAAATGACTCTTTCCTCAAACAACAACGTGGAATGAATGGAATAATAGAGAGTTCCGAGATCCTTAGATCTTGCAAATATAGAACCGAAAATGTGAACTTAAAGAAGATAATTAATTAATAAGATAACTTTTTTATATTCTCAGGTAAACTCTTTACATAAAAAGTTCTCTTATCAAGAAGTGAAAATCCCCTTTTGCTCTCTATCTCTTTCTATTTATAATGGACATTTCTCATAAATTCTAAAAAGTACAAAGCAAGGAATATCCAACGGAATATTCCTTGTGTCTATATTTGAACTTATGTTACTATTGTCTCCTCATCCTAGCTGCCTATCTTTGGCATCAACCGTCTTGAGAGCAACCTTCAGTTATTATACCATGGTCGACCCCGTCCTTTATCTTACTTATACATTATCACTGATATGTCATATTTAGTCCTATACATCCATTTTTAGGGGTGGATTCAGAATTAAGTTTATGGGTTTTTACAATGATATCAAGTTAATATAAAATAATATTCGAACTTCGGTTCGTTGGTCCGATTATTTTCTATAAACAAATCATCGGACCAATAGATTAAGTTCCGAGCTAAATATTCTTATACATTTGATAAATTTTTCGTAAAATACAGGATCTACACAAAAATTATTATGTCCACATGAACCCATAACCTTTATAATAGATTCGCAATTGGTCACAAAACTGAACAAAGACGGGACTAAAATTTTAAGTTTATAGATTTTGAATTTCAGAAGAGGCATTTTGCTGCAATTTGGATTACTTATCTTTTCATACTAAACTATTGAGTTCTGCTGAATCCGTACACATGCTTATGGTGCCGCCTCTGACTGAACTATACAATTAGTTCATTTGTAACTCCAATTCAAACTAAAGCAAATATTGAAATGGAACATAACAATTTGTATTTGTGTTATTACCTTGTTTCGATTTTGATCTTTGTATTTAGCCTTTTATTAAACAGATGAGCGATTAATGGCCTAATCTCTTGCGTACTTACACGTACAATAGACCATTTAATACTTTTGAATTTAGTTTGGGTATATATCATATTACATCATATCATATCATAATCACATCATAACAGAATATTATAAGCATGAAGATTAAAAATTAAATATGAAAGGTCAAAATAACCCTGTACTATTATTGGACTTTTATGCCCTTAAAGTTATTTTAATAATACCTTCAATAGTAATAACAAAAGTTAGTTTTGTAATATTAAATTTGACCTGGATAATTCTTCAGTTTACAAAGTTAAGCTCTTTAACTTCAACGTATAATAAATTTTTGAGCTAACATTTACAGTTTTTAAAAAATCAAATAATTTTTTTGAGCTTATATTTTATCTTCTCCTTTTATTTTTCTTAGCTTGAATATTTAGATTGTTATTAGAAATGATTGCCAAGCCCAATTTTTTTCTTATAAATACAATCATGATTCAAAGCGCTTTATATCCATGTACAAGACGATATAATTTTTTTTACTAATTATACACACACCAGAGGCGAATCCAGGAATTAAAGCTTATGGGTTCCTTTAATAACCTTAAGTAAATATACAATAAGTAAATGAGTTCACAATCAAATATTTATAGATATTTAATGAATATTTTAATGCATATACAGGGTATATGCAAAAGCTAGTGAGTTCACGGGAACCCACATTCAATAGGGTGGATCTGCCCCTGGCACACACACTATTTGTCTCCCTTGTTTTATTTATGTGAATCTATTTGAAGAGTTAAAGAAAAAATAGAATTTTTTTTAACTTGTAGTATAAAATAAGATTCATTTACAAAAATTAAATGTGTAGTCCCTTATTCTAGTCGTCTCCTTCCTCAAATTAGGGTAGTTCAATTTTGAGGAGAAAAAAGAATTGAAGACGACCAACACATAAAATCATAAATTACTGCAATAAATACCAGGAAATATTTATCTTTAAAGTTAAAGAGCTAACTTTAAGCTGACCATTTCACTCTTGCATAACTTTATGGAGAATCAATGCGGTATACCACTGAAAATAACAGTTAACGCCATATACATTTAAAATATTTGTTTTACTTTCTATACCTATTTTATAAAACTTTATTTACTTTTTACATTTTTAATATATTTATATGACATTAAACAAGTTCCACCTTTTAAGGGATTAGATTATCTCTCACTCCAACTTGATAAATCCCTTAAAATACTCCATCATCCCAAAGAATTAGGATTATAAATTTGCATGAAACATAATAAAGAATGCAATATTCAAAACCAAACATATCACAATATTTTAATTTGGAATATAATATTTAAATTAAATATACCATAATATTCTAATTTAAAATATAAGTAGTATTCAAACCAAATATACCACAATACTCTAAATTAGAATATAATATTCAAATCAAATATACTTTTAATTCATTGTGTATATATTATTTTACTTGGAATATTAACATTCTTTAATAGTAAACAATGATTAGTTTAGTTTATACTTTTTATAGTTATAGAATAAGATAAACTTCTCTAAACGACAAAGGTTCCCATAGTAAGAAAAATAGTTTAATGGATAATTTTTTTTATTCTTCAATTTTGGTCCAAGTTTGAAACCGATGGGGTAAAATTTTCAATGAATTTGCTTTGTATATATAGTTTTCGTTAATTAAGGGGACATATTTATCAGGTAGTTATTATCCATTAACTAAATAGCTTTGTGGGATAATTATTTTATATGTACTACACGTAATTTTATAATTGAAATATAGTGTTAAGAGTTCTTGGAATGGGGTGTAATTTCCCCTAACTTTATTCCCAAAAGTTTGAAAGTTTAAATTCAGACCTTCGGGTATGAAGTCGTGGCTTATCTCTAAGTTTAGTCATTTAACGGGCCTAAAGTAAAAAGCCCAATATATTTAGTCTTTTAGGCCCATACTTAACAAGCCCAAAGCACTCCTCTACGCTCAAAAGTCTTACCTCCTCCATTATCAACTCTCTCTCTGGACTGTAAAATCCACCATTATCGTTAGGGTTTAAGACCTCTTTCTTGCACTCTCTTCTTCACAAACCTCGTAAACACCATGTCAACCTTAAACCCTGCCTGTTCCAATACAAACCAAATTCACAAACAATTCCTACATTATCAACGTCCAATTTATGCTAAACCCATTTCTTGTCTCTCTTTTAGAACCCAACCCCCACCATTTTCCACCTCGTTCTTCTCCATCAAAGCCTCCTCTTCTCAAAACCCTAAACCCCTTACCCCTCAAAACCCTAACGAAAAATCCCAAAACCCATTCTCATTCCTTAAGCCCACACTCGTTGCTACAGTTACTGCCACTGCCCTTATCTTTTCAAGATTCTATTTTTTCCCAAAACCTTCAATTTCTGCTCAGAATTTTGCTCCTCCTCCTACTGCTGCTGTAGAAACTGATGTGAGAGAAGCAGTTTCAGAGGAGGAAAAAGAAAGGGCAATTGAGGAACACTTGGTTTCTAACCCGGATGACGTGGAAGCATTAAGGAATTTGATGGAAATTAAGATAAAGAACAAGAAAATGCTTGATGCTATTAGTATTATTGATAAGTTGATTGAGGTTGAACCGAATGAATCCGAATGGCCATTGATGAAATCCCATTTGTATGTTAACATTGGTGAGGTTGAATTGGCCAAAGTTGGGTTCAATGAGATATTACAAAAAGACCCTTTTCGTGTCGAGGCGTATCATGGGCTGGTTATGGCTGCTTCGCAAGATGAATCGATTGAAGATTTGAAGGGGATTGAGAAAAAGATCGAGGAGGGAATGAAGTTGTGTAAGAAGGAGAATAAAAAGAGTGACTTGAGGGATTTTAAGCTATTGCTTGCACAAATTCGAGTTATCGAAGGGAAATATGAAGATGCATTGAAGGTTTACGGGGAGTTAGTTAAAGAGGAGCCTAGAGATTTCAGGCCTTATCTGTGTCAAGGGATAATATACACATTGTTGAGGAAAAGCAGTGAGGCTGAAAAGTGTTTCGAGAAGTATAGAAGACTTGTACCACAAGGGCATCCCTATGCTAGGTATTTCGATGAGAATATGATTGCAACAAAAGTTTTTGCACAGAAGGTGGAAAATGAGAGAGCTGGGTCGAAAAGTTGAATCGAATAAGGCTTTAGTTCTCTTGAAGTTCAAGATTGGATGATAGAGGTATGGTGGAAAATGGTTTGCTCTATATGTTATTAGCTTGATAATGGTCTTAGATTACTAGATGTTTCGATTTAGTTTGTCTGCTTTGCATAGATTGATTGTTATATCAGTTATGGATTAGCTATTAGGGTCAGCAAAGGAAAAATTTTGTAAGTGAGGAGAATGGTGCTCCAGGTTCTTTAATTATCAGCAGGTTCTTGAATGATGTAATATCATAGTTCATTTAATCAAGAATGAAAGGGCGAATTATGCTTTGTGATTTTCTCTTAGTACTTTTGAAATTTCTAACAATGTGCTTGATATGAGTTGTCCTTAACCAAAAAAATGTGCTTTATGTGTTGTGACTTTGAGGTGGAAGACACAGAGACTGCCTGTGAAACTTTGCTACTATAGAGTAACAGATATGTAAAGGGCAGTTTCAGGAATGACGCTGCTCTGCTTCATTGTCAACGTTCCGGTTTTTTCCATCCGTAGTTGAATGTTCTGGATCTGGTTTTAATCATGATCTCATCAATAAACTTACCCCGTGGGTTTTAGTGGATCTTTTTAAAACTTCACTTGGTCCTTCCTTTCCGAAGATAACTAGTTTTGAACAACTTGTACCTCATGTTACATGGTGTCTGGTGCGGTTCCGGTGCCCCTTTGAAAATCCGGAGGGCTGAGAAACATGACCCATTACAGCAAGCTCTGGTGTAGATCCTTGTCCTTGTATAGATGTTAAAGAGGTTTGCAATAATACTTGGTTAGTGAGCACAATTTGAGATGAGGCAAGCATTCTTTGTCATTGCAGTTGTTTCCTGGAACATGTGTTGGATTATTCAGCAGTTATATGTTCTTGTCTTGCCTGTTTTCGAAGGAGCGCTTAAGCCCTAACGCGAGGCGCAAAACATGTTGAGCGCTTCGCTTAGCTGGCACTTCAATGTCATCATCAAGGCTCTAAGGCATACTTCGACTTGCCAATGAGTGTTATCCTGAAGAGCCTCTTCAACACTAAACAATTGATATTTCACTTTATTGTAGTTTTTTCAATTTCCGTATCCATAGATTTGTTATTCATACCTGTGATTATTAGTCTTGGACTAAACATATATTTTTGTATTTTCTTCTTCATTAAAGCCCATATTTTGCACTTTGCACAATGAGGCCCCACGGACCATAGCGCTTTTTCGCATTTTTCACCTTTGATAACACTAGACTTGATTGATGTGGCTTTGTGTGGATAGCCACCTGAAAGGTGAAATATATATTGTTCTTTCTTGTTTTGCAGCATGTTTATGCTTGTTTTATATTGGCCATTGGTTAGTTTAAATTTTGCACAACTTTGTTGTTAATTGAGGCTTGAGTCCTAGTTGAGCTGTAGCTCAACTTGGGACTGGCTGCAGATCTTGTTTTCCTTCTTATAGCCTTCAGTTTGTCGGTTTAACCTTCACCCTAAGTACTCCTTTTTTGGACCATTTCTCTATTTGTGCATCATCTTTTTTTTTTTTTTTTTTGGTAAGTAAAGATTTTATTGTTACTGGTACCAAGATGGTACATAGAAAAAAAAATTACAGAACCAGACTACAACTCTTACTTAATTCATACTACATATTTTCTCCTAACGAGTGCAAAAAATCCAAATACTGGGCCATCTCATCTAAAGAACTGCTATAACACCAGAAATACAAATTTTTAATACATTTGTTTTTGACTCTACCAATCTGCAGTCTCTTTCCCTCAAAGCATACTTTATTTCCCAGCATTATTCACCGTGAATATTTAGAGTTCCCTGACTAGTTTGTTGTTGCATAGATGCGTTGTTCGTCTTTAAGAAAGCGGGAATAGAGGAGGCACATGTAAAATGCCTCGTCTTACGTCCACGCCTTTTAAAACACTTGGCATGACTAGTAAAGTTAAGGCCATGTGACTAGGAGGTCACGGGTTTGAGCCGTGAAAATAGCCTCTTGCAGAAATAAATGTTTAGGCCGCGTACAATAGACCCTTGCGGTCTGACTTTTTCTCAAACTCTGCATAGTGGGAGCTTAGTGCATAGAACTGTCGTGCTTTAGTATAGTACATCAAATCAAAATTTTAAACTTGAATTTTTGAAGGTGGTGTTATATCAAAAAAGTTCTTCGAATTAGTGAAAGTGTTAGAGAATAATATTATGTGGATAATAGTGTCAAAACATCTACTTCTTAATCAAAATGTTTTATTCGGATGGATTGTTCTTCAAATGAGATTTTTACCTACCTATACCATATATCAAATTTTATTATTTTAAATGTGCATAGTTTGTTAATTACCCGCTCAGTCCACGTTTTACCTACAAATTTTGTAACATTCGATTATTAGGCATTAAAGGGGCAATTAAGGAGATAATCTTAGTGTTAATTGATTCTACATTAAATTCAATTTTTAAAAAGGGAAAGGAGATTTCTCATCTATGTATTTTTTTCTAGAACTACAATTCAAATTCTCGAGAAAAAAAAAAGAACGAACAATTCAAATTTTCGAGTTTCAACAACTCAAAGTTGAAAAAATCCGTTCTTCCATATATTTTCCACCATTGATAGTCATTAAAAAGCTTGAAAGCTTTGAATTCAAATTTGTTTCAAAAATTATTATTAGTTTGGATTGGGTGTTGTTGTAAATAATTCGGAATATGTTTAGGAGTTTATATCTCAAATTGAGGAGTTTTGGTGAAGATTAGATTTGGTTTTGACTGAATTTCAAATTGAAACTCGTCGAAGATGAAGAAGAATACATATTTCCAGAAATTGTAGATAAATTATAGATAAATTATAGAATTTGTAGATAAAATTTAGATATATTGTAGATAAGTTGTAGATTGAGAAGATTAAAACTTCTACAAGTCCTCTACAATTATGTCAAAAATGCCAATTATGCTAAAATTGAAATGAGAACTGAGATATTAAAATTTAATGTATTCAGTTTGTAGATATCTTGTAGATAAAATTTTTACAAATAAACTACAAATTAGTTTAAGTATTATATAAAGTTGTATTGTTTTTAAGAGTATCTACAAAATTACTACATATGCTACAACTAAACTACAACCTTATGTCAAAAAAAAAATGACAACAAAATTTGCTCTTCATTTACAAAATTTATACAAAAAACTACAAATAAACTACAACTGCACCCATACTGTCAACTTTATTGTTTTCTATCACGACGTACTACTAGAGGGTCTGGTGTCCTGTTTCTTTAAGTGAACCATTGACAAACTTTTTTGGCATCTGTCTCAAGGATTAATATTGTCTCTAACCTTTTTCTTTCTTCTGTAACCGAATATATAGATGAAAACGTACTTGCAGCCAACACTTATCCAATTTTGACTCCTTTAATGTTTGAAAAAACTCGTGGCAGCCACGCTTGCAACACTTTCCTATTCATCGACTTCCAAGATTTCTACAATCGTTTGTCACTTGTTTCATCTAGGTATAAAGTTTGACCAAAAAAAAAACTTTATGAATCCTTTTGATTATGCTTCGTAGGAACAACCATAAGGATTTTATGAAATAAACTAGAGAAGAGAATTGTAGAATCTTGGGTAACTGATGAAAAATGTGGATGAGAGGACGAAAAGGGGGAAATTAACTGAAGGTAAAACGTGGGGGAGTATGGGGGGAGTAGAGAGATGCGGGTAAACAAAAATTGGAGAATATACACTCCTAAAATCATGCCTAGTATAAATGAAGCAATAATTATATCCTTAATTTGAATTATGGTATATAAATGGTAATTTGGTATGCTTAAATATAATTAACACAATCCTTATACAATGAAAGTAATAAAGTTTGATATATGGTATAGGTAGGTAAAAATCGCTATTGAAATTTGCTTGAACAAGTGGGTCTAAAAGAGTTATCTTGGCCCATGCATTACTTTTCCTAGTTAACGTATAGTCGTTTGTTAAGGGATATTTTTAAAAATAGCCAGATTCACAATTGATCGTTCAAAAATAGCCCAATTTCAAAAATAATCAAAATTTAGCCATTTTTATGTAAAGATAAATCTGAGCGAAAAAACTGTTTAAAACTCGGAAAATACGCCAGTTGTTATTCTGGAGTTCTATCATAAGTATACTTGAATTCCAACATATTATACTGGAGTTCCATCATAATATGCTGGAACTCCAGCATAATATGGTGGAGTTCCATCATAAATACACTAGAACTCCAGCATAATATACTGGAGTTCCAGCAAGTATAATGGTCCAGTATAATATACTGAAGTTTGGAGCACCGGTGCTTGAGTCTCCAGTATATTATACCGGAGCCAACAAAGTATACCGGTCCAGCATAATATGCACTAATTATACATCAGTTGGTTGTTTTTTGTTTAAGTGATTGGGTAGTTGGCTGGCTATTTAGTGTAATTCTTCAATATAAATAAAAAAAATGGTTTTTGTTATAGTTTAGTGGTATCGATAGGAGTTCTCTATGCAAATGTGTATACTAGTATTATTCTCGAAAAGACAGATAAAACAAGAGAAGATGAAGCTTCCTTAAACACTGAGGTATTGACTAAAAATTTTATTTTGCATTATATACTTAAGAATACAAAATTGCTTGTATATGTAAAGATGAAGTTTTTGGTAGTTCTTTTCAAAATATTTGAGTAAAGAGATATATTTTGTTCTGATTTTGAAAATGTAGGAAAGGTAAAAAAATATAGGAATTAGTCTTTGATATTTTGTAAGTTGAAGAGAAATATTACTCCCTCCGGTCCAAAATAAGTGATTTTTTGGATGCTTTCACGCATATTAAGAAAGTCACTTTTTAGCATTAATTAGCAATTGAATGATCATTTTAACCCTACTATCTCACATAAATACTTCTAACACATATTTCAACACTATTTACTCCAAGGACAATGTAGTAAAAACATCATTAAGTCATTCTTGAAATTCGAAAAAATCACTTATTTTGATCCACAAAAAAAAAAGTCAAAAAATCACTTATTTTGGACAGGAGTGAGTACTACTATAACTTTTAGTACCATGTAATCTGTGCAACAAAGCTTTACTAATTTTTATTGCTCTTACCTTTTACCACTATGTAATAGGAAGAAGAAAATAGTAAAAGCAAAAATAAGTAAATAATTAAACTGAGTTTCTTTTTGTTTTTTTAGCTCTGTTTGGTGGCAGAAAATTATGGGTCAATGATGATATTATATCACGTCATATCCAGTGTGACAATTCTTCTTCCTTGCAAAGGTAATACTGACAAAATTGGAAAATCAGAGTAAAAATCGTAGCTAAAATAACGCAACTTGATAGGAACTTCTCGTGATACTATTTTACATGAAAAGGCTATATTTTCTCTGTAGGCTAGTGTCAATTAGTTTTTGCATCAATTGGACTTTTGCCTTTTCTCTGCATTAAAATTCTTAATTTTTTTTCCACGTCTGGTGAATGGTGACTTTGCATATATTAGGATTAGAGGTGGCAAAATGATAGTAATAAAAAAATAGTTACTCACTCATATTATTCATCAAAAATTTGGTTGGACTAATCCACCATATGTCGGGACCTGAATCGTGGTGGTGCTTTTCTACATCTTCTTCTACATAGACCCTGTAACTTCTGGAATTGAAAAAGGAAGTTTGTAATGAACCATTTAAGAACGGATCTAATATGAATAAGATAGTATTATCCACTTAAAAAATAGTTAACCAAATGAATAACCAATGGATAAGTTATGTGTTTAGCTTTTATATTTATAAAGCCTCAAATTGGGGTACCTAAAGTTTAGAAGACTGAAATTATCCGCCGGATAACCCGTTTCTTATTCGTCTCAAATATGGGTTGGATCGAATAATTTATCTATTTTTTAAATTATTGATTTTTCGTATCCGATCGTCTGTTTGCCACTAGTTAGAATTAATAGAGTAGGCTAAATCCTTTGTGACATTATTACCCTTTAGAGCACAATGTAATGCTGAAACAAGTAAATACGTTGAGAACTTGTTTTAGTCCATAAAGAGCTTTGTCAAGTAGGCAGAATAGTAGTATATTGAATGAGTAGTATCTTGAAAATCGTGAGGTTGATACATACAAACATAATCAAGAGGCGAAATTATGACTTACGTACTGTTCAAGATATTATTAAATAAATAAAATTATGGTAGGTTTACACACTTACACATGGTATTAGAGCAGGTGTAAGTCTTGGTTTCGAGGTTCACTGACACCTAATATTAAAAAGAATTTTTACGTGCTTAACTCATAAAAAAGAATCAAGCTTGCGCGTGAAGATGTGTTGAAGACATAATTAAATAAATAGAAATATAATTTCTCTAATCGCTTAAACTTTTAGATGAGATGTCAGTGTTGCCATTTCCAATCCGGCCGAAATTGATAGAGAAGTGTGAAATATAAACTTTTACTCTTCTTCCAATAATGATACAAACTAATTGGAAGTAAATCATTATTATTTTACTTAATTGATACATAATAAATGAGCCAATTTTACTCTTCTTTAAGTTTTAGGTGAAGTCTAAGGTTATAGTGGTGAGTAAAGTGATACTTATATATTCTTCCTTGCCTTCTTTCCTCTCCAAAGATCAATCCCACAAAATATAATATGACAATTTAATATACCAAATTTAACAAATTAAAGCCTGAAATGCTATTTCAATATAAATTATTGGGGGTAGTTCTATAATTAGTTTTCTATGCCTGGTGGAATGATAGTTCAGTTTCTAGTTGGGCCAAATATAAATGAAGCAATTTGCAAAGAAACTTGGATAGTAGGTTTGTCTACAGTAATCAACTTAATAACTCCATCCGATCCAAAATAAATGATTTTTTAGCCTTTTTTTGTGGTCTAAAATAAGTGATTTTTTTCGAATTTTAAGAATGATTTAATGATGTTTTTCCTACCGTGTTCTTGGAGTAAATAGTGTTGAAATATGTGTTAGGAGTGTTTATGTGAGATAGTAAGGTTAAAATGGTCAATTCTATTGCTAAGGTGACTTTCTTAATATGTATGAAAAAATCCAAAAAAATCACTTATTTTGGACTGAAGAGAGTACTATTTTCTACTTCAATAATTTTGAAAGCCTATATATTTCTAAGTAGAGTTGGGATTTTTTGCATTATTATACCATTTTTACCTAATTGAATGTTTCCATTGAACAAAGGAGTCTTAGCATAGTAATCAGTAATTTCGTTGCTAACTCTACTTTACATCACTTAACTGCAGAGTTATCGGTTTCACTAAGAGCCGGTTTGGCCAAGTTTTGAAGTAGTTTTTTCTTGTTATTACAAGTATTTTTTTCAAAGTTTAGGTGTTTGGCTAAGCTTTTAGACGAAAAAGTATTTTGAGTAAAAACATAAGTTGTTTCTGAAAAGCTGATAAAAGTAGGTTCTCCCGAAAAGTAATTAAAAAATATACTAACGGTACTTTTTAAAAGTTTGACCAAATACTAATTACTGCTCAATAATATTTTTAGCTTGATTAGTCAAATACAAATTGCTTCTTACTAAAACTACTTGTTAGAGAAGCACTTTTGAGACAAATACTTTTTAAAATAAGCTGATTTTAGATGCTTGGACAAACAATGTCTTAGAAAAAGAAAAGAGAAGGTGATGTAAAAGTACAAACTGAACCGAAAAATCGCACTAAACTGTAAAGACAAACCAAACCGATTAAAAAATACGATTAGGTTTGATTTGAAATTGAGTAAACAAACCCGAACCAAACAGACATAAATATATAATATTCATATATACTTTTAAGACTTTGCATAGATTTTTCTTTTAAAAGTGTCTAGAACTATTTGGAATTCTCTTATGGGATGCAATATTTTGTTAAATATGAAGTGCTATATTTTTATTAGCTTTAAATAATGGGTTGTATAATCAATTTCTTAACAAGTGTTAGTGAAATGTGTATTTGTTCTTTCATATTGATATGTCAAGATCTATTAAATTCTTATATCTTTTTCGAATTTGAAGAAATATTTAATAATTTAAAATTAAATAAAATATATTATTTTATAGGTACCATATTGATTTTTATGTTTAATTAAATTCAGCTAACCTTGAAAGTGTACATCAGCAAAAAATTATTGTCAGACAATTAAAAAATAACTATCATATATTACCAAAATAACAATTCCCATAAGAATATGTTAATGGATCATATGATGTCAATTTTTTCAATTTTCACTAAACATATATTTATTTATTCAAAAATTAACAAAGTAGAATTGAAATGATATATATTCATGTAACAAAACAAAAAAACAAGAAATTCGTAAAATGCGATAAAATCGAATCAATCCAAATTAATATAGTTGGTTTTTTCGATTTTGATAAAAGTCAAACCAACTTGTTCATGTACGCCCGTGTATAAAAGTATAGTATTTTTTCACATGTTATATAGTCCACTTATGAGAGAAATTAATATACCAACTTTAACATGCCACTGTCTTAAATGCTATTTCAATGTAAATTCTTGAACTGTACCACGTAAGTTTTCTATGCCAAGTGGAATGATGTTTCAGTTTCTAGTTGTTGGAAAATATAAATGAAAGCCCTTTTCAAAGAAACTTGAAAAAAGTAGGTCTGATTACAAGCTATATATCTGCAAGAACTTTAGAAAACTTGTATTCCTAAGGATCTTTTACATTATTGTAGTGTATACCATCTTTAAATTGTTGGATATTTCCACTGTACAAAGGAATCTTAGCATTGTCAATAATTTATTTATAATGTGCCAGTTTTACAAACTTGTCTTGTCCTAAATTTGGTTAAATATTTATCCAATATTCTTACATTCTGCCAAAAGAAATCTCAGCTTGACATTCATATTAGACATTTTTTTTTAGTAGTAGGAATATCATCTTTCTGCTAGAGAATTTCAGCTATCACGAATGTGAACCATTTTGGATAAAGCAAATCTTGATACTGCAAACTAGAGGTGGTATTATATCTTGAGCTTATATGAATTTAAATGGAGAAACATGATCACTGATATTGGATATGCGAATAAAGTCTTACATTAGTAGTTCAAAAGATTGGGAGAGCCTATATATAAAATATAGAGATCTCTTAATGGTGTGAGCCATTTTAGGGAAAGTTGTGCTAGCTTGGCTTAAAACAGACAATATCATACCATGTTACGAGTATCTTCGGGCTTATTAAGCTAAATAACTATTATCATAGCCGAAGTTCAGCAAGACGAATATGACAACAGTAGAGTGACGATTCGGGGCTTGGTTTGCTTACTCTTACAAGCTTGGAGATGCACACACGAAAAAAGCTAGTTGCGGGCTTCAGAGTCCGATTGCTATAAATACTCTAACGATATGGATGTCACACAATGAATCATAAAAAATATTGACATGGACCGTGGTAATGGCCACGTCAAACTGGTTCGAGAGTGAGACCAGTAGATCGTGGTAGTGGACCATGCACATGGAACTTAGTTCAAGAAGAAGATTGTTGGGTGTGCGAACAAAGTGTCACATTAAAAGCTAAAAAGTTTGGAAGCGTATACATAAGAGATAGAGATCTCTTAATGGTGTGAGATTTTTTTTACGTATTAAAAATATCTTTCAATTTGGACCGTTTTGTCCGAACAAGTAAGAATTAGTATATTGATCCGACTTATTTGAGATTGATGCCTAGCAATAGATGTTATTGTAGTTGGTGAAGCAAAGCAAATACTTATTCATACTTTTCCCAACATTCTAACATTATTTTGGTGGCCATTGGTCACCATTATAGAATATAGAATGCTACAATTAGGTAAATTCCAGATGATTAATTGATTCCTTTATCAGGTGTGGCTGCTTGATTAAACCCTAATTTAGGGACATTCAAAAGTCATTATAGTGGATTTGGACCTACAAAAGAACTTTAATAATTAATACAATTTGCTTTTATAACTTTCTCTTTAATTGTTTGCTTTAAGTCAAAGTTATTCAGTTAAACAGCTCCATCCTTGTTAAAGAAGTTTTAACTTGTCACAACTCTCAGTAAAAAAATATTTAACAGTACCACGTTGCCTACTCTATATAATAGGACATATAATATAATTCCAAAGTCTTCTTTGGCTCTTTTGGAGCTCGGGACTATCATTCTAGAATTTTGTCTGTCTTAAAAATAATTAATAATTCATGTTATATGATATTATACAAAGTACAGGGTTAAATAAGATGCTTTATTTTCTTTGGCTACACTTTTGGTGAATAGTTTCTAAACATTTTTTTATTGGAAAAATTCCCACGAAAATCCGTACTTAGCAACTACTCTTCTGGTGCACATTGGATAACTTGATAGCTAGTAAATAACATATAAATCCCTGCAAGTATGATACGATGAACTCTAACCGATGAGACCGGTGAGGAAAATCGATCTCTGGTCTTCTATGTGAAACCACTTCCCAATTAACGCAGCCAACCTTCGCAGGGTATAGTTTCTAAACTTTAAAGTAACGATCTGTGATAATACTTTTTACATCGTTAAATACTAGAAACGAAATCTTAAAAAGAATAGTAAATGATCGATTTCGAAATTAAATTAGGATTAAGAAGTCATTTAGCTATCAGAGCACTGATAATAATAACAAGACTTTTGTAAATCTTTACATTTCTTTAAAAAAGAAAAAGAAAATAGGACCACTAATTATTAGTTACAGCAATTACAATTACTTGGTATGAGTGGATAATAGGACCAAACGAATAAGTTCATACAAATAGGACAGAGAGTCCCTTGACAATATAAAAAGTTAGATTTAACTATAGTTTTTCCTTGCAAATAACTTGTAGGAGTAATTCAACAAATTTTCTTTGCCTTTTTAGTTTCAAAAGCAAAGAAAAAAAGAAAAGAAGAAAAGAAAAGATAAAGAAGGTGACGAATGGTGATAATGGTAATTAACTTGACTAACTACTTGATAATTGCATTTTGCTTCCTCGAAGATAAGTGTTAGAAGCTAACTGTACTGTATCATTTGGATCTTTCAGCTGTAATTTATAAGACATTAAGCAACTTATTTTTTTTTTTTTTTTGGATTTCCCACCTAATGTTCAAATAGAAGCGGACGTATACTTGTAGAAGAAGGGTCACCAAATCCCGTTAATTTCGGCAAAAAATTTAAATATTTAAGTGTATATATATTGATAAATAATCGTATATCTTGCTTGAAACCTTTAAAATCAGAATAGAGGTATTGGTTAAGTAATTTGCTCATGTGTCCTCGCAACCTTCATATCTAGGTCCGCTTAGCTACTTGTATTAGAACTACAACAACATTCGGATTCACACAAGTACTCCCACATTGGAGAGGGAAAACACTCTATAATAAAAGCGATTCCATTCCTAAATCTTAAATCCGAGACTTTTAATTTAAGATCGAAAAATTATTTATTAACTTATTACTCTACCAAACCCTAATTGGTATCCATTAACTCATTGGTGGTGTGCTTTTAGCCTTTTTTCACTCTGACTAATTTAACACGTCCACCAAAAGTTTGGTGGCTTTGCAAAGGGATATAATTAAAAAAAAAAAAAACAGTAGTGAAAAGGGAAAATAATAATAATAACAGCATGGGGACAAACATTATTGTGATAGCATGGAAACAAATGATTCCCTTGTTATAATTATAGTATAATATATGGCCTTGGCTTCACCATTCATATATCACACTGAAAAATTGGTGCCATTCACCTCCATCTAATCAATCCTACAGTAACATTTGGTAGATATGGAAAGTTAAGTGGGCGTTTGGACATAAGAATTGTAAAATTTTAAAATATATAAAATTCTTTTAAAGTAAAAATAGTCTGAAAAAAAATTAGAGTTGTTTTTAGACATAAATATTATTCTAGGTTGTTTTATTAAGTTTTGTGAGTGATTTGAGTGAATTTTTAAAACAGCTTATTGGAGTTTTTAAATTTTTCGAAAAATTTTAATATTTATCTTCAAGTAAAAATTAAAAATTTTATGTGATTACGAAAAAAAATTCCTAAAAAGTGAATTTTTTTTAATGTCCAAACGCACTCTAATAATATAATCCTTCAAAACTGCATATATTTTTTAAAAATACAGTACCGTCTCTTCTAATTTATATTATCTGCCTTTCAAAATCGTAACACGTCTTTAATAATAATTCAGTTATAAATTGGTGTGGCACGTATTAAGAAGGTAAAGACCGCGCCGAGTTCATACTAATTCTGATCTGAGGTTAAATAAGATTAAATTAGTGCTAAATTTTTCTCCAATGATTCACAAACAGATCCTAGATGCATAAAAACTTTATTGTGGTTTCCTTTCTTTCTTGGACGAATATTAATTTGACTAAATTATTTTTTATCTGTTATTAAACATTTCATTTAACTAACATGTCACTTGTTGAAATAGTAAGGGTATATCTTTGGGAGAAAAGTAATACATAATATTTTGAAACCTATTGTGTCGTTCTGATCTCATACGGACAAGTTAATTAGTTAAATACGAATAAATTATTAATTTAGAACTTAATAATTTAAACGAGCTACAATTTTAAATTCATAACTTTCAATTCTAACCCCGCCTCCATTTTCTCGCTTGATTTCAAGCTAATTTTTATATTTCTCTTTTAGGAGAATAATAAGGTACCACATATCAAGGGACAAGAAAACCTAGAGATTAAGTAGGCCTCCCTAGGCTTAGCCTTTTTATTGGTGAATTTTTCAAAGATGAAGATTCGACGTCGATATTTTTATGATTTTTCAAATGTCATTTTCTTATAAAAAATCACTGCAAGAGATTTTGGTGTTTGGCTCCATTCAAGCAATATATAATTCATCTTGTCTTCATCTAAAACCTTCCCCCATACTACTACTCCATCCTTCTCGCATTTCCTCTCCATCCCTCTCAATTCCAAAAAATGTACTAACATTTGTGTCAATCAAAGGAGAAAAAAAGATATCAAAATAACTTATAAAATAATGATACATAGACTACAAGGTTCAATGTATTTTAATTTTAGGGAAAAAATACTTATTAATCCTGTAATTTTGTAAAATAAAACTAATATATTGAAAGAAACATAAAAATATTAAATCACATCTTATTTAATTTTTAAAAATTGTAATCCAAAACTATTTGACTCCAAAAGAAATGCAAGAATATTATATGAAATATGAGAGTAAAAGAGTAGTTAAAATGGCGGTACCAAGTTTCCTCTTCTAGTCTGTTCTTGCTTTGTTTTCGGTTCCCGGTTCAATCTTTACCTTTCCTGAATGAAGAAAGAGAGTGAAAGAGAAGATATTCGTGCAATATGTACAGAAGTACGAGAAACAATCTTCGTTCGGTTCGGTAGAAGAAAGCCGAGAAAACAAATAGGAAGAGCACTATGCAAGCTTATAATTAAGCAAATATATAAAAGCTATCACCACCTCAAGCAGTAAAACAAAGTCGTTATGGCTATGTTACTAACGTAGACAACTATGAATGGTATTCATTGACAGGAGTGATCGCTTTCTAGTCGTAGTTGGTACCGCCCCTGTTCCTCGGCCTCGAGCTCCTCGTCCTTCTAACGGGGCTGCTCTTTAAGGGCGCTCATACGGCCAAGTGTTTGTTGCGCCTGAAGCTCCCGCCTCGCCTATTCCTTAACGAGGGCCCAGCTACGGGGATCGTTCCTCAAGCGCACACATATCTCCCTGCACCTATCCTGGTAGCGGCGGTACTTCTCCAACACCCGAAAAGTCGGATGCTCTCCACTACCAGCAAGTAGGACTGCGAAACAAAGACAATGGTTAAAGGGGAAAATAAAACAAGGCAAAAATGGATAGACCAATATATGAATGCGTACCCTCAAGCCCATCACGGCTACCTCGTTCATCAACCCGACGTCTGTGACATTCTTCAACGACTCGTTCTCTACCTCCGAGCATAGTATCCCGAACTGCGACACCAAACTCGAGCCTTTGAGCAGCATATTTGAAACTGTGGGAACCTCAATGAGGTGCGACCTACCCTCCGCGCGAACGATCGCATTTGTAAAGCCGTCTCGGAATATGCGGACATCCTCAGGGTCAAAATCTGATTCAGATCCATACCCTTCTCCTACGGCCTCTCCTCCTCATCATGCCGTAACCACCAACGAGATGCTAGGACCACCGGCTTCAGCAATCATTGAGGAGCCTCCCTCCGTCTCAACTGTGGGGATCACCAATTAAGCCGCCGAAGCGGCAGTATCTTTGCGGCCCAAGCTAGTTGGGGCGACCTCCACCATTGGTTCACCCTCATGGGTAGGCGGTGCAGCAGTACCCTCCCCCCCGTCCGCCGGAGAAGAATCCACATTAATCACCACAGGGGGAGTAGGCGTGATTACTGCGGGAGGAGGCGGAGTGAACGCGACCCTGCACCTGATCAATGGCCTTTCCTCTTTCTCGCCCGGGGACAATTCATGCCTAGGATGCACGGTCCCCGACGACCCCTCATCCCGAAATATGGGCTGTGGAGGGGAAGGAGCCGCCGAATATTCGACCGATCTCTCCCTCGGTACGCGGCGCGACACTGGTGCTGCAAGAAGCCGAGCGATCACACCCGACCACCGGAAAGCCAACTGAGGAGCCCTGCCACGGCTCGCCCTCCCCGTCACAGAGAAATAAAGTTGGTAGACAAAACCAAATCACAAACCAAACAAAGTAAGGAATAGACTTCTCACCTGCCGTTGGCCTACGACCATGTCTCTCCCAGAAAGACGCCCACGTGTGAATCCCTTCAGTTTGAGGGAGCACAAATTCAAGCCACCCACGCACCTACTAATGGGGTCGGTGGCGACCTCTCGGCTACAAAAGCAACAACGAGTTAACATTCACAAACCCAAGACTTATAAAACAAAACAAAAAACAGAGAAGGGAGAAAGGAAGGAAATTGATTATCACAATAAAGTAACTCACGTGCATGGTTCCAAGCCTCCCGGAACCTTAAAGGGGATGCTACTAGATGCTTGGTCCTAATGTAAATGAAGTACTCGAAAGGGCAGGGTTCGACCTCATCATCCAGCGCCACAGTCAGCCCCCTTGACCTACGAGGTCACGCCCGAAGCATGGTGCCCCATACCCATTGGGGGCATAAAGAGTGAGCACGTGCTGCAACGTAATCACCCTACCGTCCAATTCCCCGTACTTTAGGAACATCGCCAGTAACTTGTAAAGAGAGGGGGTGAGATGACCCGGATACACCCCGTAATAGCTATAGAAGTCCACCACCAGCATAGGAAGTGGAACCGTGAACCCCAACTTGAAGGGATACCCATAAAAAATGCAGTATCCATTGCGATCGGTGTGAACCCTCTCCTCGCTTCTGGCCCATTCCAATCTCCCCCATCTGTAGGGCTTCATCCACTGGGTCCTCCCCGTCATCGGCGGTAAAATCAACCACCGGACCTCCGGGCCGGGGAAGTACCTTATCCAGTGACGGAATCCCTCTGGTCTCCGCCTGCTCAGCACCTCCCATTCCCGGAGGTGGACCTTCAATCGTCGGAGGATTAACCGGCAAGTTTATCGGAAGAGCTTCACGTGAAGAACTACCCACCATTGCTTAATTGGTTGAAAGGACAATAATAGAATCCGGTGGGGGAAAACGAGAGTTATCATAGTTAAGAAAAGAATGGAGAATGTGAACTAGTAGAGTAAAAAAGCTTCCTCAGACTTATTCTCAGATGAATAAAGAAGTAATGAGAAACGGATGCCTCAATCCACCTTTATAGGCAACATAAATGACTTCGGGAAATCCAATGGACACCATTAACTGCATTACCAACCGT
>JASVEL010005709.1:0-248868 GCA_032618575.1 Nicotiana noctiflora
GGGTCTGGGGAGGGTAATATGTACGCAGGCCTTACCCCTACCCAGGGGGCAGAGAGGCTGTTTCCAGGAGACCCTCGGCTCAAGACATCAACAAAAAAACGATGCATTAGTACTATCAATAAACTCATACTAAAAATAACATAAAATAACAACATAACACAAAATAATAAAGTAGCAGCAGCATAAGAAATATAGGAAATACGAAATAGGAAATAGATGAAAGGTATACTAATATCCAATAAATAGCTCCATGTACTGATCAATAACCTCCTACGATTACCTTCTAACTAGCTAATATCACTCTAGTGCGTTGTGGAATTATCCACAACTTCCCCCTAACCTACAACTTTAATGTTCGACTTCCACAATCCCCTATCAAGGGCCATGTCCTCAGTAATCCTAAGACGCGCTAAGTCCTGCCTTATCACCTCTCCCCAATACTTCTTAGGTCTTCCTCTACCTCTTCTCATGCCTACCACAGCCAGTCGCTCACACCTTCTCACCGGTGCATCGGTGCTCCTCCTCCGAATGTGCCCGAACCATCTGAGTCTTGCTTCTCGCATCTTGTCCTCTATGGGGGCCACACCCACCTTCTCTCTAATATATTCATTTCTAATCTTATCCATCCTTGTATGCCCGCACATCCACCTCAACATCCTCATTTCTGCTACTTTCATCTTCTGGATGTGTGAGTTCTTAACCGGCCAACACTCGGTCCCATACAGCATTGCAGGCCTAACCACTGCTTTATAAAACTTACCTTTTAGTAAAGGTGGAACTTTCTTGTCACACAGGACTCCCGTCGCTAACCTCCACTTCATCCAACCCACCCCTATACGGTGTGTGACATCCTCGTCGATCTCCCCGGTCCCCTGAATAACCGACCCTAGGTACTTGAAACTACTCTTCTTAGGGATGATTTGAGAGTCAAGTCTCACTTCCACTCCCGTTTCCGTCGGCCCCACCCCAAACTTGCACTCGAGGTATTCCGTCTTTGTCCTGCTCAATCTGAATCCTTTAGACTCAAGGGCATGCCTCCAAACCTCTAGCCTTTCGTTTACCCCGTGTCGTGTTTCGTCAATTAGGACTATATCGTCAGCAAATAGCATGCACCATGGCACCTCCCCTTGGATATGATGCGTTATGGCATCCATCACCAGGGCAAATAGGAAAGGGCTTAGCCGTAACAACTGGAAAATCCTCGGAATCGCCTCCTATTGTCCTAACCCGAGTCTTAGCTCCTTCATACATGTCTCTAATCACCCTAATGTAGGCTACCGGAACCCCTTTAACCTTTAAGCAGCTCCATAAGACCTCCCTAGGAACCCTGTCATACGCTTTCTCTAGATCAATAAACACCATGTGAAGATCCTTCTTCTTATCCTTGTACTGTTCTGCCATCCTCCTAATAAGATGGATAGCTTCTGTGGTAGATCGCCCCGGCATAAATCCGAACTGGTTGTCCAAGATAGACACCATCCTTCGCACTCTCATCTCTACCACTCTCTCCCAGATTTTCATGGTATGACTTAGTAATTTGATGCCTCTATAGTTGTTACAGCTCTGGATATCGCCTTTGTTCTTATACAACGGAACCATTGTACTCCGCCTCCACTCTTCAGGCATCCTATTAGTCTTGAATATCACATTAAACAACCCAGTTAGCCATTCCAATCCTGCTCTACCCACACACCTCCAAAGTTCAACCGGAATCTCGTCTGGCCCGGTAGCTCTACCCCCCTCATCTTACGCATTGCCTCGATGACCTCATCGACTTCAATGTCCCTACAATAACTTAATTCATGGGGAATGTCGGTGTTCCTCAATCCACCTAGTACAATACCTTGATCCCCTTCTTCATTTAGGAGTTTATGAAAGTAGGTCTGCCATCTCCTCTTAATCTGTTCATCCCCCATCAGAACTTTGCCGTCCTCATCTTTTATGCACCTCACCCGGTCCAGATCCCGAGCCGCCCTCTCTCTTAGCTTAGCGAGGCGGAATAACTTCTTCTCCCCGCCTTTGCTACCTAGTTCCTCATACAAACGGGCAAAAGCTGCTGTCTTAGCCTCCGTTACTGCCATTTTCGCCTCCTTTCTAGCTACCTTATATCTTTCCATGTTCGCCCTCTTCTCCTCCTCGCCAGTGCTCCCTACTAATCGCCTGTAAGCTGCCTTCTTCGCTTCCACTTTACCTAGGACAGTAGTATTCCACCACCAGTCTCCTTTATGGCCACCGGTGTGGCCAGAGGATAACCCCAACACATCTTCCGCCACCTTTCTTATACAATAAGCTGTCGTCGACCACATAGTGTTTTCTTCCCCACTACTACTTCCCCAGGCTCCCATTTCTGATAACTTTCTTTCCAACTCCTGGGCTTTATCCGCAGTCAAGGCGCCCCACTTAATCCTCTGGCGGCCTCGTATTGATCTTTTCTTCCTCCTTATCATAACGTCAAAGTCCATCACCAAAAGCCTATGTTGTGTTGTAAGGGTCTCACCTGGGATAACTTTGCAGTCCACGCACCACCTTCTATCGCCTCTTCTGAGGAGAAGATAGTCAATCTGAGTCTTCGCCACCGAACTTTGGTAAGTAACCAAATGCTCCTCCCGCTTCGGAAAACTTGAGTTCGCAATCGCTAAATCGAATGCCTTGGCAAAGTCCAACAACGAAGTGCCCCTCCATTTCGCTCCCCGAAACCAAAGCCGCCATGAACCTCCGAATAACCACCTGTAGACGACCCAATATGACCATTAAAATCTCCTCCTATGAATAACGTCTCGGAAGGCGGGATACTACGAACAATGTCGTCCAACCCCTCCCAAAAGCGCCTTTTAATATCCTCATCCAAGCCTACTTGCGGCGCGTATGCACTAATAACATTTAAGGTATACTCGCCCACCACCAATTTAATAGTCATTAGTCTATCGTTCACCCGCCTGACCTCTACCACTGACTCTCTAAGATGGCTATCTACCAAGATCCCCACTCCATTTTTACCCCTCATGACTCCAGAGTACCACAACTTATACCCATCCGCGTTTACCGCCCTCGTTCCGACCCACCTAGTCTCCTGGACACACGCTATATTAATCTTCCTCTTTTGAAGGATCTTCGCCAACTCAATAGACTTACTCGTTAACGAACCTATGTTCCATGTCCCGATTCTCAACCTATATGCTCCTTTGCCCCCTCTACCTCCCCTGCCTCCCGTCCCACTCCCTGAGACCGTCCCCACACTCTGTCCCACACGCGGACATGCCCTTAATCTACCATTTCAGACTGCAGCCACTACTCCTACGGCAAATCCAAAGAATACTCGCTAGTGCTCAACGGACAACGAGTGAAACTACAGGGAAAACGTAGCTACAAGTACACTAGCTGAATGATAGAGCAATTGGGAGCTAAAGTAACAACAATTAGCTAACACCGAAGGGGAAACAGTAGAACGGGAGGTACCAAGTCCCGAGTACCAAACCTGTGCTGAATTGTTGCACTCGATATAGTTGTATGCTTAACCGGCGCTACCCATCGCTCGTCTCGGTTGCTCTTCTTTGCCGGTGCTCGTCGGCCCACTTGTCTCCGACAACTTCGAAAATTTCCCTGAAAAACACAGCAAATATCCCGATCCAAAAACAAAAGGGCTGTCACCGCTACCACTGGTGTAGCCCAGACAGTAATAGTACTATACTTTATAAACACGAAAAGTGTTCAAATGAGCACTGAAAAACGGATCGAACAGTAAAAGAAACGTTGATAACAGAAGCACGAGGAAACAATTAGAAAATAGTACTGAAAACTACGAATTTCTAAGGATGCAAAATAATAATAATAATAATAATAATACTTAATAACAAGAAAAGTAAAGGCACAGAAATTAACATGAAGCACACGTTTAATTATTACACTAAGCAGAGCCAAAGAGGGCCGGTCGCATCATACCAGCGAAATATTGCACTCAAATTTCACCAAACACCAAACAATAATATCCAGATCGTAGCAAAAGAAAGAATGTCCAAAATCACCAAAATGAAACGAATAACAAAGCTAGTAGAAGATTATGGAGCTCAAATGAGCACATAAAGCAGTAAAATTTCAACAATTTCTACAAATTACAGCTAAAAAAAGCAATTCATTGACAAGCAAAGACTAGATCTGAAGATACTTGGTGAGAAAGTGACTGAAAAAGAAAGAGAAATTCAAAGTGAGAGAGTTCACAGTACCGGCAGTGAACCAAATGGTACTTGTGCAGCAGTAGCAGCTTTATTCCTTAATGTAAACTGGGCTGCCGGCGTGAGGGGAGGGGGGAGGGGAGGGGAGCCGGAATAGGAGATGGTGACCGTTAGGGTGCTGGGAGGTGACCGTTCGTGTAGAAAGAGAAAGTCGAGGCCTCTGAATAGTCCAAATTTGATTAATAAAAGAAGCATCTTCTATTAGAAATTTTCCCTAACAACAATAACGATCTCAAAAATGTAGTCGTTAGGAGAATCATGTTTAAGAAGGAGCTTTTTCTCTTATCATTTTTTTTAGTTTAATACTAATTTTAATATGTAGGTCAATTGTTATATTTTAGTATAATTCGTTTGTTGTCTGATTTATTGTCCACCAAACTTTGAACTATTAGATTCCACATGCATTATTCTGTTTCGATCCGATCCTATATATTTAAGTAGCTACACCATAAGAATATTCACACTTTCTAACATCTTGTCTACGATTTATGGCACAGCCAACACACAAAATTACCAGATATAGCAGTTGATAGCTTGTTGTGCCACCAATTTCATGCACAAAAAGTTAATCGATAGGGACACATGAATTGATCCGCGATCCAAACCCTATTTGTGAGATTACACTAGATATGTTGTCTGGACTCTAGAAAATCTCATGAGCATCTTTAACTACTATTGGACCAAGATCTTGAAAAGGAACTCCAGCATCTTTGAGGAATCCTTACCCTGAACATGTTCATAAAACTATCTTCAAAAAGTATATTGAGCAGAGAACATAGACACGTCTGCCAAAGAAAAGGGCAATCAAAGTCAAACATATATTCATCTGGCTAATCATAATCACACCAATTTATTTGAGAGGTGTATGTGTCTGAAAAAATTAAATTACAGCAGTTATAGTACAAGAGCTTAAAACTAGCATGATAAGGACTACGCCAATCAAACGTGTAAAGAACTTTATGGGTACGATTTTAACATCTTAACAATTACCTATTTATTAAATGCAATACATGATTAAAAAGGTTCAGATGGGATATTACTGAACAATGAAGATTAGTTCCTAGCTACCTCAGCCTCCTCTTCTGACTTTCATATTCCTTCCTCCTCGTTCTGATCACGCTCTTCATTTTCTTCATAGTGCTGCTTCTCCAGCACAACCTTTCTATGTGGCGGAGACTCTATTCGTCTTCTTCATCCTCTTCAGTTTCAAACTCAGACTCCTCCTCGTCCTCGACTCCTTCCCCCTTTCATTGCGAGCAGGCAACGATGTTTTTTGAGGAATATCTTTCACGTCAGCTGAAAAAAAGTACCAGGAAATATTTCTCAGTTTCCATTTGACTTCTGCACCCTTTTTTTACATTAGTGATTCGTTTCTTAGCTTGAGCTTCCATTTCTAGATCTTTTTCAAGGCAAGCAGATCGTCGAGACTCGAGAGTTATAGTTGTATGAGCCAAAATCTATCTTTAGTCAAAATGGTACCAGTAAAGCATTCTTGGGGCACCACGTGTGTGACCCAATTGTATTATAGGTGATCACGCCTAACTATATCTTATAAAAAGAACTAAGCAGACGTTGCAAATATAATTTGAGTATTTAGCAAGAGTCGAACCCACAAGGAATTAACCTATCAATTACTCTCGTTAGACTTACGAAATTCTACGTAATCAACTTCCCAAACGTTTTGAATAACAAGTGAGGATGTTTCTACTAACTAAGACTGACTGCAATTAAGCAATAAAGACTAACTATGATTAAGTTGTAAACAATTAAGAGAAGGATATATGATTATGATTTCGCCTATTGATGAAATCCCTTCCGGTTATATGTCACATAGAATTGTCTAATCGTTTCTATCAATCATGAGCACTCTTGTTACCGTAAATCTCTCACGAGTAATCACGACAATTTACTAGACGCACTCTCCCGAGCTACGCTAGCTGGCTTTGTTTATTACAACTCACTTTAGATTGCACCCAAGGCTTCGTTATCCCTAATTCCGCCTTTACACCCTCGGTTGTTGATCCCTCGTATACTTTGGGAGGGGTGTAGTTCAGTAATTACCTAAATATGCACTCTCTCCCGAGTTGTGCATACTAAATAGGCACAACTAATTGGGGATCCTATCAATTAACTACAACAAGAACGCAGTTGAACAAATCGAGATTAAACGGGCCAACTATATTAACATAACAAGAAGTTCATCGTTTAATAGGTTCCATCAAAATCCTAGATTACGGAATTAGCTACTCATAACAAGACAAGATAAAACTACTAAATTGTTCATAATATGGAATTGAAATAACAAAGAGAAGATAGAAAAACTCTAATGGTTGGTTGCTCTTCTCACTCTTGTTCTTGCCTCCAAAATAGTCTAAAAACAAACTTTAACCCTTCTTGGGCGAGCTTCTTGAGTTTGTAAGGGTGTGGAATAAGTTTTTCCCGATTTACACTATGGTCCCAAAAGTTTTGGGCAGTTGCACAGTTCACCACGGCCACGGCAAAAGGCGGTGCAATCGCGGTAAGAGCCTATAAATCTGCCTCGCTTCATTGGCTTACCGCGGTCGCGGTGGCTTAAGCTCAGTCCTTTTTTTGCTTATTTCTACTTGGGTGCTTCTTGATTGACATTTTTTTTTTACATTATTGACTCCGAAATGCTCCATAGTTCTTCCTAACTTCGATTAATCCCTGCAAAGAAAAAGAACACCAATTATAGCATTTTGTTATCATTTAGACTTTCAAACAACAATAAAGCATGGTACATTTAGGGTGTAAAAATTATCTATATAGCCTATTATCAATAGATCGTGATGGCGCCCAGCGCCGTCGCTAGGCAATCCAACAGTGAACCAACCTCGTAATTATCCTTTTACCATATTTCCAAGTAATTAAGCCCTCCTTGATTTAATAGATTTAAGAGATAACATGTCACGACCCTAGTTCACCAATTGTGAACATGTCGTGATGGCACCCAGTCCCCACGACTAGGTAAGCCTAACACGTTGCGGAATATACAAGTTATAAAATACTTAAATAAGGAACAACGGAAAATAACACAAAAAGGTATGTAATCCGTGCCGCTTGGCACATACATCCGTCACACAATAAATAGAACACTACCAAGATCCGGAACCCCACGGTAACACAGACTAAAAGAGAAATACAACTGTGGCTCTATATGTAAAGAGTATCTAACAACGAAATGAAGAGAAATATCAACTAGTACTATTAGAATAGAAGGAAAGCCTCCGGATCCGCGGACGTAGCGGATCATACCTCGAGGTCTCCCAAATGCGGCGGAAAAATCACCTAGCTCGAGCCTGCTCTGATGTACCTGGATCTGCACAACAAAAGTGTGCAGAAGAGTAGCATGAGTACACCACAGCGGTACTCAGTAAGTGCCAAGCCTAACCTCGATGGAGTAGTGACGAGGAAGGTCAGGGCCCTACTGAGAAACAATAATATAATGATGATAATAAAAATAAACAGTTTAAATGATAATAATTTCCGAAACAACAACATTATGATGATTACTGCAACTGTCTACAATTAAGCTAACAACAAATAACCAACTCAGATAAACAAATCCAGGATCTGTGGGAATTGAACCCACGATCCCATTCTCAGTACCTCTGCG
The DNA here is from genome assembly GCA_032618575.1 of Nicotiana noctiflora. Lineage (NCBI taxonomy): Eukaryota > Viridiplantae > Streptophyta > Magnoliopsida > Solanales > Solanaceae > Nicotiana > Nicotiana noctiflora. The sequence continues at coordinate 7,864 of JASVEL010005709.1, forward strand.
TCTCCGGGAATCGAACCCGCAGCCCATGTCTCAATAATATCTCAATAACTCAGGATCTCCGGGAATCGAACCCGCAGTCCCTACCAATAATCTCAGGATCTCGGGAATCGAACCCGTAGTCCCTACCAGTATCACGCCGGGTCTCTGGGAATCGAACCCACAGCCCTGGGTCTCCGGGAATCGAACCCGCAGTCCACAAGCACAGCCAATCTCTGGGAATCGAACCCACAGCCCTGGGATCTCCGGGAATTGAACCCGCAGTCCACCAACACATCAAATAAGAAAACACACAGAGAGAATATAATGTTAAATTACAACTTCACCGAAATTAGTGCCAACAATTTGTCAAGAATTCAAGTAAATCAACTAGGCAATTAAACATGTTGAATCCTAGTTAATCATGCTTTTCTAAGTACTACCGGGTAATGGTAACGCTTTTATCAGCTAAGAGCAGGAATATCACAAATCAGACAATTCAAGTAAAGTGTGTGTTACAACAACCAGCGCATGTACACGCCCGTCACCTCGCGTACAAGGCATTTAAACTATCACATAATATCCTAGGGGTGAAAGTTTCCCCCACACGAGGTTAGACAAGCCACTTACCTCAATCCGGCCAATTCAATACTCAATTTAGCTTTTCCTTTACCAATTCATCAATGCTTGGCTCAATCTAGCCAAAAATAACTTGAATACATCAAACAATGCAAGAGAAAACAATTTCAATTAACAAAACTATGATTCTTACACAATTTGCAAAAAGTCAACAAAAGTCAACTCCTCGGGCCCACACCTCGGAACCCAAAAAAAATTACAAAAACTGAACACCCATTTCGCTACGAGTTCACCCATACAAAAATTATCTAATTACGATACCATTTGGTCATTCAAATCATCATTTTGCATTTTTGAAAGATTTCACAATTTTCCCCAAATTTTCCTTTAGATTCTCATGAATTTGATGTTAAATCTAAGATATAATCACAAAATATAGTTGGAAAAGGATTAGAGACACTTACCCAATGATTTGCAGAAGTTTGGGTCTTTGGAAAATCGGCTATGGAGGTTTAGGTTTTGAGAAAATTGAAAAATGGGTGAAAATCCCGTCAAAAACCTCACTTAACAGGCCTCAGATGTCGCATTTGCGACCCAGGGTTCGCAATTGCGAACCCTTAGATATTGCGAACAAAAAAAGGCTGGCAGAGGTCGCATTTGCGACAAAAAGTTCGCATTTGCGAACCGGGCATCGCAAATGCGATAAAAAGTTCGCATTTGCGAACATAGCAGAACCAGCAATTTTTCCTGACACGAAAATGAGCATAACTTCCTCATACGATGTCCAAATTCGATGATTCTTTTTCCTATGGCTCCAAAATTTCGATACGGATCTAATGGTTCAAACAAAACTAAATTTGGATATCATTTGCTTAATATGATATCATTTTTTTCTTGAAGAAACGATGACAAAGTATCCAAAACAAGCGCAACATAGCCTAAACCTATCCGAAACTCACCCGAGACTCCCGGGACCTCATCCAAACATACCAACACATCTTAATACCTAATTCGAACTTGCTCAAATCCTCAAAACACGTCTAACAACATCAAAACCCATAATTCTCATCGAATTCAAGCCTAAATTTCTTAAAACTTTCCGAATTGCATATTCGATCAAAAACCCATCCAAACGACGCCCGAATGACCTGAAAATTTGCGGACATACCCAAAATCACATAACGAAGCTACAGAAATTGTCGGAATTCCATTCCGACCCCCGGATCAAAATCTCACCTATCGATCGGATTCGCCAAAATTTCAACCTTCGGCATTTCAAGCCTAATTGAGCTACGGACCTCCAAAATATATTCCGAACGCGCTCCCAACCCCGAAATCACCTAACGGAGCTAATGGAACCATCGGATTTCCGTTCCGAGATCGTCTTAACACTGTTCCGGCTACGAACCGTTTTCTAGTTTCAAAGCTCTTATTTAGGGACTAAGTGTCCCAAAATGCTCAAATTTCCAGAACCGACCTTCCTGGCAAACCACAATAGCAGAAATGGACTTAGGGGAACAGTTAAATTGGGGATCTAGGCATAATTTTCTAAAATGACTGGCCGGGTCGTTACATCTTCCCACACTTAAAATATTCGTTCGTCCTCGAACGAGCATAGAAAACATACCGAGAGTGGTTAAAAAATGAGGGTACTGGCTGCGCATATCCTGTTCGGTCTCCCAAGTCGCCTCCTCGACCGGCTGGCCCCGCCACTGAACTTTTACCGAAGCGATGTTCTTTGACCTTAGCTTTCTGACTTGCCTGTCTAGAATGGCTACCGGCTCCTCAACATAAGACAGATCCTTGTCTAGCTGAACAGATGTGAAATCCAACACATGCGACGGGTCACCATGGTATCTCCGGAGCATGGAGACATGAAATACGGGGTGAACTCCGGCTAGGCTGGGAGGTAAGGCCAACTCATAAGCAACCTCCCCAACACGCCTCAAAATCTCAAAAGGGCCAATAAACCTAGGACTCAGCTTCCCTTTCTTCCCAAACCTCATAACGCCCTTCATGGGCGAGACTCGGAGCAGAACCCGCTCACCAACCATAAAAGCCACATCGCGAACCTTCTTGTCCTCATAACTCTTCTGTACAGGCGTCCCCGTACCGATCCACAAGACTCTACTAACCGGCTCAAGACTCATGAGGCCTAGTAAACCTAGGCTCTGATACCAACTTGTCACGACCCCAAATCCGGTCGTGATGGCGCCCCGCACATTGCTAAGCCAGCCTGACCAATCAATATCAACCACGGAGCTAGAAGCTCACTTTAGCCCATTTAGGCATATTAATTCACGAAATAACAGCGAAACATATAATGAAAATGGGGAACCAAGTCCCATAATACATCAACTCCCATAGACCAAGGGTCAAGAGTCATGAGCCTCTGCTGAACATGAGTGTATAAAGGTTTACAAAATACCAAGTGCGGAAAGAAATGTCAATACAAAATCAAAAGACGGTAGGAAGGAATATCGGGTCCTGCGGACTCTGCAGCTACCTCGAATATCCACAAACGTCGCCTCGCACAGCTACTGGATCACTGCTGAGAGGTACCTGGATCTGCACGCAAGGTGCAGGGAGTAAAATGAGTACTGCCAGACTCAGTGGTAATAAACAAGGGTAAGACAGCGCAGATAAGAAATCCGCAATAAAGCACTATGTAAAGCTATAATCGGCTACCCTGTCATAGAATCAATATTCTCTGTACCTGTACCAACAATTACCAATAAATAGCATAACAGCTAGCAGATGTAGCTAAATGCAATGCAATGCATGATATGACCGCTACGGCGTGTAGCCCGACTCCAATTTTGGGTACCCGTGCTCACTGTGGGGGTTCAGACTCCGGAGGGGCTCCTACAGCCCAAGCACATCTCATAGAGATATCCCTGCGGCGCGCAGTCCGATCCAACATATACCTCGCTGCGGCGTGCAGCCCGATCCACTACTAGTCAGCTAATATGCAGATACAGTCTCGCAGGCTCAAAAGTAGTTTTTGAAAACTCTTTTATTATTTTTCAGTTGGAAAAACAGTAATATCAAGTTCCAGAGATTGGAATTAGCATAATAACAAAAATGGCTGCGGACTAGTAGTAAACTAGCATGTCTATGTGATAAGACAATGATAACGATCCTCGCGGGATCCAATAACTGGCTCACGGCCCACATGAATACTCAACCGCCCAAGAAGGGGGTTCCTCGGCTCAAGAGTGGCCATTATCACAATATATATATATATATATGCAACCGTCCGAGAAGGAGGTTCGACGACTCTAGAATAGCCAATAATACAATATCAACAGGTTGGACTAATATGTAGTCTCCAGTTCATGATCGACCCCGCACTCTCAAGAGTGTGCGTGTCTCGCCGCTATACAGCGTCACAAAGTGGTATACCGGGGTTTCGAACCCGCTGATCATCACCCACATCTATTACTCACCTCAATACAGCGCGACGACTATTCCGCAATGCCCTTGCCACGAGAATCAAGCTCGCACGCGTAGAATCTGATCAAATACAGTAAAAATACAACAATTTAGGCCAATGGGACGACACCCGATCAATACAACTCAATTTACATCAAAATTCCCAAAGTTGTCAAAACCCGAGCCCCGGGCCCACATTCCGAAAATTTACGAAATTCACATTTCTGGAACCCTCGTCTCAATACGAGTCTAAGCATATCAATTTTACCAAAATCGGACTCCATTTGCCCATTCAAAACCTTGATTTTCTAAAGTCCAAGACTAGGGCTAAATCCTCCATAATTACCCCAAATTCTTCCATTTTCATGATATAATTGCATGATATTATCAATAATAATCATAATACGAGTTCATAGTTGATTACCTGATGATTTCCCTTGATTTCCTCCTCAAAATCGCCCAAAATCGCCCTTAAGCCGAGACCACCAAATGTTAAAATGTTTCTGAAATGTTTCTAACTTCTGATACACTTACTTACATCGATTTTCGCTTCTGCGGAACATTTTCCGCTTCTATGCTTCCGTATCCGCGACCAAAGGGTCGCTTCTGCGGTTCCAGGCCTAGCCGGCCATTTCCGCTTCTGCGACATACGGACCGCCTCTGGCGGACCCGCTTCTGCGAAGAAGCTTCCGCTTCTGCGGACACGTCCGCCTCTGCGCACCACTGACCGCTTCTGCGGTCTCGCCCAAACGTAAAAATGTCCGCTTCTGCGGACCATGCCCAATTTCTCTAGTCCGCTTCTGCGATCATAGGCTCGCACCAGCGACCCCGCTTCAGCGGAAATGCTTCCGCTTCTGCGAAACCACCCGCTCCTGCGCACCTCGTCCGCTTCTGCGGACTCGCTCCTGCGTCCAAAATTCCGCAGGAGCGGAAACAACAGAAGCAGGATCCCAACCTGCAATTTTTCCACAATTTTTCTCCCGTTTAACCATCCGAAAACACCCCGAGGCCCCCGGGACCTCGTCCAAACATACCAACACATCTTAATACCTTATTCGAACTTGCTCCAATCCTCAAAACACGTCTAACAACATCAAAGCTCATAATTCGCATCGAATTCAAGCCTAAATTCCTTAAAACATTCCAAATTGCACATTCAATCAAAAACCCGACCAAACGACGTCCGAATGACCTGAAATTTTGCAGGCACATCCAAAATCACCTAACGGAGCTACTGCAACTGTCGAAATTCCATTTCGACTCCCGGATCAAAATATCACCTACCGTTCGGATTTCGCCAAAATTCAACCTTAGCCAATTCAAGCCTATTTCTACACGGGCCTCCAAATTCAATTCCGATCGCTCCCCTAAGTCACAAATCACCTTCCGGAACTAACCGAATCATCAGAATCCGATTCCAAGCACTCTAACTCAATAGTCAACTCTTGGTTGACTTTTCATATTCAAGCTTTCTTCAAACATGCTATTTGTTTCATTTTCAATCCAAATCACTCCTAACTCACCCGATATACTCTAATACTGTTTTAAAAGCATAATATATGTAAATGCAAGGTAACGGGGTGGTAATTCCGTAACGACGGGCCGGGTCGTTACGTCTAGGTACATCAGGACAGGCTCGTCCGCGAGCGGGTTAAGAAACATACCTGGAGCATCAAATAAGTGTGGATATCTGCTCCGCATTTTCTGCTCGGTCTCCCAAGTTGCTTCCTCCACAGGACGACCTCTCCACTGCACTTTCACTGAAGCTATATCCTTAGATCTCAGCTTACGAACCTGTCGACCCAAAATGGCTGCTGGTTCCACATCATAAGTCAAATCCTCATCTAGCTGTATCGTGCTGAAGTCCAACACATGAGACGGGTCTCCGACATACTTCCGGAGCATAGATACATGGAACACCGGGTGAACTCCCGACAAACTGGGTGGCAAAGCAAGCATATAAGCCACCTCCCCAACTTTCCTAAGCACCTCAAAAGGTCCAATAAACCTTGGGCTCAACTTCCCTTTCTTTCCAAACCTCATAACACCCTTCATAGGCGAAACTTTCAGCAACACCTTCTCACCTACTGAATAAGACACATCTCGGACCTTCCGGTCTGCATAACTCTTCTGACGCGACTGAGCCGTGCGAAGTCTCTCCTGAATCACCTTCACCTTATCTAAGGCATCTTGGACTAACTGTGTCCCTAACAACCTAGCCTCGCCGGGCTCGAACCAACCAACTGGAGACCTACACCGCCTCCCATATAAAGCTTCATACGGTGCCATCTGAATGCTGGATTGATAGCTATTATTATAAGCAAACTCCGCCAAAGGCAAATAATCAGCCCATGAACCACCAAAATCAATGACACAAGCACGCAACATGTCCTCCAATATCTGAATAGTACGCTCAGACTGCCCATCCGTCTGTGGATGAAATGCTGTGCTCAACTCTACCTGTGAACCCAACTCTCGCTGAAATGTCCTCCAGAACTGAGATGTGAACTGGGTACCTCTGTCTGATATAATGGAAATAGGAACTCCGTGCAATCTCACTATCTCACGGATGAATATCTCTGCCAACCGCTCTGAGGAATAAGTAGTACACACTGGGATGAAGTGAGCGGACTTAGTCAACCTATCCACCACCACCCAAACTGAATCGAACTTCTTCGCTATCCGAGGGAGTCCACTAACAAAGTCCATAGTAATCCTTTCCCACTTCCACTTAGGAATATCAATACGCTGGAATACACCACCAGGTCTCTGATGCTCATACTTGACCTGCTGAGAGTTTAGACACCGAGCCACATGGCTCACAATATCTTTCTTCATCTTTCTCCACCAGTAATGCTGCTTCAAATCCTGGTACATCTTCGCGGCTCCTGGATGAATAGAATACCGCGAGCTATGGGCTTCCTCAAATATCAATTCACGAAGGCCGTCAACATTGGGCACGCATATCCGGCCCTGCATCCGCAACACACCATCACTATCAATAGTGACATCCCTAGCATCATCATGCTGAACTCTGTCCTTAAGGACAAGTAAGTGTGGATCATCATACTGGCGCTCTCGAATACGATCATATAACGAAGAACGAGCTACTACATAAGCCATCACCCGACTGGGCTCAGAAATATCCAGCCTTACCATCTGGTTAGCTAACGCCTGAACATCAACTGCTAGGGGCCTCTCCCCAACTGGAATATACGCCAAACTACCCATACTAATAGCCTTCCGACTCAATGCATCAGCCACTACATTGGCTTTCCCGGGATGATACAAGATAGTAATATCATAGTCTTTAAGCAACTCAAGCCATCTCCGCTGCCTCAAATTTAGATCTTTCTGCTTAAACAAATGCTGAAGGCTACGGTGATCTGTATATACATCACAAGATACACCATATAGATAATGCCTCCAAATCTTCAAGGCATGAACAATAGCGGCTAATTCCAGATCGTGAACAGGGTAGTTTTTCTCGTGGGGCTTCAACTGACGAGAAGCATAGGAAATAACTGTACCATCCTGCATCAATACAGAACCTATCCCCACTCTCGAGGCATCACGATATACGATATATGAACCTGAAGCTGATGGCAAGACTAACACCGGAGCTGTAGTCAAAGCTGTCTTGAGCTTTTGAAAGCTCTCCTCGCACTCATCCGACCACACGAATGGTGCACCCTTCTGTGTCAACCTGGTCAAAGAAGAAGAAATGGATGAAAATCCCTGAACAAACTGGCGATAATACCCCCCCTCCCAAACCAAGGAAACTCCTAATCTCCGTAGATAAGGACGGTCTAGGCCAACTCTACACCACCTCTATCTTCTTCGGGTCGGCCTGAATACCATCACGAGACACCACATGCCCTAAGAATGCCACGGACTCAAGCCAGAACTCACATTTGGAGAATTTGGCATACAGCTTCTCCTCTCTCAATCTCTGCAACACAACACTCAAGTGCCGAGCATGCTCCTCCTGGCTACGAGAGTAGACAAGTATGTCATCAATGAATACGATCACAAATGAATCAAGATACGGCTTGAATACACTGTTCATCAGATGCATAAATGCTGCTGGGGCGTTGGTCAGCCCAAAAGACATCACAAGGAACTCATAATGACCATATCGGGTCCTGAATGCAGTCTTCATAATATCCGAGTCCCTGATCTTCAGCTGATGATAGCCTGAACGAAGATCGATCTTAGAAAACACCCTCGCACTCTGTAACTGATCAAACAAATCATCTATGCGCGGTAGAGGGTACTTGTTCTTCATTGTCACTTTGTTCAATTGCCTATAATCAATACACATTCGCATGGAACCATCTTTCTTTTTAACAAATAATACCGGTGCACCCCGCGGAGACACACTAGGGCGGATGAAACCCTTATCCAGAAGCTCTTGAAGCTGCTCTTTCAGTTCTTTCAACTCAGCCGGTGCCATCCGATAAGGAGGAATGGATATGGGCTGAGTGCCCGGCACCAAGTCATTGCCAAAATCAATATCCCTGTCCGCGGCATGCCCGGCAGGTCTGCGGGGAATACATCTGGAAAATCCCTCACCACAGGTACAGAAACAATGCTAGGAGACTCAGCTCCCACATCTCTCACAAAAGCTAAGTACGATAAACACCCTTTTTCAACCATCTTCTGAGCTTTTAAGAATGAAATAACACGGCTAGGGACGAAATCGGTCGAACCCGCCACTCGATCTGAGAAATACCAGGAATGGCCAACGTAACTGTCTTAGCATGACAGTCCGATATAGCATGGTACGGAGACAACCAGTCCATACCCAATATAACATCAAAATCCACCATACCCAACAATAACAAGTCTGCCTGGGTCTCCAGACCCCCAATAGATATAACACGGGATCTATAGACATGATCCACAACAATCGTATCACCCACGGGGGTGGATACATGAACCAGGTAAATCAAGAATACCACGAGTCGCACCCAAATGATGTGCAAAATAAGAGGACACGTAAGAATATGTGGACCCTGGATCAAATAGAACGAGAGGCATCTGCGCGACGGACGAAATGATACACGTAATCACGACGTCGGAGGCAAGCGCATCACGCACTGTCGAGAAGTGCATAGAGCCGTGCGCGACCTCCGCCGGATCTCTCTCGCCCACAGGGCGACCACGGAAGGCCGACCTCCGCCTCTACTGGGCGAGATGGTGCTTGAAGAGGAGGGCTGATCCTCTGCCGAGTCCTGCCCCTACGTAGACGAGGGCGATGTCTCCTCGTGTGGCCAAATTCATCACACTCATAACATGCACCTGGTGCTGGAGAAGTAGGTCTTGCACTCTGGGCTGGGAGGGCACCGAGCGATGACTGACCCTGCCGAAATCCCTGTCGACCACGACCGCAAGAACCTCCGCTCTGCTCGGGCGGCTCGAATGAGAAGGTCTAGATGAGCGACCTGCGCTCTGCTGGGGAATGCCCTACAGATGGAGCACCGACTGAAACTACCGAGAACCACGAGGCCTCGCGGCCTCCCCTCCCTCTCTCTCTCGGCGACGATCCGCCTCGATGGAGCGTGCCATATCGGCAACCTGCTCAAACGATGATGACAGAACTCGCTCGCCGGTCATAAGAATACGGATAGAGTAGTTGAGGCCATCAATGAACCTCCTGATCCTCTCCCTATCATTAGGGATCATCCATGTGGCATGCCTGGCCAACTGTGTGAATCTGAGCTCATACTGGGTCACAGACATGTCGCCCTGAATCAACCACTCGAACTGGCGACGTAGCTCCTCGCGACGAGATTGAGGTACATATTTCTCTAGAAAGAGAGTAGAGAACTGCTGCCATGTGAGAGGTGTTGCTCTTGCAAGCCTACGCCTCTCAAACTCCTCCCACCAATCAAATGCGGGACCGGTGAACTGAAATGTAGTAAATGAAACTCCGCTGGACTCGAGAATACCCGCCGTACGCAGCATCTTCCGACATTTATCCAAGAAACCCCTGGGCATCCTCGCCCTCGATGCCACTGAAATGGGGTGGGCGAAGTCTACCAAACCTCTCGAAGACGACGTTGCTCGTCCTCGGGCATAACTCCGAACCATATGCTTCTGGAGCTGGATCTAGTGCAGGTGGAGGAATAACCGGTGCAACCACCTGAGCGGGGACAACCTCTGGCATCTGAAGTCCCTGAACAACCGGATCGGGTGTGCGAGCTGCGGGGTCCGCGACCACCCCCTGACTGAGATGTCGCTGCAGTAGCGGTAGCTGAAACTACCTGAGCCAAACCGGAACACACTGATAATATCTGGGCAAGAGTTTCCTGAAGACCAGGAATAGCAATAGATATAGTCTGGCCCTGAACTGGGACTGCTGGAGCTTCAACCACTGGGGGCTGCTCCTGATCTGGTACAACAGGCGGGTCAGCTGGCACTGCCTCAGCTGCCCTACCTCTAACTCTAGCACGATCGCGCCCACGGCCTCTAACAGGTGGCAATGGAGGTCGTCCACCTCGTCCTGATGCTCGCGTTCTCGCCATCTGCGAGAGAATAGAATATAGAAATTTAGTTCTCAGAACAACAAGATCGCACGACAGAGTTCAAGAAGAGTGAAGTTTTCCTAAAGGTTCGCAGCCTCCCGAGGATAAGTACAGGCGTCCCCGTACCGATCCACAAGACTCTACTAACCGGCTCAAGACTCATGAGGCCTAGTAAACCTAGGCTCCGATACCAACTTGTCACGACCCCAAATCCGGTCGTGATGGCGCCCAGCACATTGCTAAGCCAGCCCGACCAATCAATATCAACCACGGAGCTAGAAGCTCACTTTAGCCCATTTAGGCATATTAATTCACGAAATAACAGCGATACATATAACGAAAACGGGGAACCAAGTCCCATAATACATCAACTCCCATAGACCAAGGGTCAAGAGTCATGAGCCTCTACTGAACATGAGTGTATAAAGGTTTACAAGATACCAAGTGCGGAAAGAAATGTCAATACAAAATCAAAAGACAGTAGGAAGGAATATCGGGTCCTGCGGACTCTGCAGCTACCTCGAATATCCACAAACGTCGCCTCGCACAGCCACTGGATCACTGCTGAGAGGTACCTGGATCTGCACACAAGGTGCAGGGAGTAAAATGAGTACTGCCAGACTCAGTGGTAATAAACAAGGGTAAGACAGCGCAGATAAGAAATCCGCAATAAAGCACTATGTAAAGCTATAATCAGCTACCTTGTCATAGAATCAATATTCTCTGTACCTGTACCAACAAATACCAATAAATAGCATAACAACTAGCGGATGTAGCTAAATGCAATGCAATGCATGATATGACCGCTACGGCGTGTAGCCGACTCCAATTTTGGGTACCGTGCTCAACTGTGGGGGTTCGGACTCGGAGGGGCTCCTACAGACCCAAGCACATCTCATAGAGATATCCTCGCGGCGTGCGGTCCGATCCAACATATATCTCGTCGCGGCGTGCGGCCCGATCCACTACTAGTCGGCTAATATGCGGATACTGCCTCGCGAGCTCAAAAGTAGTTTTTGAAAACTCTTTTATCATTTTTCGATTGGAAAACAGTAATATCAAGTTCCGGAGATTGGAATTAGCATAATAACAAAAATAGGCTACGGACTAGTAGTAAACTAGCATGTCTATGTGATAAGACAATGATAACGATCCTCGCGGGATCCAATAACCGGCTCACGGCCCACATGTATACTCAACCGCCCAAGAAGGGGGTTCCTCGGCTCAAGAGTGGCCATTATCACAATATATATATACATATATGCAACCATCCGAGAAGGAGGTTCGACGGCTCTAGAATAGCCGATAATACAATATCAACAGGTTGGACTAATATGTAGTCTCCAGTTCATGATCGACCCCGCACTCTCAAGAGTGTGCGTGTCTCGCCGCTATACAGCGTCACAAAGTGGTATACCGGGGTTTCGAACCCGCTGGTCATCACCCACATCTATTACTCACCTCAATACAGCGCGACGACTATTCCGCAATGCCCTTGCCACGAGAATCAAGCTCCGTACGTGTAGAATCTGATCAAATACGGTAAAAATACAACAATTTAGGCCAATGGGACGACACCCAATCAATACAACTCAATTTACATCAAAATTCCCAAAGTTGTCAAAACCCGAGCCCCGGGCCCACATTCCGAAAATTTACGAAATTCACATTTCCGGAACCCTCGTCTCAATACGAGTCTAAGCATATCAATTTTACCAAAATCGGACTCCATTTGCCCATTCAAAACCTTGATTTTCTAAAGTCCAAGACTAGGGCTAAATCCTCCATAATTACCCCAAATTCTTCCATTTTCATGATATAATTGCATGATATTATCAATAATAATCATAATACGAGTTCATAGTTGATTACCTGATGATTTCCCTTGATTTCCTCCTCAAAATCGCCCAAAATCGCCCTTAAGCCGAGACCCCCAAATGTTAAAATGTTTCTGAAATTTTTCTAACTTCTGATACACTTACTTACAGCGATTTTCGCTTCTGCGGAACATTTTCCGCTTCTATGCTTCCGTATCCGCGACCAAAGGGTCGCTTATGCGGTTCCAGGCCTAGCCGGCCACTTCCGCTTCTGCGAACCAAGGCCGCTTAAGCGGTCCCGCTTCTGCGAAGAAGCTTCCGCTTCTGTGGAAAAATCCGCCTCTGCGCGTCCTTGACCGCTTCTGCGGTATCGCCCAAGCGGAGAAACGTCCGCTTCTGCGGACCATGCCCCAATTGCCCTCGTCCGCTTCTGCGATCATTGGGTCGCACCAGCGACCCCGCTTCAGCGGAAAGGGGTCCGCTTCTGCGAAACACCCGCTCCTGCGCTCCCACATCCGCTTCTGCGGACTCGCTCCTGCGACCACATTTCCGCAGGAGCGAAAATGACAGAACCAGAACTCTCAACCTGAAATTTCCATGATTTTTCTCCCGTTTAACCATCCGAAAACACCCCGAGGCCCCCGGGACCTCATCCAAACATACCAACACATCTTAATACCTTATTCGAACTTGCTCCAATCCTCAAAACACGTCTAACAACATCAAAGCTCATAATTCGCATCGAATTCAAGCCTAAATTCCTTAAAACATTCCAAATTGCACATTCAATCAAAACCCGACCAAACGACGTCCGAATGACCTGAAATTTTGCAGGCACATCCAAAATCACCTAACGAAGCTACTGCAACTGTCGGAATTCCATTCCGACCCCCGGATCAAAATCTCACCTACCGTTCGGATTTCGCCAAAATTCAACCTTAGCCAATTCAAGCCTATTTCTACACGGGCCTCCAAATTCAATTCCGATCGCTCCCCTAAGTCACAAATCACCTTCCGGAACTAACCGAATCATCAGAATCCGATTCCGAGCACTCTAACTCAATAGTCAACTCTTGGTTGACTTTTCATATTCAAGCTTTCTTCAAACATGCTATTTGTTTCATTTTCAATCCAAATCACTCCTAACTCACCCGATATACTCTAATACTGTTTTAAAAGCATAATATATGTAAATGCAAGGTAACGGGGTGGTAATTCCCGTAACGACGGGCCGGGTCGTTACAAGTTGATTCGTGTATCAGGATTTTGGATGGATCAGACCTGCACCTCCTACCATATTGGGCCTCATACGGTGCCATCTGAATACTGGACTGGTAGCTATTGTTATAAGCAAACTCCGCCAGTGGCAGAAGTGATCCCATGAACCTCCAAACTCAATCACGCACGCACGGAGCATATCCTCCAAAAAACTGAATAGTGTGCTCGGACTGACCATCAGTCTGGGGGTGAAACATTGTGCTCAGCTCTACCCGAGTACCTAACTCCTGCTGTACGGCTCTCCACCCGGACGCTGATGCTCGTACTTGAAATGATGGAAACTAGAATACCATGCAGCCGAACTATCTCTCTGATGTAGATCTCCACCAGTCGCTCCGATAAATAAGTAGTGCTCACCGGTATGAAATGGGCGGACTTGGTCAGCCGATCCATAATAACCTAAATGGAATCAAACTTCCTAACAGTCCGTGGAAGTCCGGATACAAAGTCCATGGTGATGCGCTCCCATTTCCACTCTGGAATCTCAATCTGCTGCATCAATCCACCCGGACGCTGATGCTCATACTTCACCTGCTGGCAGTTGAGGCATCTGGAAACATAATCAACTATATCCCTCTTCATCCACCTCCACCAGTAATGTTGTCTAAAGTCCTGATACATCTTTGCGGCACCGGATGGATGGAATACCGCGAGCTATGGGCCTCTACTAGAATCAGCTCTCGAAGATCATCTACATTGGGCACACAAATACACCCCTGCATTATCATAACTTCATCATCTCCAATGGTAACATCTCGAGCGTCACCACGCCGAACTCTATCCCGAAGGACAAGCAAATGAGGGTCGTCGAACTGACGCTCCCTGATGCGGTCAAATAGAGAAGACCGAGAAACCACACAAGCTAGAACCCGGCTGGGCTCCGAAAGATCCAGTCTAACAAACTGCCTGGCCAAAGCCTGAACATCCATCGCCATAGGCCTCTCCGAAGCTGGTAGATATGCCAAACTTCCCAAACTCTCCGCCCGACGACTCAAGGCATCGACAACCACATTAGCCTTGCCCGGATGATAGAGAATAGTAATATCATAGTCCTTCAGTATCTCCAACCATCTTCTCTGACGCATATTCAGGTCCTTCTGCTTAAGCAAGTGCTGCAAGCTCCGGTGATCGGTGTAGATCTCACAAGGAACCCCATATAAGTATTGACGCCAAATCTTCAAGGCGTGAACAATGGCGGCTAGCTCCAGATCATGAACAGGGTAATCCTTCTCATGCACCTTCAGCTGTCTCGACGCGTAGGCAATCACCCTACCGTCCCGCATCAATACCGCACCGAGTCCAACTCGTGAGGCATCACAATATACAGTATAGGACCCCGAACCTGTAGGCAACATCAATATAGGGGCCGAAGTCAAAGCTGTCTTGAGCTTCTGAAAGCTCGCCTCACACTCGTCTGTCCACTGAAAAGGGGCACCCTTTGGGTCAATCTAGTCATAGGTGCTGCAATCGAAGAGAACCCCTCTACGAAACGACGGTAGTAGCCCGCCAAACCAAGGAAGCTGCGTATCTCAGTAGCGGAGGAGGGTCTGGGCCAACTCTGCACGGCCTCCACCTTCCTCGGATCTACTCGAATACCATCACTCGACACCACGTGGCCCAAAAATGCCACAGAACTCAACCAAAATTCACATTTAGAGAACTTGGCATAAAGTTGCTTCTCCCTCAGGATCTGAAGCACTATCCTCAAATGCTGCTCGTGCTCTTCCCGGCTCCGAGAATATACTAGAATATCATCAATGAAGACAATCACGAATGTGTCCAGATAAGGCCTGAACACACTGTGCATCAAGTGCATAAAGGCTGATGGGGCATTAGTCAGCCCAAAAGACATCACGAGGAACTCATAGTGACCATACCGAGTCCTGAAGGCAGTCTTCGGGATATCTGGCTCCCGAATCTTCAGCTGGTGATACCCAGAGCGCAAATCAATCTTAGAAAACACCTGTGCGCCCTGTAGCTGGTCAAATAAATCATCAATACGGGGCAAAGGATACCGGTTCTTCACTGTAACCTTATTCAGTTGTCGATAGTCAATACACATACGCATAGAACCGTCCTTTTTCTTCACAAACAATACGGGAGCACCCCAAGGCGAAACACTGGGTCGAATAAAACCCTTGCCTAATAACTCCTGTAATTGATCCTTCAACTCCTTTAACTCGGGAGGAGCCATACGGTACGGTGGAATAGAAATGGGCTGAGTGCCCGGCAACAAGTCAATAGCAAAGTCAATGTCTCCGTCAGGCGGCATGCCCGGAAGATCAGCTGGAAATACATCGGCAAAGTCACGTACCACATGAACAGAATCAATAGAGGGAGTGTCAGCACCGACGTCCCGCACATAGGCTAGATAAGCAGCACACCCCTTCTCAACCATACGCCGAGCTCCGAGAAAAGAAATAACACGGCTAGGGGTGTGATCTAGAGTACCACTCCACTCAATACGTGGAATGCCCGGCATAGCCGGCGTCACGGTCTTGGCGTGACAATCAAGAATAGCATAATGGGGCGACAACCAGTCCATGCCCGAAATTATATCAAAATCGACCATCCCGAGCAGCAATAAATCCGCTCTGGTCTCAAAATCACAAATAGTAATCAAACACGACCGATATACGCGGTCCACAGCCAGAGAATCACCCACCGGAGTGGAAACATAAATGGGGGCACTCAAAGAATCCCGAGGCACACCCGGATGAGAAGCAAAGTAAGAAGACACATATGAAAAGGTGGAACCGGGGTCGAATAGAACCGATGCCTCCCTGTGACTAACCAGAATAATACCTGTGATAACAGAGTCAGATGCAACAGCCACAGCCCGATCAGGAATAGCATAGAATCTGGCCTGTCCCCCCTCTCGAGGGCGGCCTCTAGAACCCTGACCCCCGCCCCTGGCTGGCTGGGCAAGTGGAATAGCAGCTGGAGCTGGAATGATAGCCTGCTGACCCTGAGAGCCACGCTGATGTTGCGAAGACTGGTGAGGTGCTCCCCTCCTACGCCTGGGGCACTCCCTAACCAGGTGGCGAGTATCCCCGCACTCAAAACAAGCTCCGAGAGGACGCGGTGGCTGTGACTGACCGGTCTCAACCCCACTAGTCTGACCCCTGGAAGGACCCCGCGCAGGAGGTGCACTGGAAACTGGGGGAACATAATAAGGCTCCTGTGGTGCTGGAAGACCTGGAGTACTACCGGCTGCGGGCAATGCCGAGTGAACTGGTCGACCGGAATAACCCCTGCCAAAACGACCGGCTGATGAAGTGCGGGCACCAGAGAAATGGCCCGACTCACGAGACCTCTTGGCCTCTCTCTCTCCGCTCTCTAGGGAGCATACTCTCGATCCTCTTGGCAATGCTAACTGCCTGCTGATAAGATATATCTGTCTCCAGCTCTCTGGCCATGCTGGATCGGATAGGCGGAATAAGGCCCTCAATAAATCTCCGCACTCTCTCCCGAACCGTGGCTACCAAAGCCGGTGCATGCCTCGCTAGACGGGTGAACCTGATAGCATACTCCGATACGGACATGGAGCCCTGTCGCAACCGCTCAAACTCCGAGCGCCAAGAATCCCTAAGGCTCTGTGGAACAAACTCCCTCAAAAATAGATCCGAAAACTGCGTCCAAGTCAATGAAGCAGACTCCTCTGGACTATCCAACTCATACGTGCGCCACCAATCATAAGCGGCCCCACGAAACTGAAAAGCAGTGAAGGAAACCCCGCTGGTCTCCACAATCCCCATAGTACGAAGAATACGATGACACTCCTCTAGAAAACCCAATGCATCATCTCAAGCCAAACCACTAAACACTGGAGGGTCATATTTCTTGAACCTCTCCAATCTACGCTGCTCGTCCTCAGAGGCAGCTGGTCCACCTCCGGGCTGTGCTGGGGCGGCAGGAGGCATAACCAAAACATCTGGAACATGTCCCACTGGCACACGCTGCTCCGGTGTAACGGCTACGGAAGTCTGGGCCCCTCCCCCGGCCTGAGATGTAGCTGCAACAAGAGGAAGCAGTCCTGCCTGGGCTAAAGTGGTATACATGCTCATGAACTGAGCCAGGGTCTCCTGTAGTGCTGGAGTAGTAGCAGCTGTAGTCGGTGTACCAGGTGCCTGCGCTCCAACCTGGTCTACCGGTGGCACCTCAGCGGCAGCGCGCGATGGTGCTGTGGCCGCACCTCGGGCGCGTCCTCGTCCTCTACCTCGGCCCCGGCCTCTGACGGCAGCAACAGGGGGCGCGGGTACCTGATCATCGCGGTTAGCTCGTGTCCTCACCATCCGTGAGAGAATAGAAAGCAGTAGTTTAGATTTTTGATGCCAAAAATGTCGCACGACAAGGAATCCAAAAGAAATGAAGAGTTTCCTAAACAGTTACATAGCCCCTCGTAGATAAATACAGACGTCTCCGTATCGATCAGCGAGACTCTAAATAACCGGTCTGTGTCCCGTGACTCCTATGAACCTAGAGCTCTGATACCAACTTGTCACGACCCTAGTTCACCAATTGTGAACATGTCGTGATGGCACCCAGTCCCCACGACTAGGTAAGCCTAACACATTGCGGAATATACAAGTTATAAAATACTTAAATAAGGAACAGCGAAAAATAACACAAAAAGGTATGTAATCCGTGCCGCTTGGCACATACATCCGTCACACAATAAATAGAACACTACCAAGATCCGGAACCCCACGGTAACACAGACTAAAAGAGAAATACAACTGTGGCTCTATATGTAAAGAGTATCTAACAACGAAATGAAGAGAAATATCAACTAGTACTATTAGAATAGAAGGAAAGCCTCCGGATCCGCGGACGTAGCAGATCATACCTCGAGGTCTCCCAAATGCGGCGGAAAAATCACCTAGCTCGAGCCTGCTCTGATGTACCTGGATCTGCACAACAAAAGTGTGCAGAAGAGTAGCATGAGTACACCACGGCGGTACTCAGTAAGTGCCAAGCCTAACCTCGATGGAGTAGTGACGAGGAAGGTCAGGGCCCTACTGAGAAACAATAATATAATGACGATAATAAAAATAAACAGTTTAAATGATAATAATTCTCGAACTAACAACAATAAGACGATTACTGCAAGTGTCTACAATAAAACTAACAACAATTAGTCAACTCAGCAAAACAAATCCAGGACCTGTGGGAATTGAACCCACAGTCCCATTCTCAGTACCTCTGGGTCTCCGGGAATCGAACCCGCAGCCCATGTCTCAATAATATCTCAATAGCTCAGGATCTCCAGGAATCGAACCCGCAGTCCTCTACCAATAACTCAGGATCTCGGGAATCGAACCCGTAGTCCCTACCAATATCACGCCGGGTCTCTGGGAATCGAACCCACAGCCCTAGGTCTCCGGGAATCGAACCCGCAGTCCACAAACAATATCACTCCGGGTCTCTGGGAATCGAACCCACAGCCCTGGGATCTCCGGGAATTGAACCCGCAGTCCACCAACACATCAAATAAGAAAACACACAGAGAGAATATAATGTTAAATTACAACTTCACCGAAATTAGTGCCAACAATTTGTCAAGAATTCAAGTAAATCAACTAGGCAATTAAACATGTTGAATCCTAGTTAATCATGCTTTTCTAAGTACTACCGGGTAATGGTAACGCTTTTATCAGCTAAGAGCAGGAATATCACAAATCAGACAATTCAAGTAAAGTGTGTGTTACAACAACCAGCGCATGTACACGCCCGTCACCTCGCGTACAAATCAATAGAGAAGACTCAAATCCTAAGGGGAGGTCCCCCACAAAAGGTTAGGCAAGATGCTTACCTCAATACGACCAATTCAATACTCAATTTAGCTTTTCCTTTACCAATTCATCAATGCTTGGCTCAATCTAGCCAAAAATAACTTGAATACATCAAACAATGCAAGAGAAAACAATTTCAATTAACAAAACTATGATTCTTACACAATTTGCAAAAAGTCAACAAAAGTCAACTCCTCGGGCCCACACCTCGGAACCCAAAAAAAATTACAAAAACTGAACACCCATTTCGCTACGAGTTCACCCATACAAAAATTATCTAATTACGATACCATTTGGTCATTCAAATCATCATTTTGCATTTTTGAAAGATTTCACAATTTTCCCCAAATTTTCCTTTAGATTCTCATGAATTTGATGTTAAATCTAAGATATAATCACAAAATATAGTTGGAAAAGGATTAGAGACACTTACCCAATGATTTGCAGAAGTTTGGGTCTTTGGAAAATCGGCTATGGAGGTTTAGGTTTTGAGAAAATTGAAAAATGGGTGAAAATCCCGTCAAAAACCTCACTTAACAGGCCTCAGATGTCGCATTTGCGACCCAGGGTTCGCAATTGCGAACCCTTAGATATTGCGAACAAAAAAAGGCTGGCAGAGGTCGCATTTGCGACAAAAAGTTCGCATTTGCGAACCGGGCATCGCAAATGCGATAAAAAGTTCGCATTTGCGAACATAGCAGAACCAGCAATTTTTCCTAACACGAAAATGAGCATAACTTCCTCATACGATGTCCAAATTCGATGATTCTTTTTCCTATGGCTCCAAAATTTCGATACGGATCTAATGGTTCAAACAAAACTAAATTTGGATATCATTTGCTTAATATGATATCATTTTTTTTCTTGAAGAAACGATGACAAAGTATCCAAAACAAGCGCAACATAGTCTAAACCTATCTGAAACTCACCCGAGACTCCCGGGACCTCATCCAAACATACCAACACATCTTAATACCTAATTCGAACTTGCTCAAATCCTCAAAACACGTCTAACAACATCAAAACCCATAATTCTCATCGAATTCAAGCCTAAATTTCTTAAAACTTTTCGAATTGCATATTCGATCAAAAACCCATCCAAACGACGCCCGAATGATCTGAAAATTTGCGGACATACCCAAAATCACATAACGAAGCTACAGAAATTGTCGGAATTCCATTCCGACCCCCGGATCAAAATCTCACCTATCGATCGGATTCGCCAAAATTTCAACCTTCGACATTTCAAGCCTAATTGAGCTACGGACCTCCAAAATATATTCCGAACGCGCTCCCAACCCCGAAATCACCTAACGGAGCTAATGGAACCATCGGATTTCCGTTCCGAGATCGTCTTAACACCTGTTCCGGCTACGAACCGTTTTCTAGTTTCAAAGCTCTTATTTAGGGACTAAGTGTCCCAAAATGCTCAAATTTTTGGAACCAACTCTCCCGGCAACCCACAATAGCAGAAATGAACTTAGGGGAAAAGTTAAATTAGGGATTGGGGCGTAATTTTCTAAAATGACCGGTCGGGTCGTTACATAACAGATTTAATATAAATAAAATGAAAACATCTCAGTACAATCATGCACATAGAAACAAACAAAAATCATAAGTCAAGTAATGTGTGCCAAGACCTGGTGTCACAAGTGTATGAGCCACTAGTAGAATATACAAAGACAAAATGCTACTCTACTTTCTGAAACAAAAATAGATGGGAAATAAGCAAAAGGAAGACTCCGGCTGCTCCAAAATAGCTCGAAAGGCAGCTCACCATGAAGTCTCGAAGTGGTAATCTGGTGTGCGCGCCAAACTGATATTGAGATGCGCCTGCCTCAAATTCTGGACATTAAGTGCAGAAGCGTAGCGTGAGTACATAAAAAATATGTACCCAGTAAGTATCTAGTCTAACCTCGAAGAAGTAGTAACGATTGATCGACTTCGACACTTGTTATGGGCCAACAATATGATAATACAAAAAATTCTAGTTATATATATAAATGACAATTGAACTTGGAGCAATAAATAATTAAACAATATGTTCACCATTAGTAAGAATCAAATCATTTCCCTTATTTAACCATTTAACCTCTCAAGACAATGAAAGATATCAAATATAATAGGTCTTCCACTATTATAATGCACGAATTATGCCGAGGACATATGATCCGATTCAAATATAGACATACATATATTGTGTGCACTGCCGAGGGTCGAACGATACAAACCATAGATGTATCTATTATCTTGCCGAGGAGAACGGTCCACTCCCATGAGACTAGTGGAAGTTTACCCCGCTCGCGAAATATACTTACGACGCAATTGAACATAGATTATTCAAGTTATTATAATATTCCCCAATCCTTTCCAACACAAGAAATTCAACTAGTAAATTTTAAAATCTTGAAATCTTCAATCTCCGCTCTATTCAAGGCAATTAATAAGCATAGCCAAATAACGATGTGAATAAAGCATGGTGTAATCCTAAACTACCTAGACATAAGCATGAATAGTAGCTACGTACGGACTCTCGTCACCTCGTGCGTATGTAGCCCCAACAAATAGAAGCACATATTAATTAAGTTCACCTATGGGATTAACTCCCTCTTACAATATTAGAAAAGAGACTTACCACATCTTAAAAGCCAAATTTTCAGTCCAAGATTGTGCTCAAAGCCTCAATTCGATACCAAACGACCCGAAATTAGTCAAATGTTATATTAAGTAGTCAATACATGGTCAAAAGTTCATATCCTAACTATCAAAGTGATTGCCTAATCCTATTTGAAGAATCCCTAAAATTTACCCACGGGCACACATGCCTGGATTCTAAAAAATTTCGAAGAAAGTTATTATCCATAACCTCATGAACTCAAATATATGATTTTTACTAAGTTCCATAACAAATTTCATGGTTAAATCCTATTTTTATCATAAGCCTAGGTTTTCACCTAAACCCATGATTTTTCACTAATTTGTATGTTATAATCTACCCATAAACTATGTATTTAACTCAAAATTAGTAGAAATTACTTACCACAAAGTGTTAGGTGAAATCCCCTCTCTAAGAGCTCCAAGAATCGCCCAACAATTGAATAAATGAGTCAAAAATGCCTAAGTCCTGTATTAAATGAAGTGGTCCGCCTTCTATGATTTTTGCACTGCGGTGACACTCCCGCACCTGTGATTCTGCTTTTGTGGACCAAATCGTGCATGTACGGACCAAGGTCAAGCCGCCTCCTCTCGCTTCTGTGCTCAGGAGATCGCATATGCGTATCCGCACCAACGGCAAAAAGGCACGCACTAGCTACACTGTCCGCTCCAGCGATGATCGCCTTCACACCTTCGCCTTCGCATGTGCGGCCCGTCTTCCGCTTATGTGATGGCTAGGTAGCCCATACCGATTTGTGCCATTTGGCTCACTTCTACGAGCTCACACCTGCGACCATAGCCTCGGATGTGCGATTACACTAGAAGTCTGGTGCTTCAGCTGATGCTTCCCAAGTCCAACTTGGTCCGAGCCTCATCTATGAGCTTATTTTGCTTTATAAAATCCATGATTTCCTCATATTTTTTCTATATTATCATTGGACCACTAGTAAGTGTCGAAGTCGATCTCTCATCTCTACTTCTTCAATTGGGATACTCATTGGGTACATATTGTTTTCGTACCCATACTACACGTGTTGTACATTTTTGTTATACAAGTTCATGTGTGGCTAGTTGTTTAGTGGCATAGAGGCATGGTTGATACAGAGACTTAGATGAGCTGCATTCTTGGAAACGACCTGCAGCCAGCAGAGTCCCCTTTAGAGTATTGTAATGTATTTTCATTTCAGTCCACTTTGTATTCTGGATAGTAACTGTATTTTATTTATTTCTTAGTAAATGCTCATACATTGTGACATCGGGTTCTAGGATGAGTTTGGGGTAACTTTTACTAACTTCTTGTCATTCATATTTTATTTGAAATGATTATCTTTTACTGGTAAAATTGAAGGAAAATCATAGTTTTCAAAATTATTAAAATGAGTAAGTATTTTGGTTGACTTGCCTGATAGTAGTGTCTGGTGCCATCACGACCATTAGTAAAATTTGGGTTGTGACAATATGGTATCAGAGTACTAGGTTCCCTTAGGTCTCACGAGTTATGTTCAAGTCTAGTAGAGTCACGCAGATCAGTACGGAGACATCTCTATTTATCTTTGAGAGGCTATCGGACTGTTAGGAGCAGCTCCCTTCTTGATTCCTCATCGTGCGATTTGATTCCTTGAGGCTTATGCCATTGTTTCCTTCCTACTAAATCTTACGCGTCGCGAACCGCTTGTTATAAATCGAGAATCGAAGAATTATAATGGTACTACAGATGTGGTGCGGGATGTTTCTCCTAGTATAGTTGATTGGGCTATTATCATCGTCTTGCGAAAGGATTTTCTATTGTTACGGCTCGATAGTTGTGTTTCTAAGAGCTTGTAGGCTATGCACAGGTTGCTATGATCCACACGATTGGTTATCGCACAATATTGACTTGATGATATGATACTTGCCTATGTGTTGGGCGGTGAATGATTTGAAGGAAAGTCTACTCAATGCACGATTCAGAGATCTGATATTTCATTTCCAGCGGAGTAAAATCAATTGACCTATAAATGTCCAGATTTGGGGTGATGGAGTAATGAGACTTGGTATTTTTGAGTGTGGTGGAATTTTTATCTGCGATGTAGTGTCGTCATTCTCGATTGTATGTGTTAAGTTCGCCAGTGTTATAGTCTTCCATAATTCGCCTTTGGGGTAAGATATTGTGAAATAATATTGGAGAAATGATTTTTAGATATCGCAGGGTGCGGTGGTTTAGGGTTGAATCGGTGTATCTAATGTTGGCGGCTCGAGAAAGATGGTATTCGGAAAGGTTTAAAGTTAGTAGCGATTTGTGGGTCCAAACGCTACGAAGATAGATTTTATTTAAGGCAACGACTGAGCAGCAAAGGATGAGGAAGGACATGTGGGGAGTGTCAGGCGGTGGTTAAAATTTCTATAAGGCCAGGTATAAGAAGCAAAGATCGAGTAGTCAATTAAAGGGGTGAATTCCGCCAAAGTATGAGAGTGACAGAGTTGCATATGGGCTTTGTGGTAGGATGACTACACACCTTAAGGAGAGTTTGGAATGATTTGGGAATCTTAATGATTGGTGATTGGGGTCTACGGATTTAATTTGAAGTATGGGTTATTATGCGGCATGAGATTTGATATAACGAAAAGGAGCTTCTTGAAATGAAGAAGGATACATCATAACTTTGAATTGGAAGTGTGAGCACGTGATTTTTACCCTACACATGAGTTATTCCTATAAAATTCAAAATAAATGATTTTTCCTTATTTTCTAAATTTTATGTGAATTTTGTGTTAGTTGTTTTGCATGTTATTTGCGTGTGATAAATGAAAATACAAAAATTTGCATCTTTAGTAAATTAATTCTTTTTCTAACAAATTAAAGAAAAAATCAAAAAATTAGTTAGCTTTTTAAATTGAAAATTGCCAAAAAGAAGGTAATTAGTTAGTTTTAATTAATTCCAAATAACTACAAAGTATGAAAAATATTAAAAAATACAAAAGAATAAAATACAAAAAATACAAGGTTATAATAAGAGGAATAAATGCAAAATATAATACAAGAGTAGAAAGAAGATTTGGGCCAAACACCCTAGCCCAATTGCCCCAACCCAGCGGCTGAACCCCAGGCCCAAACGGTCCCCAGCCCTAATGCCCAAACCGCCCAAACCCGGTTCCCCCTTCCATCTAATCTCCACCGTCCATGACATCAATCCAACGGTTGATAATCGTTAATACACATAACTCCCATACAACCTTAAAAAAAACATAACTCTTAAAACCTTAAAACACTTTAACTTGTCTCTCTCTCTCTCTAACACAAGAACCGGCCGCCTCAACCTTCTCCTTCACCTCCATGGCCGCCGCTAGGGGTCCGCCGCTTGTGGTGGCGGCCGGCCACTTTCCCGGCCGAAAATTACACTAAAACATCCCCCACACCCTCCTCATCACAGTCCCATCATCATTCTCCTTCAAATACCACCGCAACCCCGCCAAAACCCAAACCCTAATTTGCACCGCCACTCACCACCATGGCGGCGCCACCCCAAAACCACCCCAAATCAACCCCTACCCTTTTCTCAACACCTCTCAACTGTGACACAAGAAAATCGAGTCCCAAAGACCACCGAAAATTACCAAGACAAAATCGGGTCTTCAAAGATTGGTCGATTCAAGAAAGACTAATGAAAAGGCTCGAGTTCTATCAAAGATTCAAGAACAAGTGAAGAAGCAAGTGAATAACCAAGAAAAGAAGCAAAAAAATCAGTAAATAGAAAAGAAAAAAAACAGCAGTGAAGCTAAGTTCTTCATCTAGATTTTTATTTGCTAATTTCTGTATATATGTTGCGATTTCGATTTGATAAAATATATTCAATCATTCTCTATTTGTTTCTTTTTATCTTGTTTCGGATTTTCGATTCGTCGATTTTCAGTGTTAGTTTCTGTTAATTTACTTCAAGGATTAATTGAATAAATGGTTAGTTTTTGTTAATTTCCTAAGACAATGATAATTACACTATAAATCTGTTTTTCATGTCGACGATTAGTCGAATAAATACATTGCGAATTGCTTCTTGCTTTATCTGTTAATATCAATGTTAGATTGTTAGATTTGCTGTTAATTTTAATTCTTATTAGTATTGTTTAGATTTTGTTAGATTTTTGTTAATTCCTGTTAATTGCTGTTTTGGCCATGTTCTGATTTTATATGTTTTGTTTCCAATTGTTAGATTTCTGTTGGATTCTGTTAAGTTTCTGATTTCTGTTAATTTGTCGGCTGTTATGCTTTGTTATAATCTTAGGAATTATTCGAATCAACTTTGATCCTGTTTTGACATTCGAATTGATTGCTTAATTGATTAGTAGAACTGTTTGGTGATTAGTGACTGGTAATTTACTATTGGATTAACACTTAGGGCGTATTGGTTATAGCTGTTAGTTAGTGATTAAGCTTGATTAGCGAATTCGACTTTAGATTAGTTTATATTCAAGTTAAGTCGATAGTTGAAATCACTTGATTCTTAGTAACCTAAGGTGTTTTACTAAATAGAATCAATTGCGGCTAGTTGTCTCGATTAATAAGGCTCACCATCTATCAATTGTTCCCCCGAGTCTTGTTAATTGGATAATTAATCATAAGTGGACATATTTGTAAGATTGCCTAAGGTTGGCTATAGTTGAAATGTGTTTTTAATTAGTGAATTAATTTGAATTTAAAGTAGTTGAGGGGCCAATTGGCTAGCTGAGCAATAGTCACTTAATTGTGGCTATTTGATAAATACAATCTGAAAATGGGTTAAAATAGGGATAAAATACAGAAATTAGGAAAGTAATTAGCATTAAGAAGTAGGGGTAAATGGGGAATAAGAATTGGTATAGTGGTAATAAGTTTTAAAGAAGAAATGTAACGACCCAAAGGGTCATCACTTATTTTATTAATCATTTCGAGATTCCGAGGCCTTGAAAACCTCATTCCATGTTGCCTCGATTTACGTGCACGATCCGAGCTTGTAGCCGGAAAGATTTTTGTGATAGAAAATATGAATTTTATGAGAAATTTGGATAAAAATGATATTAATATTGATATGATTGACTTCGGTCAACATTTTTGGTAAACGGATCTAAACCCGAGATTGGATGGTCCCGAGAGGTCCGTAGGAAAATATGGGACTTGGACATGCGTCCAGAGTCGAATTCTGAGGCCTAGAGCCCAAGTTATGAATTTTTCTATAAAATTGTTTTTGATGTAATTGTTAAAGGAAATGAATTAATTGACCTTGGTATCGGGCTCGTATTTTGGTTCCGACGCCCGGTACAAGTCTTAAATATTATATATGTGATTTATGTAAAGTTTGGTGACATTCGGATGTCGTTTGAGATGTTTTGGACCTTTAGTTCCAAGTTTGAAGGTTTTGAAAACCAAAAGTATGAAATTCATGAATTTGAGGCTTGATTTGATGAAAACGATGTGATATTGGCGATGTGATCGCACGAACAAGTTCATAATGTGTTTTTGAGGTTGTGTACATGTTTGGTTTGGAGCCCGGGGGCTCGGGTAAAGATTTGATAGGCCGTAGGATCAATTTCTGAGTTTATGCACTGCTGGTTTTTCACCCAAGCTGTTGGCTTCGCATTTGCGAAGAATTTCTCGCAAATGCGAAGAAGGCAGTTCAAGGCTGGGTTCGCAAATGCGAACCCATTATCGCAAATGCGATGCTTGCCATAACCAACCAAGTTCGCAAATGCGAACAAAGTGTCGCAAATGCGACACTGGCACACCTGGACCATAGTTCGCAATTGCGAACTTAACCTCGCAAATGCGAGGCCTTCAGTAATTGCCTGTCTTCGCAATTGCGAAGAATGTATCGCAATTGCGAAGAAGCCCAGAAGCCTGCTGGTTCGCAAATGCGAACCTTATTTCGCAAATGCGAAATCCCCAGTAACCGCCTAAACTTCGCAAATGCGAATAAATGTTCGCAAATGCGAACTTCCCAGCCTTAGCTTATTTTTCAAACTCCAGAAATTGGTCGGGGTTCGCAATTGCGAACCCATGTTCGCAAATGCCAACACAGAGACCTGTAAAACACGATTTTCAGTTCATTTCTTCACTTTTTACAAACCAAAAACACCCATTTGCGATTCTTCACGGATTCCTTATTCTTCAAAACAATTGTAAGTCACTTTTTACTTAATTCTTTAAATTCCTAACATCATTAAACATGTTTTTCAATAGAAATCAAAGGTTTTCATGGTAGAATTTCTTGTTTTTGTTAGAATATAGGGTTTTTCATAAATTGGGAAATTGGACCTCGAATCGAGGTCCGATTTTGAAACAAATCATATACATGAACTCGTGGGAGGATGGGTAACCGGATTTTGGTCCGAACCCCGAGTTCCGAACATGTGGGCCCGGGGTCGAAATTCACTATTCTGGGCAGAATGTTGTAAAAGTTGTAATTAGCCTTATGAATTAGTTTATTGAGTAGTATTGATGATATTAAATCAATTGTGTATATACGATTGGATTGGAGCCAAATTTGAAAGGAAAAGGCATTGCCACGGATTGAATTGTTCATAAACATTCGAGGTAAGTGTTTGTTCTATCCTAGCTTGAGGGAATAGGATTATGTGCTATGTGATCGAGTGCGGTGTATGGGCTGTGGTGACGAGCATCCATACACCGGCATCTAGCATGACCGTGAGTCGTTGTTGATATTTGTTGTGAGATATTTTGAAGATAAATTGTTGAACCCTTGCCGGGTAGTATAATTGTTATTGTTCTCCCTTGTCGGGACTTGTTGTGAAGTGAGATATTGATTGCCCTTGCAGGGACTTTGTTGAAATGATTATTGTGTCCCTTGCCGGGACGGTTTATGAATTACTGTTTCTTTCTTTGCCCTTAACTGTGATTGTTATTTGGGTGAGGAAGAGTGATAATGCACGAAGGGTGATGCCGTGCCATGTTTTATTATTTATGCACGAAGGTTAATGCCATGCCATGTTTTATTGATTATGCACGAAGGATCATGCCGTGCCTTGTTATTGAACCATGTACGAAGGATCATGCCGTACTATGGATGTGAGGATGAGAGTAAAAGCACGAAGGGTGATGCCGTGCACTTTATTTGCTTATTTGGTGAGGACGAGAGTAAAAGCACTAAGGGTGATGCCGTGCAACTATTTGCCATTCCTTGACTTGATATTACTTGTTTTTCCATTATATTTTATTTGGGTGATGCCGTGCAACTATTTGCCATTCCTTGACTTGATATTACTTGTGTTTCCATTATACTTTGTTTTCCTTGTGAACTTATTAACCGTTGTTAATTGTTGAGTTCTTTTGAGATATTCCTTATTGTGTTATTACTTGGTTATTTCTTGTTAATTGTGGTAATATATATATTAAAGAAATGGAATCGTGTGGCAAGTCGACCACAAAGTGATTTGAATCTTGGCATTGGCCATAGTTGCCGGTAGCCTATTGATATATTTGGGAGCGGGTGGTACGCCTACCACAAGATATAATTTATTGTTACAGTTGGGAGCGGGTGGTACGCCTACCACGAGATAAGAAAAGAAAAATAAAGAATTGAGACACGAAAGTAAGATTTAATTCTGTGGATTAGATTAATTTGGATATTATGAGTTATTGTGTTATTACCTGGTTATTTCTTGTTATTCTGTGGTATACATATATATTGAATTGCACAGGTTTATGTGGGTGTCTGGTCCTAGGCTTGTCATTACTTCGCCGGGATAGGCCAGGCACTTACCAGCACATGGGGTCGGTTGTGCTGATACTACACTTCTGTGCATTTTTGCACAGGTCCAGGTTTCGATCAGGAGCAGCGGCAGTAGATCTTTTGCGTGGGAGTTGATCATATTTGAGACCGAGGTAGCTTGCAGACGTCCGCAGGCCCGGCGTCTCTCTCTTTACTTATGTTACTAGTTGTAGTCTCTTTGTTCCGAGACGAACAAATTATGTTATATTTCTTTCAGACTTTATGTGTAGTATTCAGTAGTATTTCGTGAGTTGGTGACTCCACGTCTTGGGTAGAGGATTTCATTATGATTTTCATCTTGTAATTAGTTATTTCTATTTCGATAAAGTATTCCGCATTTATTTAATTAAAATTGTGTTAAAAACAGGATAGTATGAATACGGTGGCTTGCCTAGCTACCACGAGTAGGCGCCATCACGATCCCGATGTTGGGGGAAAATCCGGGTCGTGACAAGTTGGTATCAGAGCTCTAGGTTACATAGGTCTCACCACTCACGAACAAGCTTAGTAGAGTTTGAGAGGTAGGTACGGAGACGTCTGTACTTGTCCTCCAGAGTCTATTGAGTTAGGAAAGAGTCTCTCATTTGTTCTTTCTTATCGTGCGAATTTGTTCTTCAAAGTGTTAAGTTAAATTTCCACTCTTATCTTCCCACGAATGGCGTAGTCATGTACTGCTTATCCAGCCGAACAATGGCACAGGCTGGTGATAGATCAACTATGCCTTCAAAAGTTTTACGGAGGACAGATAGGTTTCACCAAAGTCTTCGCTACCACCTTCAGCGGTGCATCTTTTGAGAACCCACGAGATTGTGCTTGACAGTTGTCACACCTCCCTTTTTACTACCCCGACATACTTAAAGCGTATAAATACACTTGTAGGGTATACCCCGACGCTCAATTACCCGAAACGGATAAAATAACGTAAGGGAAGGAGTTTTTTCCAATTTAAGGACAATCGGTTCGGGATTTTATTAGAGATCAATCAGAGTCGCCACTTGGGAATGACAATGGTGTTCCAAGTCACCGGTTAATCCCGAATCCGAGGAATTTTGACTCTTATAAATGTCTGCGAAGCAGAGGTCCAGATAAGGAACTCTGTTAACCCGGGAGAAGGTGTTAGGCACTCCCGGATTCCGTGGTTTTAGCACGGTCGCTCCACTGTCGTTCTTGATTTTTTGTTTGACTCAATTATAGATTTTAACAACATAATGTGTTTTTACGTGAAATATTTTTTAGGAATTTGCGACATCGCGAAAACACGCCTCGAGTCATACCGCAACCAGTACGCTTTTAATTTTTATTGTATTTCAGCTTTACCGAGATTTGGATTTGAGTCGCACCAAGTGCACACTCGTTCATAGGAAGGTATATTAAAATCGTGCCCTAAAGTAACGTCTATCGGCTTTTTAAATCTTTTGGGAGAAGCTATGGAATTGGCTATTAGCTTTCCCAGGTCTATTTGTGTTATATCATTACTAAATGGGGGCCCCGGTGTTATTCGGGCGAGGCTCGTCCCAATTTTCATTAAAGGATTCAATACTTGTATTTAACTACGTTTTCTACACTTGTTCTTTCCTTAATCGTATTACTAGCATTATAATAATCCAGGCCCGTTGAAATATGTTATTTAAAAGGCCTGGTCTTCTCTTCATATACGTTCGAACTGCCCAAGTCTTCTGATGCCCAGGCAGTTTTAAGACTCTTGCTCGTTGGCCCAGTAGATTCATTGATATAGTTCGGGCCTTCACTGTATAATAGGCCCAAACCAGATTTATGGTAACAATAGTAAATAGACAATAAAGAATGTATGATAAAACAGACACTTAAAATTAAGAATGAAATTCAATTGCTTTTATTTATCAGATAAGAAAGAAAACCACTGTACAAAATGATCGATACTAACTCTAAATTACAACTAATTGATGAATACATGACTGAACTGTTATTATTTTTTTGTTTCCTGTTAAAGGACCTATAACAACCTGAAAAATCACTTATACTAAGAAATTATGAGGAAAACAGTTTATCCCAGTATGGTATTATCCTATTAAACCAATCAATTATTTACTAAGACGGCTCTGGTAATCTAAGACTAAGTAACTTAATGATATATTCATGATTATGTTACTAATTCTAAATCAACTTATCCTAGGCAATGTCAGTTGCAAACGGGTGACTATTTTTCTTTGAAACTTGTTGATATCTAGAGGCTAATTCACTGATATGATTAAATATTACTATTAATACAAACCAAGCTCATTCGATATTACTAAAGCCAATTTCAATCTTCATTTGGTTGTTCCCTTTTAAACTTACTTAGATTCTGATATTGATTAACGAAAACAAATTAACTAAGTGAGTTTGTTATTATTAACGCATGCGAGAGAATCGATTAGCTTTTGTTTTAATGGTTTTTCCTATTTAGCTAAGTGATGATGATCTATGATTATACTACCACTACACTACGACTATTATGCTAGCTATTACATTGTTTCTGTTTGGTTTTTTGTTCTTCAGCTACTATACTACTTCAGAGTTACAAATCTATACTATACTACACTAACAATTTGAATTAAAACAGAAGTAAAAGAAAACATCAGTATTCAGATTCGATCCTTGAACTTCATTTTATCCACACTTCAACATTACATTTGAGCAGAATATGTACCTGATTCAGCAAAAAGAACCAATGAGTTCTAGGGGGACAGAAGCAAGTAATCAGCAGTAGACCCAAACAATGAATGCAACAGTAGAGTGAAGATCCAAATGCGTAGAACAACACAGCAACACAACAACAAAGAAACCCAGAGATTAACGAGCAAACGATCCCAGCAATCAACCAAAATCAGCAAACTCTCACTCGAAGAATCCCAGAAACACTATTGCTAAATTGCTATGTTTTTTCTCTGAAATTGTTATCAAAAATCAGCTTAAATGAATTCAGATTACTTAATGTTGGAATCCAGATATATTTCTTATATTACTCAGATTGGAACCCCCTTTTCAGCTCTTTTGAAGGTGTATTTATAGCTAACCTAAGGCTGAAACTTGGGGAGAAAGTTATGGGATTTTATCCCACTTCTCCCCTTCCTAAAATTATCAAATCTACACTTAAGTCCCCATTTTCAGTTATCAAAACCCTTCCAGCATGTGCTGGAAGGTTCTAAAGATTCTCTTTTATGGGTTTTTACCAATGTATCCCTAATAGTTAAAGATTTTTACAGATTTCCCATTTTTAGGAGACCATTATACCCCTAAATCTCTGCAAAATTGCAGAAATCAGGAGCATAAATGTCTCCATTACCCTTTTAAGTTCTAAACTATTACTATTTTACCTATTCAATTCCCAATTGTGCCCTTAAGGGCACTGCTGATTTACCAGCTTACCTAAGGCAGATTTCAGCTTGTTTTGAACCTATTTAACTAATAGCCAGCCCTGGCATTAGTATTTAAGGACTGGCTAGTTTTATTTTTTAAGAACTATTTCAATTTTAACCACTTTTAAACTAATTCCAATCAATTAAGACCAATTTATTCCTAATTAAAGCTAATTGCAGGCATAGCCTGTTTTATTGTTATGTTTAAACTATTTAAGAACTAGCCAGTCTCAAGTTGAGACTTTGCTTGGGCTATCAAAGCCATATACCGAACAGCTGGGCCCAACACCTTTACAGGTTTGGCCACTTTGCTGTTCAGGGCTCAATATAGAGCCTGGGCCAGTCTGCATTTGCAAACATAGCCCTTTTGCACAACCAGCCACTGTTAACAGTGAGCTGTGTGTTAGGGCCTTATAGAATAGGTCAACCCTTTGCAAGGTTGACCATTCTTAGACCAATTATTTAATTAACAGCCTATTTTGTTCATTTTCAGTTTTAACCTATTTAAAAACTAGCCATTTTATGAAACCTAGCACTAACAGCTATAACCAATTCCCTAGTGTTCAATCAGTGTTAATCAAACACTTACACTCAACCAGAACTAATAAAGCTAAGTCAACTTCAACATGGATTGCATATTAAGACATATAAAACCAAACAAGGTGCAATAATCAACCAAAACTCAAAGAGGCAATTGATATGGTTGAATTTCAGTTAATTAACTCACTTTATCCAATTTTATGAGACAAAGTATGAACTCATGTTAAACAAGACCTAATTACTACCAATTCATGTCACATGAAAGTTTGACCAACTTCAAAAACCACCAGGATTCATGATATAGGTACACAAAGCATAAGCTATCACAAAATAGTCAATAAAAGATAAAACATGGTTTAGTCAGACATAACACTAATGGACTATCATGACATGGCTCTAACAGAATAGGCAAAAATGACAATAATCATCACTATTAGACCTAAACTTTTCAAAAGCTAAACCTAATCTAACACATGCAGGTGAACATGTAGTGGAGGTGAAGATGAACAGGAAAGACATGAAGCATGAATGAAGAAAAAATCCCTAATATTATCATATGAAATGACAGAAATGAAAACCAGGATCATTGAACCAAGTTTCTAAAAGTTAACCCCAATCTTAAACATGCCAATTAGCAGATGAAAGAACAGAAGGGATATCATAAACCAACATAAGAGAACCCTAATATGAACAGGATATGAAGGAGAGTGGGAATCAAGACGACTAAACTAAGACTAAAACTAAATCATACAGTTAACCATAGACAAGAAAAACAACAGAGGTGTTTAAAATCAACAAACAAAAAAGACGAAGAAGAACAGGGAAATCATTGAAACAGAGGAGCAAACCACAAGATAACCCTAAAACGGCTGAACATTCACTAAAACTAAACAAGTGAAGAAACAGAAAGAAGAATAGTCAAGATATCACAAACTAACAAAAGACAACCTGATATAAAGATAAAGGAGGATGAAAGTCAAACAACTAAACTAGAGCTAAAGTTAAACATGCAAAGAACAGAAGAGAAAGACTGTCAGGCTATGGAAAGCTAACAGACCAAGGATCATAATGCACAGAGGCATGAAAAAGGAAAGTGAGATAATGGCAGATCCTTTTAAACCAAAGAAACAAAAACTGGATCGAAACAACAAAACAGAAGAAAAAACATGAAAATAAACAGACAAAAGAAAGCAATAAAACACAAAAAGGGTAAGGGGACTTAACTTGCGGGGCCGGTCCCCCGAGCTTCCTATTCTTTTCTTTTCCTCACTCTCTCACGAGTCCTTTTCTTCTTTATTCTCTCTTCTTGTTTTCTTTTTCTTTATTCTTTTCCAGATATCTCTCTTTTTCAATTATCTTCTTTTCCTTCTCTGATTTTCTTTCAGGCCTAAAGACGAGGCCTTTTTGGATTTCAGCTTGAAGAGGGGTGCTTGGGTGAGGGTAAAGAACGGATCTTGAAAGGTTTCCAGTTTGGAGGTCGCCGGAGTTAGGGTTCCGGCGACTTTGTTTTGGATATTCGACAAGATCTGGGTAGATTCGAGGGGAGCCAGTGGTATGGGTGGACAGATCAAAGAGAAAGGGTTCGAATGGCATTGGTTTTAGGCGGAGATTCATTGTATGAGTGGTCACCGGCGAGGATTCCGGTGACTGGAGTTTAGAGAAAAGGGTTTGTTTTAGGGTTTCTGGCGTGTGTTATGGAATGAAGAAGAAGGAGAAGAAGATGGGAGAGGTAAGAGGAGCCGGCGACCACCGTAGGAGTGGTGGCCGCCATGGCCGGCTAGGGCTTCTGGGTTGATGATGATGAAGATGAAGAGAGGAAATAAGGCGGCTGTCTCTAGGGTTAACAAGAAATGGGCGAGAATTTTCGGACAAAGGCATTATATAGCCATTGAATTCGAGGTAATCTCAACCGTTCAAATGATCAAGATCGACGGTTCACACGCGTGTTACTAAAACGGCGTCGTTCAGACGCTTATGAGACTAAGGTCTTCAACCGTTAGATTAATTAGAACGGACGACCCAGATCGCTTCTCTTAATTAATTAACCCTAATAATCCTACTATTAATCTCGACCGTCAGATCTGTCTTGATGGACGGATGAGATTGGATCTCTCCACAGAGAGACGGGCCACTTCACTGGGCCAATTCACTGGGCCAAACCACTGGACTTCAATTGGCCCAGTTTTGTATACCTTCATATATATATTTGTATTTTCTGGTTTTAATCTATTTTTATGTATTTTCTTATATATTTTTTTTTCTTTTTCTTTTATGAAAAATTATAAAACCTAATTTCCTATTTACTCTAATTTTCCAGTATTTTTTGCAATTTTTCTGCTATTTTTCTTTATTTTCTCCTATTTAAACTATTTTGCTAATTTTCTAATTAACTAAACTAACAAATTAATTACTACTATTTTTTGATTTTTTCTAATTTTTTACTTATTCAAACACACAAAAATATAATTAATTTCAAACAAAGCAAGTAATTGCACTCAAAAACATTTATTTTAATTTTGGAATTTAAAGGCTTAGTGCAAAAAATCATGTGCTCACAGCTGCCCCTCTTTGCTCGGGAACACGAAGAGTTTCAGTGCAAAGACAAGTGAGCAGTAATGAGAGATTTTTGCACTGGCATATTCCCTGAGAAGTATTTTTGAAAAACCTTTTGACCGCACCCTGCCTCAGAGGTTGCCTACATATCCTGGGCTAAACGAGAATCAGGTCGGTGTAGTTCGGGAAGGTCTTGTAGTTTAAAACTACCAGACTTTACTGTTGCATTGACACTGTTGAGACCTGCTGACTTACTCCTTATTACACCGGGGGGAAAATGTAAAACGAAGAAGTTATTCTAAGCTATGATCCTACAATTACAATTGTTCCTAATCTAGCTTTTGCTCTTCTTCCCTTTCCGGTGATGCAGAATCTTCCTTTTTTGTTGATTTTCTTTGATGCTGACTCTCTTTTTTTTTCTTTTCTTGTTGATTTTTCTTGTTTTTCTTGTTGACTCCCTTTTTTTGTTGATTTTCTTGTTTTTCTTAATCTCGAACTGAACCTGCTTAAAACAAAACAACAAACTACCTCTTTTTTTTCTTTTCTGCCCCAGTGTGGGCTTTTAAACTGTATAAACCATGATGTGCAAAAATATTCCCGTATTAGAAGGTGGGCGCGTAACAGAATTTAAACGTGCAATGCGAAATGCAAAAAATATTCCCGTATTAGAAGGTGGGCGCCTAACGAAATTTAAACGTGCAATGCGATGCAGAAAAATATTCCCGTATTTGAAGGTGGGCGCCTAACGGAATTTAAACGTGCAATGCGATGCGCAGAAAAATATTCCCGTATTTGAAGGTGGGCGCCTAACGGAATTTAAACGTGCAATGCGATGCGGAAAAATATTCCCGTATTTGAAGGTGGGCGCCTAACGGAATTTAAACGTGCAATGCGATGCGCAGAAAATATTCCCGTATTTGAAGGTGGGCGCCTAACGAAAATTAAACGTGCAATGCGATGCGAAAAAATATTCCCGTATTTGAAGGTGGGCGCCTAACAGAATTTAAACGTGCAATGCGATGCGGAAAAATATTCCCGTATTTGAAGGTGGGCGCCTAACGAATTTAAACGTGCAATGCGAATGCAGAAAAATATTCCCGTATTTAAAGGTGGGCGCCTAACGGAATTTAAACGTGCAATGCGATGCGGAAAAATATTCCCGTATTTGAAGGTGGGCGCCTAACGGAATTTAAACGTGCAATGCGATGCGGAAAAATATTCCCGTATTTGAAGGTGGGCGCCTAACGGAATTTAAACGTGCAATGCGATGCGAAAAAATATTCCCGTATTTGAAGGTGGGCGCCTAACGGAATTTAAACGTGCAATGCGATGCAGAAAAATATTCCCGTATTTGAAGGTGGGCGCCTAACGGAATTTAAACGTGCAATGCGATGCAGAAAAATATTCCCGTATTTGAAGGTGGGCGCCTAACAGAATTTAAACGTGCAATGCGATGCAGAAAAATATTCCCGTATTTGAAGGTGGGCGCCTAACGGAATTTAAACGTGCAATGCGATGCAGAAAAATATTCCCGTATTTAAAGGTGGGCGCCTAACGGAATTTAAACGTGCAATGCGATGCAGAAAAAT
The DNA here is from genome assembly GCA_032618575.1 of Nicotiana noctiflora. Classification (NCBI taxonomy): domain Eukaryota; kingdom Viridiplantae; phylum Streptophyta; class Magnoliopsida; order Solanales; family Solanaceae; genus Nicotiana; species Nicotiana noctiflora. The sequence continues at coordinate 45,727 of JASVEL010005709.1, forward strand.
ATTCCCGTATTTGAAGGTGGGCGCCTAACAGAAATTTAAACGTGCAATGCGATGCAGAAAATATTCCCGTATTTGAAGGTGGGCGCCTAACAGAATTTAAACGTGCAATGCGATGCAAAAAAAATATTCCCGTATTTGAAGGTGGGCGCCTAACGGAATTTAAACGTGCAATGCGATGCAGAAAAATATTCCCGTATTTGAAGGTGGGCGCCTAACAGAATTTAAACGTGCAATGCGATGCAGAAAAATATTCCCGTATTTGAAGGTGGGCGCCTAACGGAATTTAAACGTGCAATGCGATGCAGAAAAATATTCTCGTATTAGAAGGTGGGCACCTAACAGAATTTAAACATGCAATGCGATGCAAAAAATATTCCCGTATTTGAAGGTGGGCGCCTAACAGAATTTAAACGTGCAATGCGATGCAGAAAATATTCCCGTATTAGAAGGTGGGCACCTAACAGAATTTAAACGTGCAATGCAGAATGCAGAAAAATATTCCCGTATTAGAAGGTGGGCGCCTAACTGAATTTAAACGTGCAATGCGAATGCAAAAAATATTCCCTCAGCCTGAGGACTGGGGAGCCGATTTTAAAAGATGTTACCTTCCTCTTTTTGGTATTTTCTTTTTACCAACTTATCTCTTGCCTGTGAATTTCTCCACTTATTCAGCAGACTTTCTCTTTTTGGTATTTTAAATTTTCCACATTGGTCACATTCACTTTAAAGTGATTAGTGACAATTTGTTCCTGCATGAAACAAAATTTATTAGATATAAACTGCTGGCAACTGGCATCTGCCGTCCCCACTTCTTATTGCTTCCTTTGTTTTTGCTTTCTCGTGTTGCATGACTTCCGACTTCTTGTCCCTTGCAAACTCTTTTTTGTATTTTTCTCATTTTTCCATTTTTGTTTTGTTTTTTCTTTTTCTTTGGTCAAGTTTGCCAAGCTTCTTTATTCTCCTCCCCAATCTTCTATCCTTTCGGATCCAGTGTTATTTTAACTTCCGTTATCAGGAGCTGGTAGTTAGCTCTCAAAAGGGTAAACAATGAAATGCAGAAAAATGAAAGAAAGGTAAGGGTATTTTGGAGAGATGACAGAACTTATCTGGGTATTTGCTGGCTGATTCCGCTGACCATGCCATGTATTTAAACTCTGACCCAGTTCGTTCCAATCGTTATTCAGACTCCGAATTGCCTTTGACCCAAACCGATACTCTTTTTTGTTGCCTTTTCTCTTTTTTGATAGTCCTCATGATCGCCCTACGGTGCCTCGAAAGGTTTTTACCAATAGAACTCTCTCATTTATTCTCTCAACCTCACAATCATCTCACAGTGCCGATTAAGGTTTTCACCGATAAGACTCTCTCATTTTATTTCTCTCAACCTCACAATCGCCTCACAGTGCCGGCTAAGGTTTTCACTGATGAGACTCTCTCACTTTTTATTTTTCCATTTTTCCTTTTTGTATTTCGTTTTCTGTACCACGGGTATTATCCGATGCTTCGCTCCTCCTTCGTTGTATTCGTTATCATTTCAAAATTGATCAGAAGGTCTTTCTTTGGACTATAACGTGGCTTTTGGACGGGTCAAGAAAGAAAGATATAAAGGCTCAAAATTTCAACGAGGGTTAAAAATATTTACAACTCTCGGAATTATTAAACATAACTTCTGCCCCAGTTTCAATATGTGGGGAATTTTTGGATTTTTTCTTTATTGTGACTGAACCTCAGAGAGGCTGCCTACGTACCCTTTCGGGATCAAGTCGGACGTAGTTCATCCAACTTCATAAGTTAGATGGATTTCTTTTTGACTTTTTCCCGATTTTTGTCTTTTCTTTTTCTTTTTTCTTTTTTTTTCATCATTTTTTTTCATCATTTTTTCATTTTCATTCATTTTTTTTTTCATTTTTCCATCATTTCATTTTTCATTCCGGCAATTTCAATCTTATTGCACTAGAGCGATTCCGAGAGAGGGATATGAAAGAATTCATTCATTAAGGCTCAAAGGGGTTATCAATGGATAAAGTGTTTGGATAGAGAATAAAATGCCTTCATCATTTCAATTCCAAAATCACAACAAAATACAAACATACAATTGAAAAGGAATCATACATAGTATCTTTTGACCGCATCTGAATTGATAGCAGTCTCTACGCACTTTCCTTCAACATCCGTTAAATATAATGCTCCATTGGACAACACCCGTGATACCACGAACGGTCCCTGCCAATTCGGCGCAAACTTGCCTTTTGCTTCGGCCCAATGTGGTAAGATACGCCTCAATACCAGTTGTCCGACTTCAAACTTTCGAGGTCGTACCTTCTTATTATATGCTCTGGCCATTCTCCGCTGATACAACTGTCCATGGCAGATCGCGGCCAATCTCTTCTCATCAATCAAATTCAACTGTTCTAATCGGGCCTTTACCCATTCATCGTCATCTATCTCATATTCGGCTATAATTCGCAATGATGGTATTTCTATTTCTGCGGGTATAACAGCCTCCGTTCCGTACACCAATGTATAAGGTGTGGTTCCGATAGAAGTACGTACCGTCGTGCGGTAACCCATGAGAGCAAAGGGTAACTTTTCATGCCATTGCCTGGATCCCTCCACCATTTTTCGGAGAATCTTCTTGATGTTTTTATTTGCCGCCTCTACTGCACCATTCGCCTTTGGCCTGTAAGGTGTGGAATTGCGGTGCGTGATCTTAAACCTTTCACAAACTTCCGCCATGAGATGACTGTTTAAATTGGCTCCATTGTCTGTGATAATCACCTTGGGGATTCCAAATCGGCATATAATATTCTCGTGCACAAAATCCACCACCACTTTCTTCGTCACTGCTTTAAACGTCTTAGCTTCGACCCATTTGGTGAAATAATCAATTGCAACTAGGATAAACCTGTGCCCATTAGAGGCGGCTGGATCTATTGGGCCGATGACATCCATTCCCCAAGCAACAAAGGGCCAAGGTGCTGACATTGTGTGCAACTCATGAGGCGGGGAGTGGATCAGATCCCCATGTACTTGGCATTGATGGCATTTCTTTACGTACCTGATACAATCACGCTCCATCGTGAGCCAGTAGTACCCAACTCTCAAGATCTTCTTTGCTAAAACATATCCGCTCATGTGGGGTCCGCATACTCCAGCATGTACTTCAATCATGATTTCATCTGCTTGTTGTGCATCCACACATCTCAATAAACCCAGATCTGGTGTTCTTTTGTATACCACTCCTCCACTAAAGAAAAATCCATTGGCTAGACGCCTGATGGCTCTCTTCTGGTCTCCGGTGGCTTGCTCCGGGTATTTGCCAACTTTCAAGTATTCTCTAATATCATGATACCACGGCTCTCCATCCGACTCTTCTTCCACAACGAAGCAATAAGCATTCTGATCTCGGACTTGGATCTGGAGTGGATCTATATATGTCTTGTCCGGATGATGCAACATAGAGGACAATGTGGCCAAAGCATCCTGCAATCTCATTGTGCATTCTTGGGATGTGCTTGAACTCTATAGATTGGAATCTTTGAGACAACTCGTGCAAACAATACCGATATGGTATCAATTTCAAATCTCGTGTCTCCCATTCCCCTTGAATTTGGTGTACCAAGAGATCCGAGTCACCCATGACCAAAATCTCTCGAATACCCATGTCAATTGCCATCCTTAATCCCAAGATGCACGCCTCATATTCGGCCATATTGTTGGTACAGAAAAATCGAAGCTGAGCTGTAACGGGATAGTGTTGACCCGTACTTGAAATGAGTACCGCTCCGATACCAACGCCCCTGCTGTTGACAGCTCCGTCAAAGTACATTTTCCATCCTAGCCTCTCCTCTTTCTCCATCTCCTCGACAAGCATTGCTTCTTCATCCGGAAAGTATGTTTTCAATGGCTCATATTCATCATCCACCGGATTCTCGGCTAAGTGGTCCGCAATAGCTTGTGCCTTCATTGCCGTACGAGTTACATAGACAATGTCGAATCCTGTGAGCAGAATCTGCCATTTGGCCAGTCTTCCCGTAGGCATAGGCTTCTGAAATATATATTTGAGAGGATCCAACCGTGATATCAAGTACGTAGTGTATGCTGACAAATAATGCTTTAGCTTCTGAGCCACCCAAATCAATGCACAACAAGTTCTTTCCAGTTGGGTATACTTCACCTCGTAGGATGTAAACTTTTTGCTGAGGTAGTAGATGGCTTGTTCTTTCTTGTCTGTCTCATCATGTTGACCCAGTACACAACCGAAAGAGTTATCTAGCACCGTCAAATACAAAATCAAAGGTCGCCCTGGTTCTGGAGGAACTAACACCGGAGGATTGGCCAAATATTCCTTGATCTTGTCAAAGGCTTCCTGACATTCGTCGGTCCATTTCACTGCTGCATCTTTCTTCAACAACTTGAAGATCGGCTCGCATGTTGATGTCAATTGAGCAATGAACCGACTAATGTAATTTAACCTTCCTAATAAGCTCATGACCTCCTTTTTGTTCTTCGGTGGAGGTAGACTTTGAATAGCCTTGATCTTTGATGGATCCAGTTCAATACCTCGCCGACTCACTATAAACCCCAGTAATTTCCCTGAAGGTACTCCAAAAGCACACTTCGCCGGATTGAGCTTTAGATTGTACCTCCGAGTCTTTGGAAAAACTTCCTCAAATCTCTCACATGATCAGGTTGTTTTCTGGACTTTACGATGACATCGTCCACATATACTTCAATTTCTCGATGCATCATATCATGAAACATTGTGGTCATTGCCCTCATGTAAGTTGCCCCGGCATTCTTCAATCCAAACGGCATTACTCTGTAACAGTATGTTCCCCAAGGTGTAATGAAGGCAGTTTTCTCAGCATCTTCTTCGTCCATAAGGATCTGGTGATAACCTGCATAACAATCCACAAACGAACCGATTTCATGCTTGGCGCAATTGTCGATCAATATGTGAATGTTTGGCAATGGGAAGTCATCCTTCGGACTAGCTTTGTTGAGGTCTCTATAGTCTACACACACTCCGGTTTTGCCGTCTTTCTTCGGGACCGGCACAACATTTGCCAACCAGGTGGGGTATTTGGTAACTCTTATGACCTTTGCCTCGAACTGCTTATTCACCTCTTCTTTTATCTTCACGCTAATGTCCGTTTTGAATTTTCTCAGCTTTTGTTTCACTGGCCGGCATTCCGAGTAAATTGGCAACTTGTGTACCACTAGATCTGTGCTAAGTCCGGGCATGTCATCATAGGACCAAGCAAAGATGTCCTTAAATTCATGTAACAACCTTATCAATTCATCCCTGAGGGGTGCCTCCAAATGCACACTAATCTTTGTTTCTCGGACATCATCTTCGCTCCCCAAATTTACAGATTCCGTATCACTCGGATTCGGCTTGGGTTTTTCCTCGTATTGTTTCATGTCCTTACTTATTTCCTCCAGGGCTTCCTCATCCTCACATTCTATTTCACTATCTTCCTCGATTTCTTGTATAGTAACGTGGTTGTCGGAACTAGGTCTAGAATCCTTCACGCATGACATGGCATTGGAATCAACACATGCAAAACTGTACAAAAGGAAAAATAAAGAAAAATAAGGCAAAAGTGAAGAAAAAGGAAAAACTGCATTTCATTGATAAAAGAATGAACAATGTTCGGGATACATGGTGATTTTCTTTTCATGAGGGGAATGGGGAAACTATAAAAATAACAACTTTCGGGAAAGCAATGATGAAAATTTTGAGCTAACTACCAAGACTCCTTCCTGATAAGGAAAGGAGTAGCTTCCCAATTGTTCAATGTGATTCCTGGTCCCACAAATTGCACGTCCATTCTGCTCGTGCCTTCCCCTGCTTCAATCGTATTCACCTCCCAAAACAATTTCTTAAAACCAAGCATTTCTTCATCAAGTTGGGTCTCAATGCACTTTGCTGCAGCAGATGGTTGATATTTTGTACCTGGCTTGATAAAGATGTCGGATAATTTGGGTATGGGTTTGGGCAAGGTCCAGTTTTTCTTGGCTTTAGAGGCTCTTTGGATATCGGCAAAGGTGGGTTTGAACCCTAAGCTGAATGTACCTTTATTCTCCGGAAGCTGAACTGGTTGAGTGACTCCCTGCAGTGTTTTACCTAATCCCCTCCCCGGTGCAAATCCGTTTTTCAGCATTTCTCTGGCCACCATTACAGCAGTTGGTGCCAACATCGGGGTTGGTAACTTTTCTCCTTCAGCAATTTTGTTCACTACTATAGCATCCGTCACTTGGTAGACCCAAGGACCCCTATCCCCATCAGTACCGTCAAAAGGTGCTACCACATTACAAGTATTTTCCTCTCCGTGTACAACAATCTCTTGCTGCTCCCATTCAAACTTGACCATCTGGTATAGAGAGGATGGTACTGCTTTGGCCGCATGAATCCAAGGTCGGCCTAACAACAAGTTATACGACACGGCAATGTCGAGCACTTGGAACTCCATCGTAAAATCAACGGGACCGATGGTCACTTCCAAAATAATATCTCCTAACGTGTTCTTCCCTCCGCCGTCAAACCCTCTCACATTGATACTGTTTCTCCGGATTCTGTCCGGGCTAATGTTCAGCTTCCCTAAAGTTGACAGCGGACAAATATTCGCGCTCGATCCATTGTCAATCAATACCATGGTCACGACTGACTCTTCACTCTTTACTGTAAGGTACAATGCTTTATTGTGTTCAGTTCCCTCCACCGGCAGCTCCCTATCAGAGAAGGTGATCCTGTTAGATTCGAAAATTTTGTTGGTAATCTTCTCCAAGTGACACACTGAAATCTTCTCCGGAACATGAGCCTCATTTAGAATCTTCATAAGAGCCTTCCGGTGCTCCTCTGAATGTATCAACAAAGATAACAGAGAAATTTGGGCCGGGGTCTTTCTTAATTGCTCAACCACCGAGTACTCTTGTGACTTCATTTTCTTAAGAAACTCTTCTGCTTCCTCTTCCGACACTGGCTTTTTCAATTGACTTTCTTTCACCGCTTTCATCTTTCTCGGTTCCTCTGGAGCAAAACACCTTCCAGATTGGGTAAGTCCATGCGTTTCGTTAATTTCACCAGAAATCTCTTTTCCCTTGTAAACTACTGTTACCTTGTTATAGTTCCAAGGCACAGTCTTTGTATTCACCACTGGTATTTGCACTACTGGTTTTATGATTATTGGCTCTGCACTTGCTCCTTTCACAGTCACGATCGTCTTTGCACCTGGAACTACCACCTTTAAACCTCCCATCACTACTGGCTTTGGTTTCTCAACAATTGCTTCCTCTTTCACAATTTTTTTCTCTAACTTGTCATTCGACTTTATCATCATGACGGCCTGAGATGGTTTTTGATTGCCATCACCCTGCACCAGTTCTATCATATTCGTTTCGTGGTGATTCGGCAATGGATTCTGGGTAATGTTTGGGGCCTCGGGAGCCTGCACTTCAATTCTCCTCTCATCGATAAGATCTTGAATGGCATTCTTTAATTGCCAACACTTCTCAGTATCGTGGCCCAATGTTCCCGAACAGTATTCACATCTGACAGAAGAATCAAGATTTTTCGGAGGTGGGTTCGGAACTTTTGGCGCAACTGGTCTTAACATCCCCAATTCTTTCAACCTGTGGAAAAGACTGGTATATGATTCTCCGAGAGGAGTGAATGTTTTTCTTGCTTTGTTTCTCCAATCAGCGTCCGGCCTGGGTCTATTCTGGTTGCGGTAAGGTTTAGGGGTTGGGTATGTGTTTTGGGTATGGTACACATTGTGTGGAGCTTGAGCTCTCCATACGTGGGGTGGTGGTGGTGGGTAGGCTTGGGCTTGAGGGTGGTGGTAATGTGGGACAGTTGGTGGGTATGGTGGTGGTGGTGGGTTATATGGGCTTGGTGTGTTGTAGGGGTTTGGCGGGTAAGATGGTGGTGGTGGATTATATGGAGTTGTCGGGCTTGGTGGGTGTTGGCGGTAGGGTCTTGGTGGGTTATAATGTGGGTTGCGACTCCAGGACCTACTTTCAATGGTTGCTACTTCTTCTTTCCCATCACTCCTCCATTTCCACTCTGTATAGCTTGATTGGTGGCTTTGATAGCCGAAAAACTCATAATTTTGTTTGTCTTCAAACCCTCTTCCACAAAACTTCCCATTTTCACAACTTCGTTGAAACTTTTTCCAATTGCTGACACTAGATGGCCGTAGTATGTTGGATCCAAAGCTTGCAGAAAACAATCCACCATCTCTCCTTCTTTCATTGGTGGATCCACTCTAGCGGCTTGTTCCCTCCATCTAAAACCGTATTCTCTAAAGCTCTCTCCTGGCTTTTTCTCCAGCTTGGTAAGGGATAACCTGTCGGGTATGATCTCCAAATTGTACTGAAAGTGACTAGCGAAAGCTTGCGCTAAGTCATCCCAAACGAACCATCTTGTATGGTCCTGTCGGGTATACCATTCCAGAGCTGATCTACTCAAACTTTGGCTAAAGTACGCCATCAACAATTTATCTCTACCTCCCGCGCCTCTCATCTTACTACAGTATCCTCTTAGATGAGCTACAGGATCCCCGTGTCCGTTGTACATGTCGAACTTTGGCAACTTAAATCCTGCAGGAAACTGCACCTCAGGGAACAAACACAGGTCTTTGTAGGCTACACTTACTTGCCCTCCCAGTCCTTGCATATTACGGAAAGCATTCTCAAGGCTTTTTACTTTCCGAGCCATCTCTTCCTGCCCGGTACTTGCTTCCACCATCGGAGCGTGAGACTCGTGTTGTCTGAAAGTAGGCTCCGTAGGGTAGTAGTGAGGATCCTGGATATGAAACATTGGTTCACTAGAGGATTTGTGGATAACAGCGGGCGGAGGTGCCACATATACAGGAGCAACTTGTGGTGCCTGAGGTGGTGCTTGCTTGGTTAGAGGTGGTGGTATCTGGGAGGTGGAAGCATAGCATTGAGGGTAGTCGGGGTAGGTGGAGGACGAGTTCATTGTTGGTGGCTCGGGGTTAGGATTGGCTGGAGGGACATATGTAGGGTTAGCAGGGTAGGCTGGTAGTGGTTGACCTCTTGACCAAGCCTGGTACATTTCAGCCATCTGCTGTCTTAACTTGTACATTTCTTCTTTCATCCCTACCACATCCACGATCTCTTCTTCGTGAGCAGGGTCTACAATGGTTGCCTCGATCTCCTGGGATACGGCCTTTGTCATCTTTTTGGACCTGGTGTTGTATGGGTGGGTAGCCAGTATGCCAGTTGCCTAGAAAATCTGGACTCACAAACATCAACACTCGTTAGTTGTTAGCGCATAAATAAGATGCAACGACTTTAAAAGTAAATACATTTCCTCGAGTCGTTATGCATCATCCCGGCCGCTGCTCACTTCAATCATCTTTTCTCTTTCCGCTCTTTTGTTTTCTTTCTTTCTTTTCTTCTTTTCTCTTCTTTTCTCTTTTGCTATTCTCTTTTCTTGCTTTTTCTCTTTTTTTTCTCTTTTTTTTTTCTTTTCTTTTCTTGCTTTTCCTTCCTCTCTTTTTTTCTTGTCATTTTCATAATTACGTTCCTATTTATTTGCCTAGCGGATACAAAGAAAGGACATAAAGTAAAAGAATTGGTAACAACACTTTGTTTTCTCATTGATAATTCAAAACCTTGATTACAAAGTGATGTTTAAGAAAAAGAAAAATAAAAGATGATGCATGACCTAAGAGTACATTAATGCATCTAGTGCCCGCGAGGCATCGTTCGGCCTTGCCGCGGGCCTATATGCTAAACCCCTTTGAAGCCTATCCAGGTCGGCCATGACTTGTTGTACAAAAAACTTCACTGCAGATACAAAAGTCCTCCGAGTCATATCTTCACAAAGCTGAGTCTTTCGGGTGATGTATTGGGCGATGCGAACAACCTTTTCTCTGATGACCCCTTTTTCTTGCAATAGCCGGCTTATTTGCTGAGTGCGAGCATCCAAGGTATGTTGGTTGTTCTTTTGCACTTGTTGCAGCTCCAATTCCAATCTAGCCATAGTCGTGTAGCAGTGCTCTCTTTCTTCTTCAAGATCTTTGATAATCTTGTTACTTTGGACTGTGGCCGAGATCATTTTCTTTCTAAGCTGAGCTATTTCAACATCATGCTTGCCTTGTAGCTGCCGGACCAACTTGGCTCTTTCCTCGGCGTCTTTGTCCATTTGCTTCCGAGCCTTGACTAACTCTTTTTCAGCTACGTCCAAATCAAAGCTATAGTCATTTACTTTCCGCCGGAGAATCTCAATTAACTTTTCATCTCGGGTTGAACGAACTGGGGTCTCGGATGCAATTTTCATTTGAGCTATTTGAGCCTTCAACATATCATTTTCTTTTTTCAGCTGTTTCTTTTCCCCTTCATCGGATGCTGCTTGTAAGCCACTTTCGAAATGAAGATTTCTCAGTTTATCTTCCAACAGACTGATTTTGGCCTTATATTCTTTTTCCTTGGCCGCCCATTTCAGATTTTCCTCGGATTGCTCTATCAGGTATTGCAAGTGAGGTCTCTTTGAAAGACGTTCGTGTTCAACCCCTCGTCGGTACCACGTGGAGTACCCAGGTGATATCTCTCCCTTTGCTCTATTCGGCACACAAGTATCAATCTTCAAATTTTGGCACTCATTCCAGATTTGCCGGATTTTTGCTTCCGGGAATTGCCCGTCCGGACCAATCTCCACAGCTTGCATACTGAGATCCCCATCTCTTGGAATAATCTGACACCGACCCAACTGTCGCAGGGCTCTGTATGGGGCATAGGGTTGTATACTCTTCAAACCCGTGATCAAAAACGGCGATCCCTCCGTTGGCATGTATATCACCTCGTCAAGAGGTAACCAGTCATACGTCCAATCGATTTGACCGTCAGTTAGTGATCGAAGATACACAATCCAACCTTGGACTCCTTCTGGCAATTTTACTTCTTTTATCCTCGAATTGAACTCTTCCAAACATGTCCGATCGGCCGAACCATAGCTCGAGTACGAAGGATGGTGGCATAGATGCTCAATTAGCCAGATTTGCAAGATCAAGTTACACCCTTCGAAGAAAGTAGCCCCCGCTTTGCACGCAGTCAGAGCACGATAAATATCCGCAACAATCATCGGGGCCAGCGTACAGTTTTCCTGTACTATCAGTGTGGTAGCTACCCCGGCGACTTTTATATTGATATGTCCATCCTTCCTCGGGAATACAACAACTCCAAGAAATGCCACCAAAAATGCGAACCTCCGGTGTTCTTCCCATTTCGCCCGGTTGGACTTACAGCATAATTTGTTGGTAAGATCATTGAAACCCCCAACATGTCCAAACCTATTGTAGATGAAGCTTAAAGAACAAAACCCGTTGACCAGATCTTCATTATGAACATTCCGGGCAATTTTCAAAGAGTCGAGGAAGCGATGTACTGGAGATACCGGGTATTTTCCTTTCAGCGGAACCTCGGTCTTCCCGATGTAAAAGGCAATCTCCTCCAAAGTTGGGGTAAGTTCAAAATCCGGGAAATGAAATACGTTGTGTGCCGAATCCCAAAACGTGACCAACGCTCTAACCACATCACCTCGAGGAACTATTTCGAGTAACCCCGTAAGGCCTTTCAAGTACCTTTTGACCCAGTCTTGACCATTGGATCCCATGTCCTGCCACCATAATCTCAGCTCCAAAGGGATTTTATTTAGGGAAAATTGTTCATTCATCATCGTGCTCGTCCTGCACATTTATTAAGGTGATTTTATTTAGAAAAGGAAAAATCTTTTTCAATGCAAGTTTTCACTTTTTGAATGAAAGAAAAGAAAAATGATTTCCGAAGTGGCCATTTTTGCAAAAACAGCCTTCCGTCGTCCTTTCGGAACATTCGGCCATTTCCAAAAATAGCAATCACCTCGATTATTTGAAAAGAAAATCTTTTTGGTCTTTTTCTAAAAGTGTGGTTGGACCCGTTTAAGGGTTGCCTACGTATCCCACCTAATGGCGAGAATCAAACCTGCGTAGTTCGGTCGGATTATTTGACCAATTATTTCAAAAATGTTCCACCTATTTTTTTTCAAATTTTCAAATTTTCCATGTACCTATTTTCTACAAATCATTATTTTCCTCTCTCTCTTTTTCAACAATTTTCCAATCTCGGGATTTTCGCCGGTCCGCATAACGATCAAGGACAATAAAATGCAACACATAGCATGCTCGGTCTTTTCAATACCGGGTCACCTGTCCTAGACGGACCCAACCCTGTGTTGAGTCCCCTAAGTCAAATATGATGCAAATAATCGTCCTAGACCTATGTTCAAAATCTTACGGTTTCATGGATTGCTAGACCGTGTACCCGAGTGGACAACTCGAATCGAGGAGGGGGCTACGTACCGGTGACCCGCGGAGTCAATCGGCTTTGTAACCTATCCGGCCTCTGTTTCCTTAATTTAAGGTGACTTTAACAGAAAGGGGAGTCTCAACCAGTAAGCACATCCCCGGGGGAGAAGAGAGAAGGGTTTTCGGCACAGTTTTATATATATAGTTCACATAATATCAAAAGCGATAAAGCACATAGCATGTTATTCAAATCACATAATGGAGTCAAACAAAAAAACGCGAACGGCAATTCTAAGGAGCTCGAGTTCTTAAACCCTGAAATCGAAATTCAGGGTTGGATCCCCAGCAGAGCTATCACACCTCCCTTTTTACTACCCCGACATACTTAAAGCGTATAAATACACTTGTAGGGTATACCCCGACGCTCAATTACCCGAAACGGATAAAATAACGTAAGGGAAGGAGTTTTTCCAATTTAAGGACAATCGGTTCGGGATTTTATTAGAGATTAATCAGAGTCGCCACTTGGGAATGACAATGGTGTCCCAAGTCACCGGTTAATCCCGAATCCGAGGAATTTTGACTCTTATAAATGTATGCGAAGCAGAGATCCGGATAAGGAACTCTGTTAACCCGGGAGAAGGTGTTAGGCACTCCCGGGATTCCGTGGTTTTAGCACGGTCGCTCCACTGTCGTTCTTGATTTTTTGTTTGACTCAATTATAGATTTTAACAACATAATGTGTTTTTACGTGAAATATTTTTTAGGAATTTGCGACATCGCGAAAACACGCCTCGAGTCATACCGCAACCAGTACGCCTATGACTTTTGGTGTATTTCAGCTTTACCGAGATTTGGATTTGAGCCGCACCAAGTGCACACTCGTTCATAGGAAGGTATATTAAAATCGTGCCCTAAAGTAACGTCTATCGGCTTTTTAAATCTTTTGGGAGAAGCTATGGAATTGGCTATTAGCTTTCCCAGGGTCTATTTGTGTTATATCATTACTAAATGGGGGCCCCGGTGTTATTCAGGCGAGGCTCGTCCCAATTTTCATTAAAGGATTCAATACTTGTATTTAACTACGTTTTCTACACTTGTTCTTTCCTTAATCGTATTACTAGCATTATAATAATCCATGCCCGTTGAAATATGTTATTTAAAAGGCCTGGTCTTCTCTTCATATACGTTCGAACTGCCCAAGTCTTCTGATGCCCAGGCAGTTTTAAGACTCTTGCTCGTTGGCCCAGTAGATTCATTGATATAGTTCGGGCCTTCACTATATAATAGGCCCAAACCAGATTTATGGTAACAATAGTAAATAGACAATAAAGAATGTATGATAAAACAGACACTTAAAATTAAGAATGAAATTCAATTGCTTTTATTTATCAGATAAGAAAGAAAACCACTGTACAAAATGATCGATACTAACTCTAAATTACAACTAATTGATGAATACATGACTGAACTGTTATTATTTTTTTGTTTCCTGTTAAAGGACCTATAACAACCTGAAAAATCACTTATACTAAGAAATTATGAGGAAAACAGTTTATCCCAGTATGGTATTATCCTATTAAACCAATCAATTATTTACTAAGACGGCTCTGGTAATCTAAGACTAAGTGACTTAATGATATATTCATGATTATGTTACTAATTCTAAATCAACTTATCCTAGGCAATGTCAGTTGCAAACGGGTGACTATTTTTCTTTGAAACTTGTTGATATCTAGAGGCTAATTCACTGATATGATTAAATATTACTATTAATACAAACCAAGCTCATTCGATATTACTAAAGCCAATTTCAATCTTCATTTGGTTGTTCCCTTTTAAACTTACTTAGATTCTGATATTGATTAACGAAAACAAATTAACTAAGTGAGTTTGTTATTATTAACGCATGCGAGAGAATCGATTAGCTTTTGTTTTAATGGTTTTTCCTATTTAGCTAAGTGATGATGATCTATGATTATACTACCACTACACTACGACTATTATGCTAGCTATTACATTGTTTCTGTTTGGTTTTTTGTTCTTCAGCTACTATACTACTTCAGAGTTACAAATCTATACTATACTACACTAACAATTTGAATTAAAACAGAAGTAAAAGAAAACATCAGTATTCAGATTCGATCCTTGAACTTCATTTTATCCACACTTCAACATTACATTTGAGCGAGCAGAATATGTACCTGATTCAGCAAAAAGAACCAATGAGTTCTAGGGGGACAGAAGCAAGTAATCAGCAGTAGACCCAAACAATGAATGCAACAGTAGAGTGAAGATCCAAATGCGTAGAACAACACAGCAACACAACAACAAAGAAACCCAGAGATTAACGAGCAAACGATCCCAGCAATCAACCAAAATCAGCAAACTCTCACTCGAAGAATCCCAGAAACACTATTGCTAAATTGCTATGTTTTTTCTCTGAAATTGTTATCAAAAATCAGCTTAAATGAATTCAGATTACTTAATGTTGGAATCCAGATATATTTCTTATATTACTCAGATTGGAACCCCCTTTTCAGCTCTTTTGAAGGTGTATTTATAGCTAACCTAAGGCTGAAACTTGGGGAGAAAGTTATGGGATTTATCCCACTTCTCCCCCTCCTAAAATTATCAAATCTATACTTAAGTCCCTATTTTCAGTTATCAAAACCCTTCCAGCATGTGCTGGAAGGTTCCTAAGATTCTCTTTTATGGGTTTTTACCAATGTATCCCTAATAGTTAAAGATTTTTACAGATTTCCCATTTTTAGGAGACCATTATACCCCCTAAATCTCTGCAAAATTGCAGAAATCAGGAGCATAAATGTCTCCATTACCCTTTTAAGTTCAAATCTATTACTATTTTACCTATTCAATTCCCAATTGTGCCCTTAAGGGCACTGCTGATTTACCAGCTTACCTAAGGCAGATTTCAGCTTGTTTTGAACCTATTTAACTAATAGCCAGCCCTGGCATTAGTATTTAAGGGCTGGCCAGTTTTATTTTTTAAGAACTATTTCAATTTTAGCCACTTTTAAACTAATTCCAATCAATTAAGACCAATTTATTCCTAATTAAAGCTAATTGCAGGCATAGCCTGTTTTATTGTTATGTTTAAACTATTTAAGAACTAGCCAGTCTCAAGTTGAGACTTGGCTTGGGCTATCAAAGCCATATACTGAACAGCTGGGCCCAAAACCTTTGCAGGTTTGGCCACTTTTAGTGTTCAGGGCTCAATATAGAGCCTGGGCAAGTCTGCATTTGCAGACATAGCCATTTTGCACAACCAGCCCCTTTTAAGGTGAGCTGTGTGTTAGGGCCTTATAGAATAGGTCAACCCTTTGCAAGGTTGACCATTCTTAGACCAATTATTTAATTAACAACCTATTTTGTTCATTTTCAGTTTTAACCTATTTAAAAACTAGCCATTTTATGAAACCTAGCACTAACAGCTATAACCAATTCCCTAGTGTTCAATCAGTGTTAATCAAACACTTACACTCAACCAGAACTAATAAAGCTAAGTCAACTTCAACATGGATTGCATATTAAGACATATAAAACCAAACAAGGTGCAATAATCGACCAAAACTCAGAGAGGCAATTGATATGGTTGAATTTCAGTTAATTAACTCACTTTATCCAATTTTATGAGACAAAGTATGAACTCATGTTAAACAAGACCTAATTACTACCAATTCATGTCACATGAAAGTTTGACCAACTTCAAAAACCACCAGGATTCATGATATAGGTACACAAAGCATAAGCTATCACAAAATAGTCAATAAAAGATAAAACATGGTTTAGTCAGACATAACACTAATGGACTATCATGACATGGCTCTAACAGAATAGGCAAAAATGACAATAATCATCACTATTAGACCTAAACTTTTCAAAAGCTAAACCTAATCTAACACATGCAGGTGAACATGTAGTGGAGGTGAAGATGAACAGGAAAGACATGAAGCATGAATGAAGAAAAAATCCCTAATATTATCATATGAAATGACAGAAATGAAAACCAGGATCATTGAACCAAGTTTCTAAAAGTTAACCCCAATCTTAAACATGCCAATTAGCAGATGAAAGAACAGAAGGGATATCATAAACCAACATAAGAGAACCCTAATATGAACAGGATATGAAGGAGAGTGGGAATCAAGACGACTAAACTAAGACTAAAACTAAATCATGCAGTTAACCATAGACAAGAAAAACAACAGAGGTGTTTAAAATCAACAAACAAAAAAGACGAAGAAGAACAGGGAAATCATTGAAACAGAGGAGCAAACCACAAGATAACCCTAAAACGGCTGAACATTCACTAAAACTAAACAAGTGAAGAAACAGAAAGAAGAATAGTCAAGATATCACAAACTAACAAAAGACAACCTAATATAAAGATAAAGGAGGATGAAAGTCAAACAACTAAACTAGAGCTAAAGTTAAACATGCAAAGAACAGAAGAGAAAGACAGTCAGGCTATGGAAAGCTAACAGACCAAGGATCATAATGCACAGAAGCATGAAAAAGGAAAGTGAGATAATGGCAGATCCTTTTAAACCAAAGAAACAAAAACTGGATCGAAACAACAAAACAGAAGAAAAAACATGAAAATAAACAGACAAAAGAAAGCAATAAAACACAAAAAGGGTAAGGGGACTTAACTTGCGGGGCCGGTCCCCCGAGCTTCCTATTCTTTTCTTTTCCTCACTCTCTCACGAGTCCTTTTCTTCTTTATTCTCTCTTCTTGTTTTCTTTTTCTTTATTCTTTTCCAGATATCTCTCTTTTTCAATTATCTTCTTTTCCTTCTCTGATTTTTTTTCAGGCCTAAAGACGAGGCCTTTTTGGATTTCAGCTTGAAGAGGGGTGCTTGGGTGAGGGTAAAGAACGGATCTTGAAAGGTTTCCAGTTTGGAGGTCGCCGGAGTTAGGGTTCCGGCGACTTTGTTTTGGATATTCGACAAGATCTGGGTAGATTCGAGGGGAGCCAGTGGTATGGGTGGACAGATCAAAGAGAAAGGGTTCGAATGGCATTGGTTTTAGGCGGAGATTCATTGTATGAGTGGTCACCGGCGAGGATTCCGGTGACTGGAGTTTAGAGAAAAGGGTTTGTTTTAGGGTTTCTGGCGTGTGTTATGGAATGAAGAAGAAGGAGAAGAAGATGGGAGAGGTAAGAGGAGCCGGCGACCACCGTAGGAGTGGTGGCCGCCATGGCCGGCTAGGGCTTCTGGGTTGATGATGATGAAGATGAAGAGAGGAAATAAGGCGGCTGTCTCTAGGGTTAACAAGAAATGGGCGAGAATTTTCGGACAAAGGCATTATATAGCCATTGAATCCGAGGTAATCTCAACCGTTCAAATGATCAAGATCGACGGTTCACACGCGTGTTACTAAAACGGCGTCGTTCAGACGCTTATGAGACTAAGGTCTTCAACCGTTAGATTAATTAGAACGGACGGCCCAGATCGCTTCTCTTAATTAATTAACCCTAATAATCCTGCTATTAATCTCGACCGTCAGATCTGTCTTGATGGACGGATGAGATTGGATCTCTCCACAGAGACGGGCCACTTCACTGGGCCAATTCACTGGGCCAAACCACTGGACTTCAATTGGCCCAGTTTTGTATACCTTCATATATATATTTGTATTTTCTGGTTTTAATCTATTTTTATGTATTTTCTTATATATTTTTTTTTCTTTTTCTTTTATGAAAAATTACAAAACCTAATTTCCTATTTACTCTAATTTTCCAGTATTTTTTGCAATTTTTCTGCTATTTTTCTTTATTTTCTCCTATTTAAACTATTTTGCTAATTTTCTAATTAACTAAACTAACAAATTAATTACTACTATTTTTTGATTTTTTCTAATTTTTTACTTATTCAAACACACAAAAATATAATTAATTTCAAACAAAGCAAGTAATTGCACTCAAAAACATTTATTTTAATTTTGGAATTTAAAGGCTTAGTGCAAAAATCATGTGCTCACAGCTGCCCCTCTGAGAAATTACAGAACGTGGGAATAGTCGAATGCGAGGGGGTTCATTTTACTGTGCTACAGAGGGCAAACAGAAGTAGTGGGAAGATAATGTATTTACCACACCAGTTATGGTCCCAACGGAAGATGCAATTATATCAGGAGATCACCTAATAAATCGTGTTGGGTTTCAACGGACCTTGACGTCCGGTCGATGTGTTGGAGTTGTGAAGGACAAATATGGTGAGTTATTGGACTGTATATATATGGTATAGAAAGGTCCTCTAAATAATTTATACATATTTAAGGTTGGTTCCTTTCATGGGGTAAGAAATCGCCCCAGAGAATAACGAAGAGTTTGTGAGTAAACGGGGTAGCTCAGCAGTGTTAAGCCAACATAGCAAAAGAGGAAATTGGCCATCAATGTTTGTGACAAGATTACCAAGAGGGCAAGCTGGCCAATGCAACGCTATCTACTAAACTCTATTTTTAGAAAATGTTATGAAGACGTCACCCCGAGATTCTCTGCAATATGTAGTATATGCGATCTGAACGGTTGTACCAGGTCACAATGACTGTGTCCGAATATATATTGTCATGAACAACAAGTTAACTGAGCCTTAAAGGAATTGCTGTGAATGTGGAATTTTTGGAGAAATATAATTTTAGGAAAGCACTCAGGCTACACGCTCCATTGCAGTTAATATTTATCCTACATGGCCAGCCAGATGTATAGGTCGGGATGTTAGAGGTGGAGGTGAAAATCCTAGAGGTGGAGACCCAACCATTGATATACTTTTTATGGTATGAGGGAGGTCATTACACCGGATGGTGTCATCACGTGTATAATTCAGATTGTTATAAACAGAATAATTTTCCCTTAATTTGATTTGGTTTTTGAAAGAAAATTTAGGCAAGTCTGTTTAACATGCTCCATTCATGAGCGAGCATCGTAATCATACTACTTAGGGAAATACTCCCGTTGAGATATTACATGAGGATAGACATCCCTATTATTAGGTGTTAGTCACTAAATATCCATGAGACTAAGAGTGACTTTATATTACTTATTACAGTATGTTTTGATATAATTCTCGGAATAACTAATTTTAATCGTTAATTGTGTGCCCTATCGGTATGAGGGTTCATTTTATGTCGTGATTATCTTTGACGGACAATTATTGAAAGGAAGAAAGAAAGGAAATGAAAATTTTCAGATTATATGATGTGCAAGCACTGTGATTCAGAGTTGAGGATGAGATCCTCCAATTTTTGGCTAAATGTGAAATATTTCTAAGCCGAGCTTCAAGCTGCGATGGATATCATATGAGGACTGGGTCCTGGTAGTAAGAGTTTATGTGTTTAAAATTCTTCTTTTATGAATTAATACTTTCGTATCGCATTCGTAAATAAGAGTCATGTCCGTTAGGACTATTTGACAATTCTTGTATAGTTTCTATTCATATTTAGCCATTTCTATTTTGAAACCGTTGAGCTTAGCTTTTGAGACGAGCACTAGGTAAGGATAAATATGACGCATTAATTCGGGAAAATAATCACGAGGTCACCATACCTCATTCTGAGTAAAGTGGGATTTGTAGAATAAGGTATTTGATAACAGGGTTAATTGACAATGTTGTAATTTAAGAACAACTCTTATGGCCAGACTTCAGAGTCATGGATATGTGCATACGCATGAGTGTGTTCGTGCCTTATTTAGACTTATTCGTTGTAGTCTTCATTGTTTCCATATTGACATACTCCTGCAGTCATGAGGAGCATGCGCAACATCTCAGAGTGACTTTGCAGACTCTGAAAGATAGCCAACTATATGCAAAAATTTTGAAGTGTGAATTTTGGCTAAGTTCAGTTGCATTCCTGGGTCATATTGTGACGGCAGCAGGTATTCAGGTTGATCCGAAGAAGATTGAGGCAGTCAAGGACTGACCTAGACTAACATCAGCCAGAGAGATTTGGAGTTTCTTGGGATTAGCGGGTTATTATCGGCGAGGGGTTTTCATCTATTGCAACCCCACTGACCAGATTGACACAGAAAGGTGTTCAATTTGAATGGTCAGATGAATGTGAGGCGAGCTTTAAAAAGCTCAAGACAGCCTTGACCACAGAACCGGTATTGATTTTACCCACAGGTACGGGACCTTATGCTGATTATTGTGATGCTTCCCGTATTGGGCTTGGTGCAGTGTTAATGCAGGATGGCAAGGTTATTGCCTATGCTTCGAGGCAGTTGAAGATGCATGAAAAGAATTACCCAGTGCATGACCTAGAATTTGCGGCGATTATTCACGCATTGAAGATCTGGAGGCATTATTTGTATGGTGTAGTATGTGAAGTATACACCGATCATAAGAGTCTTCAGTATTTGTTTAAACAAAAGAGTTGAATTTGAGGCAGAGAAGGTGGTTGGTATTGCGGAAAGATTATGATGTCACCTTTTTATATCATCGGGGAAAAAGCAAACGTGGTGGCTGACGCTTTGAGTAGGAAGTCAGCCAGTATGGGCAGTCTTGTTTATATTCCAGTCAATCAGAGGCCAATTGCTTTGGATGTTCAGTCCTTGGCCAATCGATTTGTGAGGTTGGATATTTTTGAGCCTAGTCGAGCACTAGCTTGTGCGATCGCTCGCTCTTCATTATTGGAGCGTATCCGCGATCAACAATATAATGATTCCTATTTATGTGACCTTAGAGACACGGTTCAATGAGGAGGTGCTAATCAGGTCACCTTAGATGCTGATGTGATCAATTCCTGCCTTTGGCGGAGTTTGCTTATAATAATAGTTATCAATCGAGCATCCAGATGGCTCCTCATGAAGCGTTTTATGGTAGGCGGTGTCGTTCTCCGGTTGGATGGTTTGAACCGGGAGAAGCTCGGTTATTCGGTACAGATTTATTTCAGGAGGCCTTAGATAAGGTCAAGATTATTCAAGATAGGCTTCGCACAGCTCAGTCTAGACAAAAGAGCTATGCAGATCGCAAGGTTTGAGATATAACTTTCATGATTGGGGAGCGAGTATTGCTCCGAGTGTCACCTATGAAGGGCGTGGTGAGGTTCGGGAAGAAGGGCAAGCTCAGCCCCTTAGGTATATTGGTCCATTTGAGATTCTAGACAGAGTGGGAGGGGTGGCTTACGGATTAGCTTTTCCGCCTAGCTTATCAGTCGTGCATCCAGTTTTTCACGTATCTATGCTTCGGAGATACCACGGTGACCCCACACATGAGTTAGACTTCAGTACTGTCCAATTGGACAATGATCTATCCTATGAGGAGGAGCCGGTGGCCATTCTAGACCGGCGGGTTCGACAGTTGAGGTCGAAGAGTTATCCTTCTATGCGTGTTCAGTGGAAAGGTCAGCCTCCTGAGGCATCGACCTGGGAGTCCGAGTCTGATATGCGGAGCCGCTACCCACACTTGTTTCCTAACTCAGGTACTTCTTTCTTTTGTCCATTCGAGGACGAACGGTTGTTTTAGAGGTGGAGGTTGTGACGACCCAAAGGGTCATCACTTATTTTATTAATCATTTCGAGCTTCTAAGGCCTTGAAAACCTCATTCCATGTTGCCTCGATTTACGTGCACGATCCGAGCTTGTAGCCGAAAGATTTTTGTGATAGAAAATATGAATTTTGTGAGAAATTTGGATAAAAATGATATTAATATTGATATGGTTGACTTCGGTCAACATTTTTGGTAAACGGATCCGGACCCGAGATTGGATGGTCCCGAGAGGTCCGTAGGAAAATATGGGACTTGGACATGCGTCCGAAGTCGAATTCTGAGGCCTAGAGCCCAAGTTATGAATTTTTCTATAAAATTGTTTTTGATGTAATTGTTAAAGGAAATGAATTAATTAACCTTGGTATCGGGCTCGTATTTTGGTTCCGACGCCTGGTACAAGTCTTAAATATTATATATGTGATTTATGTAAAGTTTGGTGACATTCGGATGTCGTTTGAGATGTTTTGGACCTTGAGTTCCAAGTTTGAAGGTTTTGAAAACCAAAAGTATGAAATTCATGAATTTGAGGCTTGATTTGATGAAAACGATGTGATATTGGCGATGTGATCGCACGAACAAGTTCATAATGTGTTTTTGAGGTTGTGTACATGTTTGGTTTGGAGCCCGGGGGCTCGGGTAAAGATTTGATAG
This sequence comes from Nicotiana noctiflora, assembly GCA_032618575.1. Classification (NCBI taxonomy): domain Eukaryota; kingdom Viridiplantae; phylum Streptophyta; class Magnoliopsida; order Solanales; family Solanaceae; genus Nicotiana; species Nicotiana noctiflora. The sequence goes on from JASVEL010005709.1 coordinate 68,205, forward strand.
GCCGTAGAATCAATTTCTGAGTTTATGCACTGCTGGTTTTTCACCCAGCTGTTGGCTTCGCATTTGCGAAGAATTTCTCGCAAATGCGAAGAAGGCAGTTCAAGGCTGGGTTCGCAAATGCGAACACATTATCGCAAATGCGATGCTTTCCAGAACCAACCAAGTTCGCAAATGCGAACAAAGTGTCGCAAATGCGACACTGGCACACCTGGACCATAGTTCGCAATTCCGAACTTAACCTCGCAAATGCGAGGCCTTCAGTAATTGCCTGTCTTCGCAATTGCGAAGAATGTGCCGCAATTGCGAAGAAGCCCAGAAGCCTGCTGGTTCGCAAATGCGAACCTTATTTTGCAAATACGAAATCCCCAGTAACTGCCTAAACTTCGCAAATGCGAATAAATGTTCGCAAATGCGAACTTCCCAGCCTTAGCTTATTTTTCAAACTCCAGAAATTGGTCGGGGTTCGCAATTGCGAACCCATGTTCGCAAATGCGAACACAGAGAACTGTAAAACACGATTTTCAGTTCATTTCTTCACTTTTTACAAACCAAAAACACCCTGTTTGCGATTCTTCACGGATTCCTTCTTCTTCAAAACAATTGTAAGTCACTTTTTACTTAATTCTTTCAATTCCTAACATCATTAAACATGTTTTTCAATAGAAATCAAAGGTTTTCATGGTAGAATTTCTTGTTTTTGTTAGAATATAGGGTTTTTCATAAATTAGGAAATTGGACCTCGAATTGAGGTCCGATTTTGAAACAAATCATATACATGAACTCGTGGGGGAATGGATAACCGGATTTTGGTCCGAACCCTGAGTTCCGACCATGTGGGCCCGGGGTCGAAATTCACTATTCCGGGCAGAATGTTGTAAAAGTTGTAATTAGCCTTATGAATTAGTTTGTTGAGTAGTATTGATGATATTAAATCAATTGTGTATAGATACGATTGGATTGGAGCCAAATTTGAAAGGAAAAGGCATTGCCACGGATTGAATTGTTCATAAACATTCGAGGTAAGTGTTTGTTCTATCCTAGCTTGAGGGAATAGGATTATGTGCTATGTGATCGAGTGCGGTGTATGAGCTGTGGTGACGAGCATCCATAAACTGGCGTCTAGCATGACCGTGAGTCGTTGTTGATATTTGTTGTGAGATATTTTGAAGATAAATTGTTGAACCCTTGCCGGGTTGTATAATTGTTATTGTTCTCCCTTGTCGGGACTTGTTGTGAAGTGAGATATTGATTGCCCTTGCAGGGACTTTGTTGAAATGATTATTGTGTCCCTTTCCGGGACGGTTCATGATTTGTTGTTTTCTTTCTATGCCCTTAACTGTGATTGTTATTTGGGTGAGGAAGAGTGATAATGCATGAAGGGTGATGTCGTGCCATGTTTTATTATTTATGCACGAAGGTTAATGCCGTGCCATGTTTTATTGATTATGCACGAAGGATCATGTCGTGCCTTGTTATTGAACCATGTACGAAGGATCATGCCGTACTATGGATGTGAGGATGAGAGTAAAAGCACGAAGGGTGATGCCGTGCACTTTATTTGCTTATTTGGTGAGGACGAGAGTAAAAGCACGAAGGGTGATGCCGTGCAACTATTTGCCATTCCTTGACTTGATATTACTTGTTTTTCCATTATATTTTATTTGCGTGATGCCGTGCAACTATTTGCCATTCCTTGACTTGATATTACTTGTGTTTCCATTATACTTTGTTTTCCTTGTGAACTTATTAACCGTTGTTAATTGTTGAGTTCTTTTGAGATATTCCTTATTGTGTTATTACTTGGTTATTTCTTGTTAATTGTGGTAATATATATATTAAAGAAATGGAATCGTGTGGCAAGTCGACCACAAAGTGATTTGAATCTTGGCATTGGCCATAGTTGCCGGTAGCCTATTGATATATTTGGGAGCGGGTGGTACGCCTACCACAAGATATAATTTATTGTTACAGTTGGGAGTGGGTGGTACGCCTACCACGAGATAAGAAAAGAAAAATAAAGAATTGAGACACGAAAGTAAGATTTAATTTTGTGGATTAGATTAATTTGGATATTATGAGTTATTGGCTGTTATTGCAGAGCACTCTGATTTCCATTATTGATTTAATAATTGTTGCTAACTGTTGAGTTTCCCCTCTTATGATATTCTTGTTGAATTTGTTATTTGGTATTTCTTGTTATCTTGTGGTGTACATATATACATAGAAATGTACAGGTTTATGTGAGTGTCTGGTCCTAGGCTTGTCACTACTTCGCCGGGATAGGCCAGGCACTTACCAGTACATGGGGTCGGATTGTGCTGATACTGCACTTCGTGCGTTTTTGCACAGGTCCAGGTTTTGAGCAGGAGCAGCAGCAGTAGTAGATTATATTCGTGGGAGTTGAGCATATTTGAGACCGAGGTAGCTTGCAGACGTCCGCAGGCCCGGCGTCTCTCTCTTTACTTATGTTACTAGTTGTAGTCTCTTTGTTCCGAGACGAACAGATTATGTTATATTTCTTTCAGACTTTATGTGTAGTATTCAGTAGTATTTCGTGAGTTGGTGATTCCACGTCTTGGGTAGAGGATTTCATTGTGATTTTCATCTTGTAATTAGTTATTTCTATTTCGATAAAGTATTCCGCATTTATTTAATTAAAATTATGTTAAAAACAGGATAGTATGAATACAGTGGCTTGCCTAGCTACCACGAGTAGGCGCCATCACGATCCCGATGTTGGGGGAAAATCCGGGTCGTGACAAGAAAGGGTACAATTGGGATAGGAATTGGCATAGTTGTTATAAATATAGAGCTTTTAGGGTAATTTGGGCATGACAAAAGGTATTTTAGTAGATAATAAAAGTAAATGAGGGCACAATAGGAATTCCAAGGAAATGGAACATGGTAGACTATTCTAGAAGGGGTTGTAGTATAGATTTAAGTAGAATAATTGCACTAACTTGTGCAACAAGCTAAAAATTGAAGGGGTTTTAGTGAAATATTAAAATTCATATTTCCTTTGATTTTGGCCTATAAATAGGCTTTTTCAGCATTAATAATGGGGGGTTGGAACTGATTTTAGAGGTCTCTTTTAGAATTTTAACCATAGGAACCCTAGAAAATCCCAAAAAATACTTGTTCCAGATCTGAAATTAATATTTCAGATTCCTTTTCTTTTATTTTTACCTTCAAAATCATATCAAAAACCAAAAACAATAAGATAATCCATCACAAATCAGTAGAAATTGTTATTTGAATGTGAAATTGGGTTTTGAAATAATTTTGAAGTTCTGGAAATTGTTTGCCTGGGTTCTATTCACTGTTGAGTCTCTCACATACTGTTGTTGCTGAGCATTACTGCTGAAATACTATCTGCTACATCCTGCATAGCTGTTATGTCTGTTAGATCTAAAGGATCTGCCTTGATTTCAGGTACACATTCCTATCAATGTAAACTCTGTTGAATGAAAAAAAATGAAGCTGGAATTTGCAAGTGTTAATCTCTCCAATTTTAGATTAATTTTGTAGTATCAGTAGTCATATTGATTTGAATTAAATTTTGGATGAATGTATAATTAGACTTTTAATGTTTAGTAGTATGTTTGGATTGTAATATCCATGAAGTCAGAATTTTGGATGATTTGGCTTTGTTTTATGTTAGTGGTAGACTTTTATATCCAGCAGTATGTAGCTAACATGTTAAGGAGTTAATGAACTTTTAACAGTTGTTAATATAATAGAATTAGTATTCATTTGAAGGTTTGGTGTACTTCTGTTACGATAATGAGAAGTTAGAGATTCAGTTGTTTTGTTAAAGAAATTAATTCGCATGCTTTTTCCTAAATCACGTGTTTGGTATATTAGACTTGAATCATAGTAAGTGCAATTTGTTCAAACAAAAACAAGTATACTGTCTCACTATATTCGATTCAGGCACAACTAATTTATGAGTAAATATATGGTTAGCTCATTTCCAGGGATTTTAATCCCACACGTATGGTCTATTTTCCCTTTAGTTTAGGCTTATCTTAGGGCCTAGTGTTTTGGAGAATATTGAATCAAGGTTAAAGTGGCACTTGGCCCGTTAATGTATAATTGATAGGCCATGACATTTCTTAAATAAATTAGGATCTTTGATTATTACTAGAGACCAATTAAATAGAAAATTATAGATTGCTCTAGGATTGACCTTTAATAAAATGGGCCTCGCCAAACAAAAATACACAATTGCGGGGCCCTCAAATTAGTTATTATAAAAAACTTAGACTCGGGAAGATCGTTTAACGAATTTCACGGTCTTTCCCAAAGTTAATAAAGACGATAGACTCTTTAGGCACGATTTGTAAATAAATTACTTTCCTAAATACGGGTGCGCATTTATGTGACCCAAATCTTATTCTCGGCGAAACTGAAATACATTAAAGTCACAGGCGTACTGGTTGCGGTGTGACTCGAAATGTATTTTCGTGACGTCGCAATTCTTCTAAAATTGAAAAGCGGAACATTAGCATATTTTTATCCTATTTTTATCATAAGCCTAGGTTTTCACCTAAACCCATGATTTTTCACTAATTTGTATGTTATAATCTACCCATAAACTATGTATTTAACTCAAAATTAGTAGAAATTACTTACCACAAAGTGTTAGGTGAAATCCCCTCTCTAAGAGCTCCAAGAATCGCCCAACAATTGAATAAATGAGTCAAAAATGCCTAAGTCCTGTATTAAATGAAGTGGTCCGCCTTCTATGATTTTTGCACTGCGGTGACACTCCCGCACCTGTGATTCCGCTTTTGTGGACCAAATCGCGCATGTACGGACCAAGGTCAAGCCGCCTCCTCTCGCTTCTGTGCTCAGGAGATCGCATATGTGTATCCGCACCAACGACAAAAAGGCACGCACTAGCTATACTGTCCGCTCCAGCGATGATCGCCTTCACACCTTCGCCTTCGCATGTGCGGCCCGTCTTCCGCTTCTGTGATGGCTAGGTAGCCCATACCGATTTGTGCCATTTGGCTCACTTCTACGAGCTCACACCTGCGGCCATAGCCTCGCATGTGCGATTACACTAGAAGTCTGGTGCTTCAGCTGATGCTTCCCAATTCCAACTTGGTCCGAGCCTCATCTATGAGCTTATTTTGCTTTATAAAATCCATGATTTCCTCATATTTTTTCTATATTATCATTGGACCACTAGTAAGTGTCGAAGTCGATCTCTCATCTCTACTTCTTCAATTGGGATACTCATTGGGTACACATTGTTTTCGTACCCATACTACACGTGTTGTACATTTTTGTTATACAAGTTCATGTGTGGCTAGTTGTTTAGTGGCATAGAGGCATGGTTGATACAGAGACTTGGATGAGCTGCATTCTTGGAAATGACCTGCAGCCAGCAGAGTCCCCTTTAGAGTATTGTAATGTATTTTCATTTCAGTCCACTTTGTATTCTGGATAGTAACTGTATTTTATTTCTTTCTTAGTAAATGCTCATACATTGTGACATCGGGTTCTAGGATGATTTTGGGGTAACTTGTACTGACTTCTTATCATTCATATTTTATTTGAAATGATTATCTTTTACTGGTAAAATTGAAGGAAAATCATAGTTTTCAAAATTATTAAAATGAGTAAGTATTTTGGTTGACTTGCCTGATAGTAGTGTCTGGTGCCATCACGACCATTAGTAAAATTTGGGTTGTGACAATATGGTATCAGAGTACTAGGTTCCCTTAGGTCTCACGAGTTATGTTCAAGTCTAGTAGAGCCACGCAGATTAGTACGGAGACATCTCTATTTATCTTTGAGAGGCTATCGGACTGTTAGGAGCAGCTCCCTTCTTGGTTCCTCATCGTGCGATTTGATTCCTTGAGGCTTATGCCCTTGTTTCCTTCCTACTAAATCTTACGCGTCGCGATCCGCTTGTTATAAATCGAGAATCGAAGAATTATAATGGTACTACAGATGTGGTGCGGGATGTTTCTCCTAGTATAGTTGATTGGGCTATTATCATCGTCTTGCGAAAGGATTTTCTATTGTTACGGCTCGATAGTTGTGCTTCTAAGAGCTTGTAGGCTATGCACAGGTTGCTATGATCCACACGATTGGTTATCGCACAATATTGACTTGATGATATGATACTTGCCTATGTGTTGGGCGGTGAATGATTTGAAGGAAAGTCTACTCAATGCACGATTCAGAGATCTGATATTTCATTTCCAGCGGAGTAAAATCAATTGACCTATAAATGTCCAGATTTGGGGTGATGGAGTAATGAGACTTGGTATTTTTGAGTGTGGTGGAATTTTTATCTGCGATGTAGTGTCGTCATTCTCGATTGTATGTGTTAAGTTCGCCAGTGTTATAGTATTCCATAATTCGCCTTTGGGGTAAGATATTGTGAAATAATATTGGAGAAATGATTTTTAGATATCGCAGGGTGCGGTGCTTTAGGGTTGAATCGGTGTATCTAATGTTGGCGGCTCGAGAAAGATGGTATTCGGAAAGGTTTAAAGTTAGTAGCGATTTGTGGGTTCAAACGCTACGAAGATAGATTTTATTTAAGGCAACGACTGAGCAGCAAACGATGAGGAAGGACATGTGGGGAGTGTCAGGCGGTGGTTAAAATTTTTATAAGGCCAGGTATAAGAAGCAAAGATCGAGTAGTCAATTAAAGGGGTGAATTCTGCCAAAGTATGAGAGTGACAGAGTTGCATATGGGCTTTGTGGTAGGATGACTACACACCTTAAGGAGAGTTTGGAGTGATTTGGGAATTTTAGTGATTGGTGATTGGGGTCTACGGATTTAATTTGAAGTATGGGTTATTATGCGGCATGAGATTTGATATAACGAAAAGGAGCTTCTTGAAATGAAGAAGGATACATCATAACTTTGAATTGGAAGTGTGAGCACGTGATTTTTACCCTACACATGAGTTATTCCTATAAAATTCAAAATAAATGATTTTTCCTTATTTTCTAAATTTTATGTGAATTTTGTGTTAGTTGTTTTGCATGTTATTTGCGTGTGATAAATGAAAATACAAAAATTTGCATCTTTAGTAAATTAATTCTTTTTCTAACAAATTAAAGAAAAAATCAAAAAATTAGTTAGCTTTTTAAATTGAAAATTGCCAAAAAGAAGGTAATTAGTTAGTTTTAATTAATTCCAAATAACTACAAAGTAGGAAAAATATTAAAAAATACAAAAGAATAAAATACAAAAAATACAAGGTTATAATAAGAGGAATAAATGCAAAATATAATACAAGAGTAGAAAGAAGATTTGGGCCAAACACCCTAGCCCAATTGCCCCAACCCAGCGGCTGAACCCCAGGCCCAAACGGTCCCCAGCCCAAATGCCCAAACCGCCCAAACCCGGTTCCCCCTTCCATCTAATCTCCACCGTCCATGACATCAATCCAACGGTTGATAATCGGTAATACACATAACTCCCATACAACCTTAAAAAAAACATAACTCTTAAAACCTTAAAACACTTTAACTTGTCTCTCTCTCTAACACAAGAACCGGCCGCCTCAACCTTCTCCTTCACCTCCATGGCCGCCGCTAGGGGTCCGCCACTTGTGGTGGCGGCCGGCCACTTTCCCGGCCGAAAATTACACCAAAACATCCCCCACACCCTCCTCATCACAATCCCATCATCATTCTCCTTCAAATACTACCGCAACACCGCCAAAACCCAAACCCTAATTTGCACCGCCACTCACCACCATGGCGGCGCCACCCCAAAACCACCCCAAATCAACCCCTACCCTTTTCTCAACACCTCTCAACTGTGACACAAGAAAATCGAGTCCCAAAGACCACCGAAAATTACCAAGACAAAGTCGGGTCTTCAAAGATTGGTCGAATCAAGAAAGACTAATGAAAAGGCTCGAGTTCTATCAAAGATTCAAGAACAAGTGAAGAAGCAAGTGAATAACCAAGAAAAGAAGCAAAAAAATCAGTAAATAGAAAAGAAAAAAAACAGCAGTGAAGCTAAGTTCTTCATCTAGATTTTTATTTGCTAATTTCTGTATATATGTTGCGATTTCGATTTGATAAAATATATTCAACCATTCTCTATTTGTTTCTTTTTATCTTGTTTCGGATTTTCGATTCGTCGATTTTCAGTGTTAGTTTCTGTTAATTTACTTCAAGGATTAATTGAAAAAATGGTTAGTTTTTGTTAATTTCCTAAGACAATGATAATTACACTATAAATCTGTTTTTCATGTCGACGATTAGTCGAATAAATACATTGCGAATTGCTTCTTGCTTTATCTGTTAATATCAATGTTAGATTGTTAGATTTGCTGTTAATTTTAATTCTTATTAGTATTGTTTAGATTTTGTTAGATTTTTGTTAATTCCTGTTAATTGCTGTTTTGGCCATGTTCTGATTTTATATGTTTTGTTTCCAATTGTTAGATTTCTGTTGGATTCTGTTAAGTTTCTGATTTATGTTAATTTGTCGGCTGTTATGCTTTGTTATAATCTTAGGAATTATTCGAATCGACTTTGATCCTGTTTTGACATTCAAATTGATTGCTTAATTGATTAGTAGAACTGTTTGGTGATTAGTGACTGGTAATTTACTATTGGATTAACACTTAGGGCGTATTGGTTATAGCTGTTAGTTAGTGATTAAGCTTGATTAGCGAATTCGACTTTAGATTAGTTTATATTCAAGTTAAGTCGATAGTTGAAATCACTCTATTCTTAGCAACCTAAGGTGTTTTACTAAATAGAATCAATTGCGGCTAGTTGTCTCGATTAATAAGGCTCACCATCTATCAATTGTTCCCCCGAGTCTTGTTAATTGGATAATTAATCATAAGTGGACATATTTGTAAGATTGCCTAAGGTTGGCTATAGTTGAAATGTGTTTTTAATTAGTGAATTAATTTGAATTTAAAGTAGTTGAGGGGCCAATTGGCTAGCTGAGCAATAGTCACTTAATTGTGGCTATTTGATAAATACAATCTGAAAATGGGTTAAAATAGGGATAAAATACAGAAATTAGGAAAGTAATTAGCATTAAGAAGTAGGGGTAAATGGGGAATAAGAATTGGTATAGTGGTAATAAGTTTTAAAGAAGAAATGTGACGACCCAAAGGGTCATCACTTATTTTATTAATCATTTCGAGCTTCTGAGGCCTTGAAAACCTCATTCCATGTTGCCTCGATTTACGTGCACGATCCGAGCTTGTAGCCGGAAATATTTTTGTGATAGAAAATATGAATTTTATGAGAAATTTGGATAAAAATGATATTAATATTGATATGGTTGACTTCGGTCAACAATTTTGGTAAACGGATCCGGACCCGAGATTGGATGGTCCCGAGAGGTCCGTAGGAAAATATGGGACTTGGACATGCGTCCGGAGTCGAATTCCGAGGCCTAGAGCCCAAGTTATGAATTTTTCTATAAAATTGTTTTTGATGTAATTGTTAAAGGACATGAATTAATTGACCTTGGTATCGGGCTCGTATTTTGGTTCCGACGCCCGGTACAAGTCTTTTATATTATATATGTGATTTATGTAAAGTTTGGTGACATTCGGATGTCGTTTGAGATGTTTTGGACCTTGAGTTCCAAGTTTGAAGGTTTTGAAAACCAAAAGTATGAAATTCATGAATTTGAGGCTTGATTTGATGAAAACGATGTGATATTGGCGATGTGATCGCACGAACAAGTTCATAATGTGTTTTTGAGGTTGTGTACATGTTTGGTTTGGAGCCGGGGGGCTCGGGTAAAGATTTGATAGGCCGTAGGATCAATTTCTGAATTTATGCACTGCTGGTTTTTCACCCAGCTGTTGGCTTCGCATTTGCGAAGAATTTCTCGTAAATGCGAAGAAGGCAGTTCAAGGCTGGGTTCGCAAATGCGAACCCATTATCGCAAATGCGATGCTTGCCAGAACCAACCAAGTTCGCAAATGCGAACAAAGTGTCGCAAATGCGACACTGGCACACCTAGACCATAGTTCGCAATTGCGAACTTAACCTCGCAAATGCGAGGCCTTCAGTAATTGCCTGTCTTCGCAATTGCGAAGAATGTGTCGCAATTGCGAAGAAGCCCAGAAGCCTGCTGGTTCGCAAATGCGAACCTTATTTCGCAAATGCGAAATCCCCAGTAACTGCCTAAACTTCGCAAATGCGAATAAATGTTCGCAAATACGAACTTCCTAGCCTTAGCTTATTTTTCAAACTCCAGAAACTGGTCGGGTTTGCAATTGCGAACCCATGTTCGCAAATGCGAACACAGAGACCTGTAAAACACGATTTTCAATTCATTTCTTCACTTTTTACAAACCAAAAACACCCATTTGCGATTCTTCACGGATTCCTTCTTCTTCAAAACAATTGTAAGTCACTTTTTACTTAATTCTTTCAATTCCTAACATCATTAAACATGTTTTTCAATAGAAATCAAAGGTTTTCATGGTAGAATTTCTTGTTTTTGTCAGAATATAGGGTTTTTCATAAATTGGGAAATTGGACCTCGAATCGAGGTCCGATTTTGAAACAAATCATATACATGAACTCGTGGGGGGATGGGTAACCGGATTTTGGTCCGAACCCCGAGTTCCGACCATGTGGGCCCGGGGTCGAAATTCACTATTCCGGGCAGAATGTTGTAAAAGTTGTAATTAGCCTTATGAATTAGTTTGTTGAGTAGTATTGATGATATTAAATCAATTGTGTATAGATACGATTGGATTGGAGCCAAATTTGAAAGGAAAAGGCATTGCCACGGATTGAATTGTTCATAAACATTCGAGGTAAGTGTTTGTTCTATCCTAGCTTGAGGGAATAGGATTATGTGCTATGTGATCGAGTGCGGTGTATGGGCTGTGGTGACGAGCATCCATACACCGGCGTCTAGCATGACCGTGAGTCGTTGTTGATATTTGTTGTGAGATATTTTGAAGATAAATTGTTGAACCCTTGCCGGGTTGTATAATTGTTATTGTTCTCCCTTGTCGAGACTTGTTGTGAAGTGAGATATTGATTGCCCTTGCAGGGACTTTGTTGAAATGATTATTGTGTCCCTTGCCGGGACGGTTCATGATTTGTTGTTTTCTTTCTCTGCCCTTAGCTGTGATTGTTATTTGGGTGAGGAAGAGTGATAATGCATGAAGGGTGATGCTGTGCCTTGATTTTATTATTTATGCACGAAGGTTAATGCCGTGCCATGTTTTATTGATTATGCACGAAGGATCATGCCGTGACTTGTTATTGAACCATGTACGAAGGATCATGCCGTACTATGGATGTGAGGATGAGAGTAAAAGCACGAAGGGTGATGCCGTGCACTTTATTTGCTTATTTGGTGAGGACGAGAGTAAAAGCACTAAGGGTGATGTCGTGCAACTATTTGCCATTCCTTGACTTGATATTACTTGTTTTTCCATTATATTTTATTTGGGTGATGCCGTGCAACTATTTGCCATTCCTTGACTTGATATTACTTGTGTTTCCATTATACTTTGTTTTCCTTGTGAACTTATTAACCGTTATTAATTGTTGAGTTCTTTTGAGATATTCCTTATTGTGTTATTACTTGGTTATTTCTTGTTAATTGTGGTAATATATATATTAAAGAAATGGAATCGTGTGGCAAGTCGACCACAAATTGATTTGAATCTTGGCATTGGCCATAGTTGCCGGTAGCCTATTGATATATTTGGGAGCGGGTGGTACGCCTACGACAAGATATAATTTATTGTTACAGTTGGGAGCGGGTGGTACGCCTACCACGAGATAAGAAAAGAAAAATAAAGAATTGAGACACGAAAGTAAGATTTAATTATGTGGATTAGATTAATTTGGATATTATGAGTTATTGGCTGTTATTGCAGAGCAGAGTATTTCCTTATAAATGTTTATATTACTTGGTTATTTCTTGTTATTCTGTGGTATACATATATATTGAATTGCACATGTTTATGTGGGTGTTTGGTCCTAGGCTTGTCACTACTTCGCCGGGATAGGCCAGGCACTTACCAGCACATGGGGTCGGTTGTGCTGATACTACACTTCTGTGCGTTTTTGTACAGGTTCAGGTTACGATCAGGAGCAACAGCAGTAAATCGATTGCGTGGGAGTTGATCACATTTGAGACCGAGGTAGCTTGCAGACGTCCGCAGGCCCGACGTCTCTCTCTTTACTTATGTTACTAGCTGTAGTCTCTTTGTTCCGAGACGAATAGATTATGTTATATTTCTTTCAGACTTTATGTGTAGTATTCAGTAGTATTTCGTGAGTTGGTGACTCCACGTCTTGGGTAGAGGATTTCATTATGATTTTCATCTTGTAATTAGTTATTTCTATTTCGATAAAGCATTCCGCATTTATTTAATTAAAATTGTGTTAAAAACAGGATAGTATGAATACGGTGGCTTGCCTAGCTACCACGAGTAGGCGCCATCACGATCCCGATGTTGGGGGAAAATCCGGGTCGTGACAAGTTGGTATCAGAGCTCTAGGTTACATAGGTCTCACCACTCACGAACAAGCTTAGTAGAGTTTGAGAGGTAGGTACGGAGACGTCTGTTCTTGTCCTCCAGAGTCTATTGAGTTAGGAAAGAGTCTCTCATTTGTTCTTTCTTATCGTGCGAATTTGTTCTTCAAAGTGTTAAGTTAAATTTCCACTCTTATCTTCCCACGAATGGCGTAGTCATGTACTGCTTATCCAGCCGAACAATGGCACAGGCTGGTGATAGATCAACTATGCCTTCAAAAGTTTTATGGAGGATAGATAGGTTTCACCAAAGTCTTCGCTACCACCTTCAGCGGTGCATCTTTTGAGAAACCACGAGATTGTGCTTGACAGTTCTTATGAGGAATTACAGAACGTGGGAATAGTCGAATGCGAGGAGTTCATTTTACTGTGCTACAGAAGGCACACAGAAATAGTGGGAAGATAATGTATTTACCACACCGGTTATGGTCCCAACGGAAGGTGCAATTATATCAGGAGATCACCTAATAAATCGTGTTGAGTTTCAACGGACCTTGACGTCCGGTCGATGTGTTGGAGTTGTGAAGGACAAATATGGTGAGTTATTGGACTGTATATATATGGTATAGAAAGGTCCTCTAAATAATTTATACATATTTAAGGTTGGTTCCTTTCATGGGGTAAGAAATCGCCCCAGAGAATAACGAAGAGTTTGTGAGTAAACGGGGTAGCTCAGCAGTGTTAAGCCAACATAGCAAAAGAGGAAATTGGCCATCAATGTTTGTGACAAGATTACCAAGAGGGCAAGCCGGCCAATGCAACGCTATCTACTAAACTCTATTTTAGAAAATGTTATGAAGACGTCACCCCGAGATTCTCTGCAATATGTAGTATATGCGATCTGAACGGTTGTACCAGGTCACAATGACTGTGTCCGAATATATATTGTCATGAACAACAAGTTAACTGAGCCTTAAAGGAATTGTTGTGAATGTGGAATTTTTGGAGAAATATAATTTTAGGAAAGCACTCAGGCTACACGCTCCATTGCAGTTAATATTTATCCTACATGGCCAGCCAGATGTATAGGTCGGGATGTTAGAGGTGGAGGTGAAAATCCTAGAGGTGGAGACCCAACCATTGATATACTTTTTATGGTATGAGGGAGGTCATTACACCGGATGGTGTCATCACGTGTATAATTCAGATTGTTATAAACAGAATAATTTTCCCTTAATTTGATTTGGTTTTTGAAAGAAATTTAGGCGAGTCTGTTTAACATGCTCCGTTCATGAGCGAGCATCGTAATCATACTACTTAGGGAAATACTCCCGTTGAGATATTACATGAGGATAGACATCCCTATTATTAGGTGTTAGTCACTAAATATCCATGAGACTAAGAGTGACTTTATATTACTTATTACAGTATGTTTTGATATAATTCTCGGAATAACTAATTTTAATCGTTAATTGTGTGCCCTATCGGTATGAGGGTTCATTTTATGTCGTGATTATCTTTGACGGACAATTATTGAAAGGAAGAAAGAAAGGAAATGAAAAATTTCAGATTATATGATGTGCAAGCAATGTGATTCAGAGTTGAGAATGAGATCCTCCAATTTTTGGCATAATGTGAAATATTTCTAAGCCGAGCTTCAAGCTGCGGTGGATATCATATGAGGACCGGGTCCTGGTAGTAAGAGTTTATGTGTTTAAAATTCTTCTTTTATGAATTAATACTTTCGTATCGCATTCGTAAATAAGAGTCATGTCCGTTAGGACTATTTGACAATTCTTGTATAGTTTCTATTCATATTTAGCCATTTCTATTTTGAAACCGTTGAGCTTAGCCTTTGAGACGAGCACTAGGTAAGGATAAATATGACGCATTAATTCGGGAAAATAATCACGAGGTCACCATACCTCATTTTGAGTAAAGTGGGATTTGTAGAATAAGGTATTTGATAACAGGGTTAATTGACAATGTTGTAATTTAAGAATAACTCTTATGGCCAGACTTCAGAGTCATGGATATGTGCATACGCATGAGTGTGTTCGTGCCTTATTTAGACTTGTTCGTTGTAGTCTTCATTGTTTCCATATTGACATACTCCTGCAGTCATGAGGAGCATGCACAACATCTCAGAGTGACTTTGCAGACTCCGAAAGATAGCCAACTATATGCAAAAATTTCGAAGTGTGAATTTTGGCTAAGTTCAGTTGCATTCCTGGGTCATATTGTGACGGCAGCAGGTATTCAGGTTGATTCGAAGAAGATTGAGGCAGTCAAGAACTAGCCTAGACTGACATCGGCCACAGAGATTCGGAGTTTCTTGGGATTAGCGGGTTATTATCGGCGATTCGTGGAGGGATTTTCATCTATTGCAACCCTATTGACCAGATTGACGCAGAAAGGTGTTCAGTTCGAATGGTCAGATGAATGTGAAGTGAGGTTTCAGAAGCTCAAGACAGCCTTGACCACATCACCGGTATTGGTTTTACCCATAGGTATGGGACCTTATACTATTTACTGTGATGCTTCCTGTATTAGGCTTGGTGTAGTGTTAATGCAGGATGGTAAGGTTATTGCCTATGCTTCGAGGCAGTTGAAGATGCATGAAAAGAATTACCCAGTGCATGATCTAGAATTTGCGGCGATTATTCACGCATTGAAGATCTGGAGGCAATATTTGTATGGTGTAGTATGTGAAGTATACACCGATCATAAGAGTCTTCGATATTTGTTTAAACAAAAGAGTTGAATTTGAGGCAGAGAAGGTGGCTGGTATTGCGGAAAGATTATGATGTCACCTTTTTATATCATCGGGGAAAAAGCAAACGTGGTGGCTGACGCTTTGAGTAGGAAGTCAGCCAGTATGGGCAGTCTTGTTTATATTCCAGTCAATCAGAGGCCAATTGCTTTGGATGTTCGGTCCTTGGCCAATCGATTTGTGAGGTTGGATATTTCTGAGCCTAGTCGAGCACTAGCTTGTGCGATCGCTCGCTCTTCATTATTGGAGCGTATCCGCGATCAACAATATAATAATTCCTATTTATGTGACCTTAGAGACACGGTTCAGCGAGGAGGTGCTAATCAGGTCACCTTAGATGCTGATGGGATCAATTCCTGCCTTTGGCAGAGTTTGCTTATAATAATAGTTATCAATCGAGCATCCAGATGGCTCCTTATGAAGCGTTTTATGGTAGGCGGTGTCGTTCTCCGGTTGGATGGTTTGAACCGGGAGAAGCTCGGTTATTCGGTACAGATTTATTTCAGGAGGCCTTAGATAAGGTCAAGATTATTCAAGATAGGCTTCGCACAGCTCAGTCTAGACAAAAGAGCTATGCGGATCGTAAAGTTTGAGATGTGCATTTCATGATTGGTGAACGAGTATTGCTCCGAGTGTCGCCTATGAAGGGCGTGATGAGGTTCGGGAAGAAGGGCAAGCTCGGCCCTAGGTATATTGGTCCATTTGAGATTCTAGACAGAGTGGGAGGGGTGGCTTACGGATTAGCTTTGCCGCCTAGCTTATCAGCCGTGCACCCAGTTTTTCACGTATCTATGCTTCGGAGATACCACGGCGATCCCACGCATGTGTTAGACTTCAGTACTGTCCAATTGGACAAGGATCTATCTTACGAGGAGGAGCGGTGGCCATTCTAGACCGACAGGTTCGACAGTTGAGGTCGAAGAGTTTTCCTTCCGTGCGTGTTCAGTGGAGAGGTCAGCCTCCTGAGGCATCGACTTGGGAGTCCGAGTCTGATATGTGGAGCCGCTACCCACACTTGTTTCCTGACTCAGGTACTTCTTTCTTTTGTCCGTTCGAGGACGAACGGGTTTTTTAGAGGTGGAGATTGTGACGACCCAAAGGGTCATCACTTATTTTATTAATAATTTCGAGCTTCTGAGGCCTTGAAAACCTCATTCCATGTTGCCTCGATTTACGTGCACGATCCGAGCTTGTAGCCGGAAAGATTTTTGTGATAGAAAATATGAATTTTATGAGAAATTTGGATAAAAATCATATTAATATTGATATGGTTGACTTCGGTCAACATTTTTGGTAAACGGATCCGGACCCGAGATTGGATGGTCCCGAGAGGTCCGTAGGAAAATATGGGACTTGGACATGCGTCCGGAGTCGAATTATGAGGCCTAGAGCCCAAGTTATGAATTTTTCTATAAAATTGTTTTTGATGTAATTGTTAAAGAAAATGAATTAATTAACCTTGGTATCGGGCTCGTATTTTGGTACCGACGCCCGGTACAAGTCTTAAATATTATATATGTGATTTATGTAAAGTTTGGTGACATTCGGATGTCGTTTGAGATGTTTTGGACCTTGAGTTCCAAGTTTGAAGGTTTTGAAAACCAAAAGTATGAAATTCATGAATTTGAGGCTTCATTTGATGAAAACGATGTGATATTGGCGATGTGATCGCACGAACAAGTTCATAATGTGTTTTTGAGGTTGTGTACATGTTTGGTTTGGAGCCGGGGGGCTCGGGTAAAGATTTGATAGGCCGTAGGATCAATTTCTGAATTTATGCACTGCTGGTTTTTCACCCAGCTGTTGGCTTCGCATTTGCAAAGAATTTCTCGCAAATGCGAAGAAGGCAGTTCAAGGCTGGGTTCGCAAATGCGAACACATTATCGCAAATGCGATGCTTGCCAGAACCAACCAAGTTCGCAAATGCGAACAAAGTGTCGCAAATGCGACACTGGCACACCTGGACCATAGTTCGCAATTGCGAACTTAACCTCGCAAATGCGAGGCCTTCAGTAATTGCCTGTCTTCGCAATTGCGAAGAATGTGTCGCAATTGCGAAGAAGCCCAGAAGCCTGCTGGTTCGCAAATGCGAACCTTATTTTGCAAATGCGAAATCCCCAGTAACTGCCTAAACTTCGCAAATGCGAATAAATGTTCGCAAATGCGAACTTCCCAGCCTTAGCTTATTTTTCAAACTCCAGAAATTGGTCGGGGTTCGCAATTGCGAAACCATGTTCGCAAATGCGAACACAGAGACCTGTAAAACACGATTTTCAATTCATTTCTTCACTTTTTACAAACCAAAAACACCCGTTTGCGATTCTTCACGGATTCCTTCTTCTTCAAAACAATTGTAAGTCACTTTTTACTTAATTCTTTCAATTCCTAACATCATTAAACATGTTTTTCAATAGAAATCAAAGGTTTTCATGGTAGAATTTCTTGTTTTTGTTAGAATATATGGTTTTTCATAAATTGGGAAATTGGATCTCGAATTGAGGTCCGATTTTGAAACAAATCATATACATGAACTCGTGGGGGGATGGGTAACCGGATTTTGGTCCGAACCCCGAGTTCCGACCATGTGGGCCCGGGGTCGAAATTCACTATTCCGGGCAGAATGTTGTAAAAGTTGTAATTAGCCTTATGAATTAGTTTGTTGAGTAGTATTGATGATATTAAATCAATTGTGTATAGATACGATTGGATTGGAGCCAAATTTGAAAGGAAAAGGCATTGCCACGGATTGAATTGTTCATAAACATTCGAGGTAAGTGTTTGTTCTATCCTAGCTTGAGGGAATAGGATTATGTGCTATGTGATCGAGTGCGGTGTATGGGCTGTGGTGACGAGCATCCATACACTGGCGTCTAGCATGACCGTGAGTCGTTGTTGATATTTGTTGTGAGATATTTTGAAGATAAATTGTTGAACCATTGCCGGGTTGTAGAATTGTTATTGTTCTCCCTTGTCGGGACTTGTTGTGAAGTGAGATATTGATTGCCCTTGCAGGGACTTTGTTGAAATGATTATTATGTCCCTTGCCGGGACGGTTCATGATTTGTTGTTTTCTTTCTCTGCCCTTACTTGTGATTGTTATTTGGGTGAGGAAGAGTGATAATGCACGAAGGGTGATGGCCGTGCCATGTTTTATTATTTATGCACGAAGGTTAATGTCGTGCCATGTTTTATTGATTATGCACGAAGGATCATGTCGTGCCTTGTTATTGAACCATGTACGAAGGATCATGACGTACTATGGATGTGAGGATGAGAGTAAAAGCACGAAGGGTGATGCCGTGCACTTTATTTGCTTATTTGGTGAGGACGAGAGTAAAAGCACGAAGGGTGATGCCGTGCAACTATTTGCCATTCCTTGACTTGATATTACTTGTTTTTCCATTATATTTTATTTGGGTGATGCCGTGCAACTATTTGCCATTCCTTGACTTGATATTACTTGTGTTTCCATTATACTTTATTTTCCTTGTGAACTTATTAGCCGTTGTTAATTGTTGAGTTCTTTTGAGATATTCCTTATTGTGTTATTACTTGGTTATTTCTTGTTAATTGTGGTAATATATATATTAAAGAAATGGAATCGTGTGGCAAGTCGACCACAAAGTGATTTGAATCTTGGCATTGGCCATAGTTGCCGGTAGCCTATTGATATATTTGGGAGCGGGTGGTACGCCTACCACAAGATATAATTTATTGTTACAGTTGGGAGTGGGTGGTACGTCTACCACGAGATAAGAAAAGAAAAATAAAGAATTGAGACACGAAAGTAAGATTTAATTTTGTGGATTAGATTAATTTGGATATTATGAGTTATTGGCTGTTATTGCAGAGCAGAGTATTTCCTTATAAATGTTTATGTACACATATATATATATATATATATATATTAGTATTTCTATTATTGTGTGCTACATATGTATATAGAACTGCACAGGTTTATGTGAGTGTCTGGTCATAGGCTTGTCACTACTTCGCCGGGATAGGCCGAGCACTTACCAGCACATGGGGTCGGTTGTGCTGATATTACACTTCTGTGCATTTTTGCACATGTCCAGGTTTTGAGCAGCAACAGCAGTAGTTAATCTTTTGCGTGGGAGTTGATCATATTTGAGACCGAGGTAGCTTGCAGACGTTTGCAGGCCCGGCGTCTCTCTCTTTACTTATGTTACTAGTTGTAGTCTCTTTGTTCATAGACAAACAGATTATGTTATATTTCTTTCAGACTTTTATGTGTAGTATTCAGTAGTATTTCGTGAGTTGGTGACTCCACGTCTTGGGTAGAGGATTTCATTGTGATTTTCATCTTGTAATTAGTTATTTCTATTTCGATAAAGTATTCCGCATTTATTTAATTAAAATTGTGTTAAAAACAGGATAGTATGAATACGGTGGCTTGCCTAGCTACCACGAGTAGGCGCCATCACGATCCCGATGTTGGGGGAAAATCCGGGTCGTGACAAGTTGGTATTACGATTGGGATAGGAATTGGCATAGTTGTTATAAATATAGAGCTTTTAGGGTAATTTGGGCATGACAAAAGGTATTTTAGTAGATAATAAAAGGAAATGAGGGCACAATAGGAATTCCAAGGAAATGGAACATGGTAGACTATTCTAGAAGGGGTTGTAGTGTAGATTTAAGTAGAATAATTGCACTAACTTGTGCAACAAGCTAAAAATTGAAGGGGTTTTAGTGAAATATTAAAATTCAGATTTCCTTTGATTTTGGCCTATAAATAGGCTTTTTCAGCATTAATAATGGGGGGTTGGAACTGATTTTAGAGGTCTTTTTTAGAATTTTAACCATAGGAACCCTAGAAAATCCCAAAAAATACTTGTTCCAGATCTGAAATTAATATTTCAGATTCCTTTTCTTTTATTTTTACCTTCAAAATCATATCAAAAACCAAAAACAATAAGATAATCCATCACAAATCAGTAGAAATTGTTATTTGAATGTGAAATTGGGTTTTGAAATAATTTTGAAGTTCTGGAAATTGTCTGCCTGGGTTCTATTCACTGTTGAGTCTCTCACATACTGTTGTTGCTGAGCATTACTGCTGAAATACTATCTGCTACATCCTGCATAGCTGTTATGTCTGTTAGATCTAAAGGATCTGCCTTGATTTCAGGTACACATTCCTATCAATGTAAACTCTGTTGAATGAAAAAAAATGAAGCTGGAATTTGCAAGTGTTAATCTCTCCAATTTTAGATTAATTTTGTAGTATCAGTAGTCATATTGATTTGAATTAAATTTTGGATGAATGTATAATTAGACTTTTAATGTTTAGTAGTATGTTTGGATTTGTAATATCCACGAAGTCAGAATTTTGGATGATTTGGCTTTGTTTTATGTTAGTGGTAGACTTTTATATCCAGCAGTATGTAGCTAACATGTTAAGGAGTTAATGAACTTTTAACAGTTGTTAATATAATAGAATTAGTATTCATTTGAAGGTTTGGTGTACTTCTGTTACGATAATGAGAAGTTAGAGATTCAGTTGTTTTGTTAAAGAAATTAATTCGCATGCTTTTTCCTAAATCACGTGTTTGGTATATTAGACTTGAATCATAGTAAGTGCAATTTGTTCAAACAAAAACAAGTATACTGTCTCACTATATTCGATTCAGGCGCAACTAATTTATGAGTAAATATATGGTTAGCTCATTTCCAGGGATTTTAATCCAACACGTATGGTCTATTTTCCCTTTAGTTTAGGCTTATCTTAGGGCCTAGTGTTTTGGAGAATATTGAATCAAGGTTAAAGTGGCACTTGGCCCGTTAATGTATAATTGATAGGCCATGACATTTCTTAAATAAATTAGGATCTTTGATTATTACTAGAGACCAATTAAATAGAAAATTATAGATTGCTCTAGGATTGACCTTTAATAAAATGGGCCTCGCCAAACAAAAATACACAATTACGGGGCCCTCAAATTAGTTGTTATAAAAAACTTAGACTCGGAAAGATCGTTTAACGAATTTCATGGTCTTTCCCAAAGTTAATAAAGACGATAGACTCTTTAGGCACGATTTGTAAATAAATTACTTTCCTAAATACGGGTGCGCATTTATGTGACCCAAATCTTATTCTCGGCGAAACTGAAATACATTAAAGTCACAGGCGTACTGGTTGCGGTGTGACTCGAAATGTATTTTCGTGACGTCGCAATTCCCTAAAACTAAAAAGCGGAACATTAAAAGTACATAGATAAAATATATAAAGAAATCGGATAAAAACAAAAATTGCAGTTGAGCGACCGTGCTAAAACCACGGAATCCGGGAGTGCCTAACACCTTCTCCCGGGTTAACAGAATTCCTTATCCAGGTTTCTAATTTCGCAGACTGTATACTGAGTCATAAATTTCCTCGGTTCGGGATTAAACCGGTGACTTGGGACACCATTATTTTCCCAAGTGGCGACTCTGAATAATTTAATAAATTGATCCCGTTCCGACTGTCCTTTAAGTGGAAAAACTCCTTCACTGATTATTATTATATCCCTTCTTGGGGTGTAGTATTAAACAGTGGCACATTTACGTTTACGTTATGTGCGTAGTAAAAAAGGAGGTGTGACAGCTCTGGCGACTCTGCTGGGGAGTAAGTAACCCGGAACTTCGGTTCAGGGTTTAAGAATTCGAGCTCAGTTAAATTGATGTTTTTGCTTATATCTGATTTCCTTATATATTTTGATTAATGTGCTACATGTTTACCGCTTTGATATTGCGTGAACTGTTTATATAAATATCTCCGGGGATGTGCTTACTAGTTGAGACTCCCCTTTCTGTTAATGTCAATACCAAAAATAAGAAAAAGAGGCCGGATAAGTTACAAAGCCGATTGACCCCGCGGGTCACCGGTACGTAGCCTCCTCCTCGATCAGAGTTGTCCGCTCGGGAACACGGTCTAGTACCATTGAAAACATCAGGATATTGAGCCTAGATTTAGGACGTTTATTTGCATCATATCTGACTTAGGGGACTCAACACAGGGGTTGGATCCGTCTAGGACAGGTGACCCGAAAAATTAAAGACCGAGCATGTTATATGTTGCATTTATTTGTTCTAGATTATTATTGGCTAAATTCCTGAAAAACAAAAAGAAAGAAAATTTTAGAATAGAAAAATATCGAAATATTGACGAATTGTTGTCGAAAATTTGAAAGTTCGAAAAAATAGGAAGAACAATTTTGTTGAAATAATTGGTCAAATAATCTGACCGAACTACGCAGGTTTGATTCTCGCCATTAGGTGGGATACGTAGGCAACCCTCATCGGGTCCAACCACCCCTTTAAAAAATCAAAAAAAATGTGTGTTTAATTTTGTCAATAAAATCAAAGTGATGCCGTTTTTGCAAATAGCCGAATGTTCCGAAAGGACGCCGGAAGGCTGTTTTTGCAAAAATAGCCACTTTGAATTATTTTAATAATTTGCGGGCACAACCTTGAAATGTTCCTTGTGGAAATGTTGCAAGGCCATAGCCGCAAAATCAAGTCCGGGTTCACACCCCTTTTGCAAAAATAACCAAAAAATGTCAAATTTTTTATTTTGTTATAAATAAGTCGAGTGATGCTATTCTTGTTTAAAACAAGCCGAATGTCCTTCAAAAGGACGCTGGAAGGCCGTTTTTGCAAGAATAGCCACTTTGAATCATTTTAAATAATTTTGGACACAACCTTGAAATATTCCCTCGCGGAAATGTCGAAAGGCTGTATCCGCAAAAATTAAGTTTTGAGTCATCACTCAACTTGACAAAAATAACCACTTTATCAAACAAGCCATTACATGGCCGAAATTTTGCTAAAATAGCCACATTTTCGCATTTTTAACTTCCCCAGTCTTGTGTTGGCCTGTGTAGGTGCTGAACGATGCCCCATAGGCCCCAGGATAAATTTTGAAATTGCATATTCTTAAATAAAATTTTGCAAAAAGAGCCACTTTGTCTAAATAAGCCATTACATGGCCAATTTATGAAAAAATAGTTTTGTGTTGGTTTATGGTGATGCCGAACGATGCCCCATGAGCCACAGGATAAAAAAAAATTTCAAGTTTATCTTTCTTAAATAAATTTTGCAAAAATAGTCATTTTGTCAAATAAGCCGTTATGTGGCCAATTTTGTAGAAATAGTCATAGTTGACACCAAAAATATTATTTTTCTTGTAGAAATCTCCTACACAAGTTTGTAGTTGGAGTCGGCTTCTATAAATTTCCTTCAAAAAAAAAAAATCAAAAAAATCAAAAAATCAAATAAACATCTCTTTATTTCTTGCATTAATTTGCAAGAACTACGCTCGGTCTGATTCATGCGGGGTCATGATACGTAGGCAATCCACATAGGATTCGACCATTTCCATAACCAAAAAAAATGAAAAAAAAAACTACAAAAGAAAAAAAAGAGAAAAATGAAAAATAAAAAAAACCACAAAAAGGGAAAAAGAAAAAAAAAAGAAATCAATAAGCGAAATACCATAACGCTAATATGGTGGTTTCATTTTGTTCAGAAAGTTGAGGTGGTTGGTTGTGGTAGACAAGATTCAAGGAAAATGATAACCGACATTGAAGCTGTTACGGGTGCTCAAGAGACTCAGGGTCAGAAAGTTCAACAAGGGCCTACTGTGGTTGAGGAAAACAGAACATTGAAACAACAAATGACCAAAATGCGTCAAGCATGGGACAATAGCCAAGGACAACCTTCTCATGAGTCACAATCTGCTATACAGCAAGAACAATACCACTCTCCCGAGTACCACTCGTACTCGTTTGACCTTCCTGCAAACATCGAGAAGCCTACCCGAAAGAAGGTACAGGAAGAAATGGCCCACAGATTGAAGAGATTAGAACAACGGCTGAAAAACATGCAAGAAGTGGCACGTCAAAAGATATGTTCCCCGATGTCCGCTTGCCGCCTGGTTTCAAGGTTCCCAAATTGGAAAAGTATGATGGACGGGGAAACCCCAAAGCCCACCTGAAAAGGTATTGCAACCAATTGAGAGGTGTGAGAAGAAATGAAGAATTACTTATGGCTTATTTTGAGGAAAGCCTCTCGGGAGTAGCATCTGAATGGTTTTGGGATCAAGACGCATCTGGTTGGTACGTTTGGGATGACATGGCACGGGCCTTTGTCAAACAGTTCCAATACAATATTGACGTCACCCCAAACCGCATTTCCCTTTCTAAACTGAAAAAGAAACCAACTGAAAGTTTCAGGGAATATGCCATCAAATAGAGAGAGCAGGCATCTAGAGCTAAGCCACCCATGAATGATCACGAGTTGGCCACTATTTTCCTTCAGGCTCAAGAGCCGGATTACTTTCAAAACATGATATCTGCAGTTGGTCAATCATTTGAAGAAATACTCAAAATGGGAGAAATGGTGGAAGATGGTCTTAAGACAGGCAAAATTATAAGTCAAGAAGCTCTCAAAAATGCGGCTCAGGATGTCCAAAGTGAATTCAGTGATGTGATTGGGAGGGATGACGAAATCATGATGACATCAGGGTCGAGAAGAGGTCCTATGAAGACATCTCGAAGGTATATGCAACCTCATCAAGTTTTCCATGAAACTCTTAAGCATTACTACCCGCCTCAGAACCCTCCATACTCTGTTGATCCAGTCCAGTATGTTGCTCAATCCTCAAAACACCCAAGAAAGCGAGCCCGAACATCACAAAATCATTACCAACCTTCGCAAAATTTTCAAATACCTTATAACCCATATCCAAGCCAGGGGTATGGAAAGGAACATAAGTTGAAAGATAATTTTACACCAATAGGAGAGTCCTATGCTGTAATCCGGCCGGTCGTTTTAGAAAATTAAGCCCCAATCCCTAATTTAACTGTTTCCCTAAGTACATTTCTTCTATTGTGGTTTGCCGGGAGAGTCGGCCCTGAAATGTGAAGTATTTTTGGGACACTTAGTCCCTAAATGAGAGCTTTAAAGATAGAAAATGATGCGTAACCGGAACAGTGTTAAGACGATTTCGGAACAGAAATCCGATGGTTCCACTAGCTCCGTTGGGTGATTTTGGGGTTGGGAGTGCGTTCGGAATGTATTTTGGAGGTCCTTAGCTCAATTAGGCTTGAAATGCCGAAGGTTGAAATTTTGGCGAATTCGAACGATAGGTGAGATTTTGATCCGGGGGTCGAGATGGAATTCCGACAATTTTTGTAGCTTCGTTATGTGATTTTGAATATGTCCGCACATTTTCAGGTCATTCGGACGTCGTTTGGTCGGGTTTCAGATCGAATGTGAAATTCGGAAAGTTTTAAGAAATTTAGGTGTGAATTCGATGTGAATTATTGATTTTTGATGTTATTTAGGCGATTTGCTCGCGCGAGCAAGTTCGTATGATGTTTTTAAGTCAGTGGGCATATTTGGTTTGGAGACCCGAGGGCTCGGGTGAACTTTGGATAGGCCACGAGATCAATTTTTCATGTTAGAAGTTGTTGTCGGCACCTGGTCTGCAGAGTTCGCAAATGCGAACAATAGTTCGCAAATGCGAACTCCCCACTATTCTGCAGAGTTCGCAAATGCGAACAATAGTTCACAAATGCGAACTCCCCCCTATTGTGCATGTGTTCGCAAATGCGAACAATAGTTCGCAAATGCGAACTTGACACTATTGTGCCTGTGTTCGCAAATGCGAACAATAGTTCGCAAATGCGAACTCGACACTATTCTGCATGTGTTCGCAAATGCGAACAATAGTTCGCAAATGCGAACTTCCCAATATTTAGCCTGTGTTCGCAATTCCGAACAATAGTTCGCAAATGCGAACTTCCCAGTTTTGCCTTGGCTTCGCAAATGCGAACAAAAGTTCGCAAATGCGAACTTCCCAGCCTTAGCATATTTTTCAAACTCTAGAAATTGGTCGGGGTTCGCAATTGCGAACTCATGTTCGCAAATGCGAACACAGAGACCTGTAAATCACGATTTCCAGCTTCATTCTTCACATTTCACAACCCAAAAACACACATTTGCGATTCTTCACGGATTCCTTCTTCTTCAAAACAATTGTAAGTCACTTTTTACTTAATTTTTTCAATTCTTAACATCATTATACATGTTTTTCAATAGAAATCAAAGGTTTTCATGGTAGAATTTCTTGTTTTTGGTAGAATATAGGGTTTTTCATAAGTTGGGAAATTGGACCTCGAATTGAGGTCCGATTTTGAAACAAATCATATACTTGAACTCGTGGGGGGATGGGTAACCGGATTTTGGTCCGAACCCCGAGTTCCGACCATGTGGGCCCGGGGTCGAAATTCACTATTCCGGGCAGAATGTTGTAAAAGTTGTAATTGGCCTTAGGAATTAGTTTGTTGAGTAGTATTGATGATATTAATTCAATTGTGTATAGATACGATTGGATTGGAGCCAAATTTGAAAGGAAAAGGCATTGCCACGGATTGAATTGTTCGTAAACATTGAGGTAAGTGGCTTGTCTAACCTCGTGTGGGGGACTTTCACCCCTAGGATATTATGTGATACTTTAAATGCCTTGTACGCGAGGTGACGGGCGTGTAAATGTGCTGGTTGTTGAACACGTACTTTACTTAAAATGTTCAATGAGTGATATTCTTGTTGTTAGCTGTTAAATTCGATATTTCTACCCGGTAGCAGTTAGAAAATCATGATTAGGTAGTATTTAACTGTCTTGTTACCTAATTGTCTTACTTGAGTTTTCTTGGTAATCGTTGGCGTTGTTTATCGGCGAAGTTATAGTTAAGCATATTATACTTCTTTCTGTGTATTCCTTTACTTGCTGTGTTTGTGGACTACGGGTTCGATTCCCGGAGATCCTGATATTTATTGAGATATGGACTGCGGGTTCGATTCCCGGAGATCCTGAGATTTCCTGAGTTATTGGTAGGGAATACAGGTTTGATTCCCGAGATCCTGAGTTATTGGTAGAGAATACGGGTTCGATTCCCGAGATCCTAAGTTATTGGTAGGGACTACGGGTTTGATTCCCGAGATCCTGAGTTATTGGTAGGGACTGCGGGTTCGATTCCCGGAGATCCTGAGTTATTGAGATATTATTGAGACATGGGTTGCGGGTTCGATTCCCGGAGACCCAGGGGTGCTGTTAATGGAACTGTGGGTTCAATTCCCACAGGTCCTGGACTTGTTTTTATTGAGTTGGTTATTTGTTGTTAGCTAAATTGTAGACGGTTACAGTAATCATTTTATTGTTGTTATTGCGGAAATTATTATCATTTAAACTGTTTATTATTGTTATTATCACTATATTATTGCTTCTCGGTAGGGCCCTGACCTTCCTCGTCACTACTCCATCGAGGTTAGGCTTGGCACTTACTGAGTACCGCCGTGGTGTACTCATGCTACTCTTCTGCACACTTTTGTTGTACGGATCCAGGTACATCAGGACAGACTCATACTAAGTGATATCAGCAGCACATTTCTGGAGACCTCGAGGTATGATCTGCTACGTCCCAGATCCGGAGGCTTTCCTTCTATTCTAATAGTACTAGTTGACATTTTTCTTCATTTCGTTGTTAGATACTCTTTACACATAGAGCCACAGTTGTATATTCTCCTTTAGTCTAGGTTGCCGTGGGATTCCGGATCTTGGTAATGTTTTATTCAGTATGGTGACGAATGTATGTGCCAAGCGGCACGGATTACATACCTTTTATGCTATTTTTCCGCTGTTTCTTATTTAAGTGTTCATAGCTTGTGTATTCCGCAACGTGTTAGGCTTACCTAGTCGTGGGGATTGGGTGCCATCACGACATGTTCACGATTGGTGAACTAGGGTCGTGACAATACCATAGTCTTTTAATCAATTTGCATTCTCATTTTCCTTAAAAGTTTCAGAAAAATAATTTAACAGAAAAATTCTTTTGCTCAGGTTCTAGACCTCGGATTTCGACTTCGGGCACATGCCCGAGTCCCATATTTTAAATGTTTTGGTTATGCCTCCTGCCGCCCCAGCACAACCCGGAGGTGGACCAGCTGCCTCTGAGGACGAGCAGCGTAGATTGGAGAGGTTCAAGAAATATGACCCTCCAGTGTTTAGTGGTTTGGCTTCGGATGATGCATTGGGTTTTCTAGAGGAGTGTCATCGTATTCTTCGTACTATGGGGATTGTGGAGACCAGCGGGGTTTCCTTCACTGCTTTTCAGTTTCGTGGGGCCGCTTATGATTGATGGCGCACGTATGAGTTGGATAGTCCGGAGGAGTATGCTTCATTAACCTGGATGCAGTTTTCAGATCTGTTTTTGAGGGAGTTTGTTCCACAGAGCCTGAGGGATTCTTGGCGCTCGAAGTTTGAGCGGTTGCGACAGGGCTCCATGTCAGTATCGGAGTATGCTATCAGTTTCACCCGTCTAGCCCGGCATGCACCGGCTTTGGTAGCCACGGTTCGGGAGAGAGTGCGGAGATTTATTGAGGGCCTTGTTCCGCCTATCCGATCCAGCATGGCCAGAGAGCTGGAGACAGATATATCTTATCAGCAGGCAGTTAGCATTGCCAAGAGGATCGATAGTATGCTCCCTAGAGAGCGGAGAGAGTGAGAGGCCAAGAGGTCTCGTGAGTCGGGCCATTTCTCTGGTGCCCGCACTTTATCAGCCGGTCGCTTTGGTAGG
The DNA here is from genome assembly GCA_032618575.1 of Nicotiana noctiflora. Lineage (NCBI taxonomy): Eukaryota > Viridiplantae > Streptophyta > Magnoliopsida > Solanales > Solanaceae > Nicotiana > Nicotiana noctiflora. The sequence continues at coordinate 97,090 of JASVEL010005709.1, forward strand.
GGTTATTCCGGCCGACCAGTTCACTCGGCATTGCCCGCGGCCGGTAGTACTCTAGGTCTTCCAGCACCTCGGGAGCCTTATTATGCTCCCCGGTTTCCGAGTGCACCTCCTGCGCGGGGTCCTTCCGGGGTCCGACTAGTGGGGGTGAGGCCGGTCGATCACGGCCACCGCGTCCTCCCGAGCTTGTTTTGAGTATGGGGATACTCGCCACTCGGTTAGGGAGTGCCCCAGAGCAGGAGAGGAGCCCCTCATCGGTCATCACAGCATCCGCGTGGTTCTCGGGGCCAGCAAGCTATCATTCCAGCCCCAGCTGCCACTCCACTGCCCAGCCAGCCAGGGGCGGGGGTCAGGGTTCCAGATGCCGCCCTCGAGAGGGGGACCAGGCCGGATTCTATGCTATTCCCGATCGCGATGCGGCTGTTGCATCCCGATTCTGTTATCACGGGTATTATTCGGTTAGTCACGGGGAGGCATCGGTTTATCGACCCTGGTTCCACTTTTTTCATATGTGTCCTCTTACTTTGCTTCTCATCCGGGTGTGCCTCGGGATTCTTTGAGTGCCCCCATTTATGTTTCCACTCCGGTGGGTGATTCTTTGGGTGGACCATGTATATCGGTCGTGTTTGGTTACCATTTGTGATTTTGAGACTAGAGCGGATCTATTGTTGCTCGGGATGGTCGATTTTGATATTATTCTGGGCATGGACTGGTTGTCGCCCCATTATGCTATCCTTGATTGTCACGCCAAGACCGTGACACTGGCTATGCCAGGCATTCCACGTATTTAGTGGAGTGGTACTCTAGATCATACCCTTAGCCGTGTTATTTCTTTTCTCAAAGCTCAGCGTATAGTTGAGAAGGGGTGTGCTGCTTATCTAGCCTATGTGCGGGACGTCAGTATTGACATTCCCTCTATTGATTATGTTCATGTGGTACGTGACTTTGCTCATGTATTTCCAGCTGATCTTCCGGGCATGCCGCCCGACAGAGATATTGACTTTGCTATTGACTTGTTGCCGGGCACTCAGCCCATTTCTATTCCACCGTACCGTATGGCTCCTCCCGAGCTGAAGGAGTTGAAGGATCAGTTACAGGAGTTATTGGGCAAGGGTTTTATTCGACCCAGTGTCTCGCCTTGGGGTGCTCCTGTATTGTTTGTGAAGAAAAAGGACGGTTCTATGCGTATATCTTTGCCCCGCATTGATGATTTATTTGACCAGCTACAGGGCGCACAGGTGTTTTCTAAGATTGATTTGCGCTCTGGGTATCACCAGCTGAAGATTCGGGAGCCAGATATCCCGAAGACTGCCTTGAGGACTCGGTATGGTCACTATGAGTTCCTCGTGATGTCTTTTGGGCTGACTAATACCCCAGCAGCCTTTATACATTTGATACACAGTGTGTTCAAGCCTTATCTGGACTCGTTCGTGATTGTCTTCATTGATGATATTCTAGTATATTCCCGGAGCCGGGAAGAGCACGAGCAGCATTTGAGGATAGTGCTTCAGATTCTGAGGGAGAAGCAGCTTTATGCCAAGTTTTCTAAATGTGAATTCTGGTTGAGTTGAGTGGCATTTTTGGGCCACGTGGTGTCGAGTGATGGTATTCGAGTAGATCCGAGGAAGGTGGAGGCGGTGCAGAGTTGGCCCAGACCCTCCTCCGCTACTGAGATTCGTAGTTTCCTTGGTTTGGCAGGTTATTACTGTCGCTTTGTGAAGGGGTTCTCTTCGATCGCAGCACCTATGACCGGATTGACCCAAAGGGTGCCCCTTTCTAGTGGACAGAGAAGTGTGAGGCGAGCTTGAAAAAGCTCAAGACAGCTTTGACTTCGGCCCCAATCTTGATGTTTCCTACCGGTTTAGGGTCCTATACAGTTTATTGTGATGCCTCACGGGTTGTACTTGGAGAAGTATTGACGCAGGATAGTAGGGTGATTTCCCACGCGTTCTGACATCTTAAGTTAACTGCCATTGTTCACGCCTTGAAAATCTGGCGTCATAATTTGTATGGGGTTCCTTGTGAGATTTACACTAATCATCGGGGTCCCTTGTGAGATCTACACTGATCACCGGAGCTTGCGGCACTTGCTTAAGCAGAAGGACCTGAATATGCGTCAGAGGAGATGGTTGGAGCTACTAAAGGACTATGATATTACTATTCTCTATCATCCGGGCAAGGCTAATGTGGTTGCCGATGCCTTGAGTCGTCGAGCTGAGAGTTTGGGGAGTTTAGCATATCTACCAGTTTCAGAGAAGCCTATGGCGATGGATGTTCAGGCTCTAGCCAGGCAGTTTGTTATATTGGATCTTTCGGAGCCCAGCCGGATTCTGGCATGTGTGGTTTCTCGGTCTTCTCTATTTGACCGCATCAGGGAGCGTCAGTTCGACGACCCTCATTTGCTTGTCCTTCAGGATAGAGTTCGGCGTGGTGATGCTCGAGATGTTACCATCGGGGATGATGGAGTTATGAGGATGCAAGGGCGTATCTGTGTGCCTAATGTGGATGATCTTCGAGAGCTGATTCTAGCAGAGGCCCATAGCTCGCGGTATTCCATCCATCCGGGAGCCGCGAAGATGTATCGGGACTTGAAACAGCATTACTGGTGGAGGCGGATGAAGAGGGATATAGTTGATTATGTTTCTAGATGCCTCAACTGCCAGCAGGTGAAGTATGAGCATCAGCGTCCGGGTGGATTGATGCAACAGATCGAGATTCCCGAGTGGAAATGGGAGCGCATTACTATGGACTTTGTATCTGGACTTCCACGGACGGTTAGGAAGTTTGATTCCGTTTGGGTCATTGTGGATCGGCTGACCAAGTCCGCCCATTTTATACCGGTGAGCACTACATATTCATCGGAGCGATTGGCGGAGATCTATATCAGGGAGGTAGTTCGGCTGCATGGTATTCCAGTTTCCATCATTTCAGATAGAGGCACTCAGTTCACTTCACGGTTCCGGAGAGCTGTACAGCAGGAGTTAGGTACTCGGGTGGAGCTGAGCACAGCATTTCACCCCCAGACTGATGGGCAGTCCGAGCGCACTATTCGGATTTTGGAGGATATGCTCCGTGCGTGCGTGATTGAGTTTGGAGGTTCATGGGATCACTTCTTGCCACTGGCGGAGTTTGCTTATAACAACAACTACCAGTCTAGTATTCAGATGGCACCGTATGAGGCCCTATATGGTAGGAGATGCAGGTCTCCCGTGGGTTGGTTTGAGCCGGGCGAGGCCAGGTTGCTAGGTACTGATATGGTTCAGGAGGCTATGGACAAGGTCAAGGTGATTCAGGACAGACTTCGTGCGGCCCAGTCTAGACAGAAGAGTTATGCGGACAAGAAGGTTCGCGATGTGGCTTTTATGGTTGGTGAGCGGGTTCTACTTCGAGTCTCGCCCATGAAGGGCGTTATGAGGTTTGGGAAGAAAGGGAAGGTGAGTCCTAGATTTATTGGCCCTTTTGAGATTTTGAGGCGTGTTGGGGAGGTTGCTTATGAGTTGGCCTTACCACCCAGCCTAGCCGGAGTTCACCCCGTATTTCATGTCTCCATGCTCCGGAGGTACCATGGTGACCCGTCGCATGTGTTGGATTTCACTTCAAGGATCTGTCTTATGTTGAGGAGCCAGTAGCCATTCTAGACAGGCAGGTCAGAAAGCTAAGGTCAAAGAACATCACTTCGGTAAAGGTTCAGCGGCGGGGCCAGCTGGTCGAGGAGGCGACTTGGGAGACCGAGCAGGATATGCGCAACCAGTACCCTTATCTTTTCACTACTCCAGGTATGTTTTTTATGCTCGTTCGAGGACGAACGAATCTTTTAAGGGTGGAAAGATGTAACGACCCGGCTGGTCGTTTTAGAAAATTACGCCCCAATCCCTAATTTAACTATTTCCCTAAGTACATTTCTGCTATTGTGGTTTGCCGGGAGAGTCGGCCCTGAAATTGGAAGTATTTTTGGGACACTTAGTCCCTAAATGAGAGCTTTAAAGATGGAAAATGGTTCGTAACCGGAACATTGTTAAGACGATCTCGGAACGGATATCCGATGGTTCCATTAGCTCCGTTGGGTGATTTCGGGGTTGGGAGCGCGTTCGGAATGTATTTTGGAGGTCCTTAGCTCAATTAGGCTTGAAATGCCGAAGGTTGAAATTTTGGCAAATCCGAACGATAGGTGAGATTTTGATCCGGGGGTCGGATTGGAATTCCAACAATTTCTGTAGCTTCTTTATGTGATTTTGGATATGTCCACAAATTTTCAGGTCATTCGGACGTCGTTTGGTCGGGTTTCAGATCGAATGTGTAATTCGGAAAGTTTTAATAAATTTAGGCTTGAATTCGATGTGAATTATTGATTTTTGATGTTATTTTGGCGATTTGATCGCGCGAGCAAGTTCGTATGATGTTTTTAAGTCGGTGTGCATATTTGGTTTGGAGCCCCGAGGGCTCGGGTGAACATTGGATAGGCCACGAGATCAATTTTTCATGTTAGAAGTTGATGTCAGCAACTGGTCTGCAGAGTTCGCAAATGCGAACAATAGTTCGCAAATGCAAACTCCCCACTATTCTGCAGAGTTTGCAAATGCGAACTCCCCCTATTGTGCCTGTGTTCGCAAATGCGAACAATAGTTCGCAAATGCGAACTTGACACTATTGTGCCTGTGTTCGCAAATGCGAACAATAGTTCGCAAATGCGAACTCGACACTATTCTGCCTGTGTTCGCAAATGCAAACAATAGTTCGCAAATGCGAACTTCTCAATATTTAGCATGTGTTCGCAATTGCGAATAATAGTTCGCAAATGCGAACTTCCCTGTTTTACCTTGGCTTCGCAAATGCGAACAAAAGTTCGCAAATGTGAACTTCCCAGCCTTAGCTTATTTTTCAAACTCCAGAAATTGGTCGGGGTTCGCAATTGCGAACTCATGTTCGCAAATGCGAACACAGAGACCTGTAAATCACGATTTCTAGCTTCATTCTTCACATTTCACAACCCAAAAACACCCATTTGCGATTCTTCACGGATTCCTTCTTCTTCAAAACAATTGTAAGTCACTTTTTACTTAATTTTTTCAATTCTTAACATCATTATACATGTTTTTCAATAGAAATCAAAGGTTTTCATGGTAGAATTTCTTGTTTTTGGTAGAATATAGGGTTTTTCATAAGTTGGGAAATTGGACCTCGAATTGAGGTCCGGTTTTGAAACAAATCATATACTTGAACTCGTGGGGGGATGGGTAACCGGATTTTGGTCTGAACCCCGAGTTCCAACCATGTGGGCCCGGGGTCGAAATTTACTATTCCGGGCAGAATGTTGTAAAAGTTGTAATTGGCCTTAGGAATTAGTTTGTTGAGTAGTATTGATGATATTAATTCAATTGTGTATAGATACGATTGGATTGGAGCCAAATTTGAAAGGAAAAGGCATTGCCACAGATTGAATTGTTCGTAAACATTGAGGTAAGTGGCTTGTCTAACCTCGTGTGGGGGACTTTCACCCCTAGGATATTATGTTATACTTTAAATGCCTTATACGCGAGGTAACGGGCGTGTACATGCGCTGGTTGTTGAACACGTACTTTACTTAAAATGTTCAATGAGTGATATTCCTGTTGTTAGCTGTTAAATTCGATATTTCTACCCGGTAGCAGTTAGAAAAGCATGATTAGGTAGTATTTAACTGTCTAGTTGCCTAATTGTCTTACTTGAGTTTTCTTGGTAATCGCTGGCGCTGTTTATCGGCGAAGTTATAGTTAAGCATATTATACTTTTCTCTGTGTATTCCTTTACTTGCTGTGTTTGTGGACTGCGGGTTAAATTCCCGGAGACCCAGGGATGTGGGTTCGATTCCCAGAGACCCGGAGTGTTATTGGTAGGGACTACGGGTTCGATTCCCGAGATCCTGAGTTATTGGTAGGGACTATGGGTCAATTCCCGAGATCCTGAGTTATTGGTAGGGAATACGGGTTCGATTCCCGAGATCCTGAGTTATTGGTAGGGACTGCGGGTTCGATTCCGGAGATCCTGAGTTATTGAGATATTATTGAGACATGGGCTGCGGGTTCGATTCCCGGAGACCCAGGGGTGTTGTTAATGGGACTGTGGGTTCAATTCCCACAGGTCCTGGACTTGTTTTTATTGAGTTGGTTATTTGTTGTTAGCTAAATTGTAGACGGTTGTAGTAATCATTTTATTGTTGTTATTGCAAAAATTATTATCATTTAAACTATTTATTATTGTTATTATCACTATATTATTGCTTCTCAGTAGGGCCCTAACCTTCCTCGTCACTACTCCATCGAGGTTAGGCTTGGCACTTACTGAGTATCGTCGTGGTGTACTCATGCTACTCTTCTGCACACTTTTGTTGTGCAGATCCAGGTACATCAGGACAGGCTCATACTAGGTGATTCCGCAACTTTCACGGAGACCTCGAGGTATGATCTGCTACGTCCGCGGATCCGGAGGCTTTCCTTCTATTCTAATAGTACTAGTTGACATTTTTCTTCATTTCGTTGTTAGATACTCTTTACACATAGAGCCACGGTTGTATATTCTCTTTTAGTCTGTGTTACCGTGGGATTCCGGATCTTGGTAACGTTTTATTCAGTGTGGTGACGAATGTATGTGCCAAGCGGCACGGATTACATACCTTTTTATGCTATTTTTCCGTTGTTTCTTATTTAAGTGTTTATAGCTTGTGTATTCCGCAACGTGTTAGGCTTACCTAGTCGTGGGGACTGGGTGCCATCACGACATGTTCACGATTGGTGAACTAGGTTCGTGACATATGCAAGCTTGTTTGAGAAGTTAAAATGACATGGCATGATTGCACCCGTCCCTTCAAATCGGGTGGACCGACGTGCGAGAAGTTTTGACTCATCCAAAAGGTGTGAATACCACTCCAATGCCCTGGGACACGATGTTGAAAGTTTTCGGGATTTGAAAAGAGAGATAGAAAGAATGATTCAGGAAGGAATAATTGCGGTCCAAGGCAGTGGCATCCAAAACATTGCACAGAATCCTTTACTTGCACATAACGGAGCACATTTTGTGGGAATGATGCCCGGTGACGTGGGTGATGAAAATCTTTTTGGGAGGTCAACTGAAGTTGAAGATATTGAAACAGAAAGTGATCTTGGCAACATTAATGCAGAATTCAGTGGCTAGGATGCCATGCTTGTCAATTGGGAAGGCGCTCCGTCTCTTGGAGTTTTGGTGGTAGTTTGGTGTCATCTCTTTTGCCCGGGTTATTTCAGGGTTGTAATCCGGACATTGTCTTGAGAGTCAAAACCCTTCCGTTTTTCCACTTTGCTTTGTTTAGTAATATAATTGTTTAGTGTCGTCTAGGTTTGTAATTCTAGTCTAGTCTGTTCATTTTGTTGTTTCAATCCATTAGTTTAATACAACTCTCCGTTTCCCGTCATTTCTAGTCATTCCATTTTTACAATTTTTCTCATACTGATTTTAGCAACATGACATGCACATAATTCTCGGCCTGATTTTAAAAGTCAACTTAACAATGAAGCAATGTTGAAGATGTAATGATACTCGAAAGAAATGAAACATATTGGAATACTATGAAACCTGAATCAAGTGAATACTGGGGGAAACAGAACATAAAGAAATGCCTTGGAAATGCATCATCGGTTTAAAGCCAAAGGCAGAAATACCCCAAAGCTAAAGGAACCATTCGTGGTATCGGGATTGTTGCACAATGGCACTGAGAGTCGTCAAGGCAAATATGTGAATCAATCAAAGGCGTTTAACGGTGTAGTTTGAACTTGCTAGGTTTTGAAGATTGGAATGACGAAGGTATTTTATTCGGCTATCCAAACACTTCGTCCATTGCTACCCCTTTGAGCCATATTATATTTTCTTTCATATCCATCTTTCGGAATCAACAACAAAAATTGAGGATTGAGCGGGGAAATCAAATGGAGAAACAAAAAAGAAAGAAGAAAAGAAAAGAGAAAAAAAAGAGAAAAGAAAAAAAAAGAGAAAAGAAAAAGAAAAGAAAAGAAAAAGAAAAGAAAGAAAAAGAATGCAAAGAAAAAATCGGGAGAAGTCAAGATGCAATAATGAATACGGACGTAGTTCGAACTACATTTGACTTGATCCCGAAAGGGTACGTAGGCAGCCTCACTGAGGTTCAGTCACAATAAAGGAAAAATCCAAAAAAAGAAATCCCCCAAGAAGGAAACTGGGGCATGAGTTATGGTTGTCGAAGAAATAAGATTCCGAAAGTTGTAATCTTTAAGCCACTTTAAAATATTTTGAGCCTTTTATATCCTTTCTTCTAAACCCCATCCAAAAGCCTGCATTACGGTCCAAAGGAAGACCTTCCGATCAATCTTCAAGAAATGCCGAGTCAAACGAGCAAAGGTGAATCACATAAAGGGAAACACTCCGAACAAAGGAGAATGAAGAATTCAAGATGATGAGAACCACCACGAGACTCCAAGATGAGAAAAATCAAAATGAGAGAGTCTTATCGGTGAAAACCCTCACGGGCACCATAAGGCGACAGCGAGTTGAGAGAAAGAGCAAATGAGAGAGGCTTGATGGTGAAAACCCTATGGGCACTACAAGTCGACTAAGAATTAAGGATCAAATCAAAGAAATGAAGTGTTGAAGACCGGTTTTACGGCCGAACTTGCAACAAGAGTTGAACATCAAATTTGCTATACAGAGAAGGCCAAAAGTGCATGTCAAAGTTGCTAGAGTCGGTATTCAAAATTTGATAGGTCATTCTTCTGTAGGTTTCTTGTTAGGAATTATGTTTTCCTTTCTTTCTATTCTTCGTACCTTGTTTTACCCTCCCTCTTATTGAGTCTGTCGGGTCATAACAAATAAAGAAATGATTTCTAAATTTGCCACCAAGCTTTCCAATTGCACAAGATGGGATTTGGCCAACACGACAATTGTCGTAAGTCGGAAAAAGACAAGGCCGGTGCTTTAAGCCAAAAGAGCAACATGTGCAATGGAGCGGGCAACAATAAAAATGTTTGGGGTTCATGCAAGACACGAAGGTTGGCAAAGAGCCAATTCGGGAACAATATAATAAATGGAAACATGGGATTTTGAACAAAGAAAAAGTCAAAATGGATAGTCGGTGAACAGGCCAAGCATTCAAGTGGAAAGCAAGTTCAAGGCCACAACCAACCACCGCATTTTAAACTGACAGAGTTTTCTTTGCTTTGAAACAGGAGCAAAAGATATTGTCAAACTGGGGCAGAAAAAATTTTCTGTCATCGGATAGTCATCCAAAGAGCATGAAGGTGAATACAATTGTTTTTGAAGATGAACAATTCAAGTTGAAAGGTAAATAAACTAGTATCGGAGAATGATACAATCTCAGTCTGTTGAAACTTTCTCCTAAGATAAAAGTCTTAGTCCGATGAATTTTTCACCTAAGATGAATTGGATAAAATCTTAGTCTGTTGAATCTTTCTCCTAAGATAAAAGTCTTGGTCTGATGAATTTTTCACCTAAGATGAAAAGAAAGAATCTTAGTCTGTTGAAACTTTCTCCTAAGATGAAATCTTAGTCTCATGAATTTTTCACCTAAGATAAAAGTAGAAGTTGGAAAAGGAAATGAAGGCATAATTTGAAAACAAAAGGAAAGGCATAATTTGAATGGTAAAATCAGAAGTTGGAAAAGAAAGAAAGGGCAAAAGCCGAAAAAGAAAGGAGATTGTTGAAATTGAAAGAGTTAAGAAAGTCTGAAATGAATAGACCCAGTCCGAAGAGTTATCTCCTGGAGTCATAAACTCAGTCCGATGGATATTCCTCCTGAGACCATACAAATGAATAGACCCAGTCCGAAGAGTTATCTCCTGGAGTCATAAACTCAGTCCGATGGATAATCCTCCTGAGATTACATTGAAATGGACATAGTCCAGTGAGAATCAAAATCTTAGTCTGTTGAAACTTTCTCCTAAGATTAAATGTCTTAGTCTGATGAATTTTTCACCTAAGATAACCTTCAGTCACAAGGTAACACAAAAGTTTTTAATTTCATGCATTCTTTATTTCTGTCCAGGCGCCCACCTATCTAACAAGGGAATACTTTTCTGCATTGCACGTTTAATTTCTGTTAGGCGCCCACCTTCTAACAAGGGAATACTTTCTTGCATTGCACGTTTAATTTCTGTTAGGCGCCCACCTTCTAATAAGGGAATACTTTCTGCATTGCACATTTAATTTCTGTTAGGCGTCCACCTTCTAATAAGGGAATACTTTTCTGCATATCACGTTTAATTTCTGTTAGGCGCCCACCTTCTAACAAGGGAATACTTTTCTGCATTGCACGTTTAATTTTTGTTAGGTGCCCACCTTCAAACAAGGGAATACTTTTCTGCATTGCACGTTTAATTTATGTTAGGCGCCCACCTTCTAACAAGGGAATACTTTTCTGCATTGCACATTTAATTTCTGTTAGGCGCCCACCTTCTAACAAGGGAATACTTTTCTGCATTGCACGTTTAATTTCTGTTAGGCGCCCACCTTCTAACAAGGGAATACTTTTCTGCATTGCACGTTTAATTTCTATTAGGCGCCCACCTTCTAACAAGGGAATACTTTTCTGCATTGCATTTCATACATGTCTGCATTTAAAAAGAAAAAAAAATGAAATTCTGACATTCAATAACATGATGTGCCCAGTCACTATACTTGGGCAAAAAAAAAATCTTTCTTTGGTTGTTTATTTTGTCACAAGTAGGGGTCCACTTGGAAAATGGACGCATATCTCAAGTTGAACAAGTCAAGGCAATAACAAGAATGCTGGTGAAAGAGAATATACAAGTCAAGGCAATAACGAGAATGCCATTGAAGAGAAGATACAAGTTGAAGGCAATAACAAGAATGTCGTTGCAAGGAATACAAGATACAAGATCAAGAAAATACAAAAAATAAGTTGGAAGACATAAATAGGATTTTCTTTTTGTAATTCATAGGCCGTAGCTTAGGCTAGCTTCTTTTATTTTTACCATGGTGTAATAAGGGTTCAGTCAGTAGTGACGGCAGTAACAACAGCAACAGCAGTGAGATCACAGTCCTTGGTAGTCCCAGCTACCAGACCTTCCCGAACTACACTGACCTGATTCCTGTTTAGCCCAGGATATGTAGGCAACCTTTGAAGCACGATGCGGTCAAAGCTTTTCAAAATGCTTCACAATGGAATACTCGAACGGGTAAAAATCGTTCGTAGTTGCTCACTTATCTTTGCACGGAAACTCTTCGTGTCCCCGAGCAAAGAGGGGCAGCTCTGAGCACGTGATTTTTACCCTACACATGAGTCATTCCTATAAAATTCAAAATAAATGATTTTTCCTTATTTTCTAAATTTTATGTGAATTTTGTGTTAGTTGTTTTGCATGTTATTTGCGTGTGATAAATGAAAATACAAAAATTTGCATCTTTAATAAATTAATTCTTTTTCTAACAAATTAAAGAAAAAATCAAAAAATTAGTTAGCTTTTTAAATTGAAAATTGCCAAAAAGAAGGTAATTAGTTAGTTTTAATTAATTCCAAATAACTACAAAGTAGGGAAGATATAAAAAATACAAAAGAATAAAATACAAAAAATACAAGGTTATAATAAGATGAATAAATGCAAAATACAATACAAGAGTAGAAAGAAGATTTGGGCCAAATACCCTAGCCCAATTGCCCCAACCCAGCGGCTGAACCCCAGGCCCAAACGGTCCCCAGCCCAAACCGCCCAAACCCGGTTCCCCCTTCCATCTAATCTCCACCGTCCATGACATCAATCCAACGGTTGATAATCGTTAATACACATAACTCCCATACAACCTTAAAAAAAACATAACTCTTAAAACCTTAAAACACTTTAACTTGTCTCTCTCTCTAACACAAGAACCGGCCGCCTCAACCTTCTCCTTCACCTCCATGGCCGCCGCTAGGGTTCCGCCGCTTGTGGCGGCGGCCGGCCACTTTCCCGGCCGAAAATTACACCAAAACATCCCCCACACCCTCATCATCACAGTCCTATCATCATTCTCCTTCAAATACCACCGCAACACCGCCAAAACCCAAACCCTAATTTGCGCCGCCACTCACCACCATGGCGACGCCACCCCAAAACCACCCCAAATCAACCCCTATCCTTTTCTCAACACCTCTCAACCGTGACACAAGAAAATCGAGTCCCAAAGACCACTGAAAATTACCAAGACAAAATCGGGTCTTCAAAGATTGGTCGATTCAAGAAAGACTCAAGAAAAGGCTCGAATTCTATCAAAGATTCAAGAACAAGTGAAGAAGCAAGTGAATAACCAAGAAAAGAAGCAAAAAAAATCAGTAAATAGAAAAGAAAAAAAAATGGCAGTGAAGCTAAGTTCTTCATCTAGATTTTTATTTGCTAATTTCTGTATATATGTTGCGATTCCAATTTGATAAAATATATTCAATCATTCTCTATTTGTTTCTTTTTATCTTGTTTTGGATTTTCGATTCGTCGATTTTCAGTGTTAGTTTCTGTTAATTTACTTCAAGGATTAATTGAATAAATGGTTAGTTTTTGTTAATTTCCTAAGACAATGATAATTACACTATAAATCTGTTTTTCATGTCGACGATTAGTCGAATAAATACATTGCGAATTGCTTCTTGCTTTATCTGTTAATATCAATGTTAGATTGTTAGATTTGCTGTTAATTTTAATTTTTATTAGTATTTTTTAGATTTTGTTAGATTTTTGTTAATTCCTGTTAATTGCTGTTTTGGCCATGTTCTGATTTTATATGTTTTGTTTCCAATTGTTAGATTTCTGTTGGATTCTATTAAGTTTCTGATTTCTGTTAATTTGTCGGCTGTTATGCTTTGTTATAATCTTAGGAATTATTCGAATCGACTTTGATCATGTTTTGACATTCGAATTAATTGCTTAATTGATTAGTAGAACTGTTTGGTGATTAGTGACTGGTAATTTACTATTGGATTAACACTTAGGGCGTATTGGTTATAGCTGTTAGTTAGTGATTAAGCTTGATTAGCGAATTCGACTTTAGATTAGTTTATATTCAAGTTAAGTCGATCGTTGAAATCACTTGATTCTTAGCAACCTAAGGTGTTTTACTAAATAGAATCAATTGTGGCTAGTTGTCTCGATTAATAAGGCTCACCATCTATCAATTGTTCCCCCGAGTCTTGTTAATTAGGTAATTAATCATAAGTGGCCATATTTGTAAGATTGCCTAAGGTTGGCTATAGTTGAAATATGTTTTTAATTAGTGAATTAATTTGAATTTAAAGTAGTTGAAGGGCCAATTGGCTAGCTGAGCAATAGTCACTTAATTGTGGCTATTTGATAAATACAATCTGAAAATTGGTTAAAATAGGGATAAAATACAGAAATTAGGAAAGTAATTAGCATTAAGAAGTAGGGGTAAATGGGGAATAAGAATTGGTATAGTGGTAATAAGTTTTAAAGAAGAAAGGGTACGATTGGGATAGGAATTGGCATAGTTGTTATAAATATAGAGCTTTTAGGGTAATTTGGGCATGACAAAAGGTATTTTAGTAGATAATAAAAGGAAATGAGGGCACAATAGGAATTCCAAGGAAATGGAACATGGTAGACTATTCTAGAAGGGGTTGTAGTGTAGATTTTAGTAGAATAATTGCACTAACTTGTGCAACAAGCTAAAAATTGAAGGGGTTTTAGTGAAATATTAAAATTCAGATTTCCTTTGATTTTGGCATATAAATAGGCATTTTCAGCATTAATAATGGGGGGTTGGATCTGATTTTAGAGGTCTCTTTTAGAACTTTAACCATAGGAACCCTAGAAAATCCCAAAAAATACTTGTTCCAGATCTGAAATTAATATTTCAGATTCCTTTTCTTTTATTTTTACCTTCAAAATCATATCAAAAACCAAAAACAATAAGATAATCCATCACAAATCAGTAGAAATTGTTATTTGAATGTGAAATTGGGTTTTGAAATAATTTTGAAGTTCTGGAAATTGTCTGCCTGGGTTCTATTCACTGTTGAGTCTCTCACATACTGCTGTTGCTGAGCATTACTGCTGAAATATTGTCTGCTACATCCTGCATAGCTGTTATGTCTGTTAGATCTAATGGATCTGCCTTGATTTCAGGTACACATTCCTACCAATGTAAACTCTATTGAATGAAAAAAATGAAGCTGGAATTTGCAAGTGTTAATCTCTCCAATTTTAGATTAATTTTGTAGTATCATTAGTCATATTGATTTGAATTAAATTTTGGATGAATGTATAATTAGACTTTTAATGTTTAGTAGTATGTTTGGACTGTAATATCCAGGAAGTCAGAATTTTGGATGATTTGGCTTTGTTTTATGTTAGTGGTAGACTTTTATATCCAGCAGTATGTAGCTAACATGTTAAGGAGTTAATGAACTTTTAACAGTTGTTAATATAATAGAATTAGTATTCATTTGAAGGTTTGGTGTACTTTTGTTACGATAATGAGAAGTTAGAGATTCAGTTGTTTTGTTAAAGAAATTAATTCGCAGGCTTTTTCCTAAATCACGTGTTTGGTATATTAGACTTGAATCATAGTAAGTGCAATTTGTTCAAACAAAAAAAAGTATACTGTCTCACTATATTCGATTCAGGCGCAACTAATTTATGAGTAAATATATGGTTAGCTCATTTCCAGGGATTTTAATCCCACACGTATGGTCTATTTTCCCTTTATTTTAGGCTTATCTTAGGGCCTAGTGTTTTGGAGAATATTGAATCAAGGTTAAAGTGGCACTTGGCCCGTTAATGTATAATTGATATGCCATGACATTTCTTAAATAAATTAGGATCTTTGATTATTACTAGAGACCAATTAAATAGAAAATTATAGATTGCTCTAGGATTGACCTTTAATAAAATGGGCCTCGCCAAACAAAAATTCACAATTGCGGGGCCCTCAAATTAGTTGTTATAAAAAACTTAGACTCGGGAAGATCGTTTAACGAATTTCACGGTCATTCCCAAAGTTAATAAAGACTATAGACTCTTTAGGCACGATTTGTAAATAAATTACTTTCCTAAATACGGGTGCGCATTTATGTGACCCTAATCTTATTCTCGGCGAAACTGAAATACATTAAAGTCACAGGCGTACTGGTTGCGGTGTGACTCGAAATGTATTTTTGTGACGTCGCAATTCTTCTAAAATTGAAAAGAGGAACATTAGTAGCACCTAATTAGAATATATAAAGAAATCAGATAAAAACAAAAATTGCAGTTGAGCGACCGTGCTAAAACCACGGAATCCGGGAGTGCCTAACACCTTCTCCCGGGTTAACAGAATTCCTTATCCAGGTTTCTAGTTTCGCAGACTGTAATACTGAGTCATAAATTTCCTCGGTTCGGGATTAAACCGGTGACTTGGGACACCATTATTTTCCCAAGTGGCGACTCTGAATAATTATAAATAAATTGATCCCGTTTCGACTGTCCTTTAAGTGGAAAAACTCCTTCACTGATTATTATTATATCCCTTCTCGGGGTGTAGTATTAAACAGTGGCACATTTACGTTTACGTTATGTGCATAGTAAAAAAGGAGGTGTGACAGGAAGGATGTTTTCGCATATTTGATTGATGTCCACGAGGGGTGAATGGACTTGTGCAGCTAGAGAGTGAGCTCGGACTCAGGAATGGTTATTGATGTTGTAGTGATTGTACCTCGTGCAGCAGCGTTGGAAGATATCGGCACGTAAATTCTACAGGTGGGTTATCTCTAATGAGCAGATCGGCGGCCGCATGGTTGGCGATGCTTCTGCGGAGAATTATATTGATTATACAGCAAAGAGATCGATCGTGCGAATATGGTTGATGATTCAGAGTATAAAAAGTGGTTTTACAGAAAGATTCCGAGAATTTTGGCGGTTGATTGCACAAGGTTATGTGAATAAGAGATAAAGAATCCTGGTGAATTCTAGAGTTGTGTAATAGTGGCTTCAAACTAAGTAGGAGAGTCCCACCGCCTATGATTGGGTTGCATGGTTAACTACTTGTGAGGTTTCTGCTTATTAGCATATTGATGGGTTATTTTCAGCCATGAGAAAATAACATAAGTGGTAATTTGAGCAAAGGACTTGTTAAAGGTGTGTTATGGTTGGCCTTATTGGTTTATGTTTAGACTTAGGGAAGATTCAGGATTTATGCCTTGAATAGGTGTGGGTTTCAAGGCAAGTGATTCCACCGGGTGCTTCGTCGAGGGGGTATTCATATGCTAGAAGATTCATGAAGTTAATTATATTCGGGGCCAAGTCAGGGTGGGTGGCTCTCAATAACGGTCCTGTGGATTCAAGGGGTAAAGTGTGGTACCTAATGATTTTGAGACTATAGGTACGGTTAAGAATCAAGCTTTGTAACAACTTATGAGAAGAGGCCAAGAATGTTCTATGATGTGTTGACTTACAGTGTAGCATTTGGGAGGTATGAAATGGTTCGTGGGATTTGAGACAGCATGGTCTCGTGATTCAAGGGCACACGGGATGAGTGCGGGTGGAGTTTGTTATGTGTTGAATGGAATTATTATTATTTCTAAGGCAATCAAGGATAAATTAGAAGAAGATAGATTGGTTAGCCATAGTTGAATTGGCATATTGGTGGTAGTGATCAGTTCTTTCAGCATGATCAAGTTATGCAAATGATTTGTGATAGTGTGTGTGAGGCTTGTCGACCGCCGTAATTGATGTTATTCAGAAGTATTCTACTGTTATGGCATGTTATGTGTAGGCGGATCCCGGAAGGGCTAAGTGGCCTAAACCACTACTTAGAGATTTGCATATTCTACGGTTATGAGGATTCATCTGTGTGTTTCTATGGTTCTCCTGAAGTGAGTTAAGTGAATAATTTTTATATGATGAAGTGTTAATCTATTAATGGTTCCGGAGTTATGATAAAAATCGTGTTCTATCGTATATTGACATGTTGGGTGCAGTGAGCGGTATGTAATTTGAAGTGAGGATCAAGGTTGTGGTTCAATGTTGACAAGGATGGAACGAGCTCGGATGACCAGTAAATGAGTTTTGATGTTTAAAGTAAGTTGGTATTGTCTACAGCGTCATTTTTTAAAAAAGGCTTTGCATCCTGGTTAAGGACTCTTGATCGCATTTCAGCGTTAGTGTAGCCGGTGGTTTAGATGTACAGACCTGTTATCTGTTACGGAGGATTGTGGGAGCATGCCCCATGGAAAGTTGTATAAGTGTGGCATGTAGCCAATTGATTGATTGAGGAGTTAAACCAAGTATGACGATTGTATTGATGTCGTTAAATTGAGAATTGATGCCTGGAGGGCACTCGGTTTATTGGGTCGTGGGATGTGGAGGATTACTCGGGTTATGATTGTTGTTCTTGTGTGTTATGAGAAAAAGGGGGTGATTATGGACCTTTGAAATGTTATTAGCCTATTTGAATGCCATCGGAATCAACTTGAGGTCTATGGATGGATTTAACTGTGAATATGGCTCTATATCAGTCCAGATGTGTTCATTTCAGCAATGCGCTCCTTATGGAAGAGTAGTCATGGTGTTATTTCGTGGTCAGCAATTTCATGTAATGATATATTGCACCGTGCGAGTAGTGAGACGGCTTGGTGAATTTCTTATATGTTGAGGTTCTGCCTAGAGATGATGTTATATGAGCAGAACGAATCTTGAGATTCAGATCGTATATCGTACCTCAGCTGTGCTTAAGTTTGTAGCTTATAGCAATATATGTCTCCCCAAGGATGATCTTAATCACTTATCGTGCTTGTGACCGACATTCGGTATTTTGTTGTAATAGTAATCTGGCTCGATGTGTATCTCCTTATGTGAATTTTATGGGTGGATTGGGTGGCACGCTGCCATGGGTATGTTGTTTGGATCGGGTTACGCACAACAATAGTGTGATGTTGAATACAGATTCCTATATCTGTTTTTATGTGTTTTGTTTCCTATCTTTCTGAGGAAAACTCATATTATCTATGTGCCCCATTGCAAGTATGATTCATGAGTGGGGTGTTGGTTTAATTAAGTAGACCACGTTGCATGTATGATTCACGAGCGAGGTAATTGGATTTCCTTTTCAGAGTTCGTTTTCCTTTTTGTTTCGCGTTCGAGTTGGTAGTCCATTGGCTCATTGTGGCATCATATGAGACTTGTGGTCACGTCTGGGTGGCTTATTGCCTGAGCAATTCGTACTGGGTGAGACAAGATCATTGGATTTAAGATCAATGCAATCTGATTATATGAAGTATATTAAGGAGCTAAGACCCTTATTTGGTTCAAAATAAGGTGATTTTTCTTGTCAAGAGTATAAACCCAATGATTTTTTGATTCAGCATTTGATTATGAATTTCTACACACATCTTCTGTCGTGGCGGTATTGTAAGAGTTAGAGCAAGACCTTTATATGTCATGAGGTGCAATGGGCGCATCAGATTCATGGAATTTTGACTAATTTGATCAGAGAATGTTATTGTGGTCCTGTGAGTAAAGTCGTGCAAGGTGTGAATTCAGCTAAGATATGTAGTCATGTTTTGGTGTTGCTTGTAGTTATTAATATGGTGAGCGTATGTTTGAACGGGCCTGGCAGAGAATTTTAGATGTCGAAATTGGGCTCTAAGGCTTATTTTCTTAGGTGACAATGGATATTTTCAGATTGATCGAGCTAGGGTGCCCAGCTGATTTGTGGTAGCACGGGTAGGTGCTCGAGGTGTTAAACAGTGATTTCGGACTACTCTAGCATAGTTCTTAGCATGTTCGAGGACAAACGTATGTTTAAGTTTGAGAGAAAGTAACGACCCGACCGTCGTTTTGAGCTCTAGCGCGTCGATCAGCAGTTTGAGTCCATGAGCATCCTTACTTCAGGTATTATGACTTGTACGTATGGTCGAAATTGAATTTTGGATAATTCAGAGTTGGCTTGGAAAGAGAATCATTATTTTGGAAGCTTTAAGTTAAAAGAATTGACTAAGATTGGGTTTTTGAGTAAACGACTATGGAATTTGGATTCGAAGGTTTCAGTAGGGTCGTATGATGATTTCGGACTTGGAAGTATGTCCAGACCGGATTTTAGAAGACCCGGGAATATTTCGACACCTATTGTGAAAGTTTGCATTATTGGAAGAATTTCATAAGTTTGGGTTGAAGTGCATTTCGGTGTTATCAATGTCTTTTTGGGATTCCGAGCCTGGTAATAGCTCCGTATAGTGATTATGGTATTGGGAGCGAGATCGGAAGTGAATTCGGAGGTCCGTAGATCATATTGGAGTCATTTGGCTAAAAGATAGAAATTTGAAGGTTTTTTGAGAAGTTTGATCAGAAGTGGACTTTTTTATATCGGGGTTGGAATTCGATTCTGAAAGTTGGAGTAGGTTCGTAATGTCAAATGTAATGGGTATCCAAAATTTGAGGTCATTCAGACATGATTTGATAGGTTTCGACATCGAATGTATAAGTTTGAAATTCTAAAGTTCATTAAGCTTGGATTGGAGGTTGATTCATGATTTTAGCATTGTTTGACATGATTTCAGGCCTCGAGCAAGTCCGTAATATGTTTTGGGACTGGTTGATATGATTGGTTGGGGTCTCGGGGGCACCTCGGGTGGATTTTTGATGGTTAACGAATCAAATTTGGAATTTAAAGAAGGACCGAAGCGGCTGGTATCTGGTGCAACCGCACCTGCGATGTTTTGGCTGCATGTGCAGAGCCACAGAAGAGGCTAGGAGGGATGCAAATGCGGTGCTGGGCCAGAATTGAAGAAATCACACATGTGGTCATGTAGCCGGAGAAGTGGGACCGCACATGTGGTTGTTGAGGCGCAGAAGCGGAAAGGGCAGCCTGGTGAGAAACCGTAGAAGCGGATAGTGGGTTGCACCTGCGAAACCGTAGAAGCGGTCAAGTGACCGCCGGTGCAGAAATGCTGGAGGCAGTGTATTCTTTTATAATCGGGGGTTGGTCATTTTTTCCCCATTTTCACTCAGTGGGGCCGATTTTAGAGAGCTTCAAGTAGTGGTTTTTCATCACCAACGACAAGGTAAGCTAACACAACCTATCTTGAGTTAAATGTATTGATTGTATATGGATATTAGCATGTATTTGGTAGAAACTTGGGGTTTGATGGAAAACCTAGAAAATTCGTATTCTTGGATTTTGACCACGATTTTGGTTATAGAATTAAGAGAATCTGAAGAGGGTAGTGTGTACGCAGACCTTACCCCTACCCTGAAGTAGAGAGGCTGTTTCCAAATAGACCCTTGGCATACTTCCCTCCAAGAACTTTCTCTCTTTGCTCCTGGAAAGACTCAAACTCACAACATATCGGTTGCTTAGCATCGGAACAATTCCTCCCGTCAAAACAAAGATATCAAAAGAAAAAAGAAAAAAAAAAAGAAGAAACACAGATGCCGCGGATTTAGTGGAAGTAGTAGTATGCATTCCACTAAGCTAGGTTACCAAAAGTTGGCCATAGACCATAGCTTGTCCTTACACTACTTTTTTTCTTTTAAGAAAGATAACACCGTGCTATTTCGCATTATAACAGGTAGCGGGTAATTCTAGCTTTTTGCCAACCAAGGCTTGCATGTCCTTACAATATTTAAAAAAAAAAAATGATAACAGCTTGTTATTTCCCACCAACACAAGTGCCAAATAACTCTAGCTTTCACTCAACCAATGCTTGCATGTCCTTAAACTACTTATCGTGTGTTAACCTTTATTTGTTATCCCTTGTGGAGTTAAAGCAAGCTAACTCTTGTCGTATTGTGTATAATGCCATTCAGAAATAATTTAGGTTATAACACGAAAATCCAAGAGAAAAAGAACGAGAACCAGCAAGTTTGAACAGAAATCTAAAGTCAATCTTCTGAAAAAGAAGCACATGTAGCAACCAATGACAACGGAAAGTTGGACTTTTCCTTTTGTTTGTGCTATAATTTTAGCTCACAATTGACTCTTCTACATCAAAATCCCAAGGGACATCAGCTTCAGTAAGCGAGATTTATGTAGAGCAGATGAAACACATTGAATTTAGCTCACAGTTTGCTGCTAAAAGCTAGTTTATAGTACACCAAATACGTAAATGGAACTATGGAAGGCAGACGTTCAAGAACACTTCCTTTTTTCCATAAAACTCTAGATAATACAACAAAGAAACGCAAATTTTCACTGTTTTTTCATTTCTTTTCTCATGTATAATGGTTTGTTTCTGCCCGTAGATTATAATTGCATATAAGAGTAAGACCAATAAAACAGTACTCTCCTATACATCGTTGCGACCAGTAAAACACATATAGAGATTCCTAAAAGAAGGTTATAGTAAAGCACAAACTTTTGATAACCTCTCAAACACAAATGAACGACTCCAGATAGTCCTCTTGAGAACTGGTGTATACTAAATAAACTCATTAACTTACATTTGATACTGGGTAGAAGATGAACCTTGACTGCTTTTACAAAGGTTAGATGGATCAGGGCTTGGAGTTTGCTTTATTTCGAGTCCCTTTCCACTCGGTGCAGGGCTCCTTTCTGCTCTGAGCTCATTCGATCTTGGACTGTAAGCCCTTTGCATTAACTGTGGGCTATGCACAGGCTTTATCTCTTGAAGAGGAGTTGGGGTCGAACTAGTTACTTTTGGGCTGCACGAATGTCGGATTTCTCCGCGGCTTCTTGTGACCATTTCGTCAATAATTTCACCGCTATCAATGCGGGTTGGTCTTGCCTGAACACCTTGATCCTGCAAAAGTATAAATCACAAAATCAAGAAAATGTTTCAAGAGAACTCATGTGTCTTGATTTAAGCTACTTGCACTGGAAATAACTGCAATATTCCTCAGAAAGTTTTCCAGTGCAAATGTCAAATTCTGATCCATATATAACCTCATAATAACTGCCTTCACCCTGGAGAAACAATAAAGAATCTAATCTTTTTTTTAAATATGAAATTGATTGTCTTTTATGTCATAGAAAAAGAACTAAACGATATATAAAGTTTGTGCGAACTTACTTCAAAGGACATATTGTAAGTTACAGCTGGGACTTCTTCATATTCTGCAGCATCCAGATCTTGTAGATGTGCTCCTTTGAAAAACTTGGGCAGCAGATACTGGCGAACAGGGACAAGAAGCATGATCAACATTGGGAAAAGGACACCTGCTACTGGTATCCATGTTATGCCGAAACACAGCAGCAAATAAACTGTCTGAAACAAGGTGAAACCGGCAATTGTCTTGAAAGGCACTATCTCCACAAATGTCGCATGACTGTCTTCCAAGACTCTGAAAAGTTACAAATACCGAGAGAGGTGAGTGGATTTTGAAAGAAAACTAGAAAAAATTAATAGATTTTCGTATAGCCTATGAAACCAAGAGACCAGAATAAGAGGTCATGCTGACAAAAGTAGAGGAGAAATCCATTATGTGAGTTTATAAAGGACGTAAACCCTGAACTAAGAAGTCATGTCTTCTTTGGCAATGCAAAATCCAGAGTCCTCTTTCTGGAAGGATTTGCAAAGGGTATAATTCATGCACCCTGTAACTTGCTAGGAGATGAAAATTAGATTTTTTTTTTACAAAAAAAGTATGTGGGAAAGAAAAGTCGGAAATGAACTAATGGACCTAAGGCACTACTATTGGTATTGACTATTGAGCAGAGACTCACTTGTATCTTCGACTTGGTGCAGTTAAAAGCAGTAATATCCTCTCCCAGAATTGATTTCCTGGCAAGCTCTCAATTGCCATGAAAGCAAAGTATCCCCAGAGAACTGAAGTAGGAATCCTTTTCAAGATAGGCATAGCGGCAACGCAAGTACCAACAATTAATGCCTGCATGAGATTGCTTAGACGTTGTTCTTTGACTTCTACTGGTAAAAGATCATCAACATCCTTATTCACATCAAAGACAGTCTCATCAACTGGTGCGCTGATGTAGCCCGTACTTGATGCCCGCTGAATTGTTAAATCCTTTAGCTCTTTCAGCCCCTGTTTGACGAAAATATTACAGTATCAAGCATGTTAATCAGTTCAATGTCATCAATCATCAATTAAATCAGCTATTTACCAGTCCCGATGGAGTTTGATAGACTAGGGGAGTCTGCATCTCATTGTAAGCCTCCTGCATGCTCCTGTACAATTGGCCAAGATTTGCATTTTTACTCATGCTTTTTCTTGCAGTTGATACAAGTTTATTTCGTAAAAGCTGTTTCCATAGAGAGAAAAGAATATTAAAATATTAATAAGAAGAATTAGAGATAATCTCTCAAATATCAATTAAACATCCTAAATTGTCTATTAGACTAGAAATAGCAACAGTATTTCGTGAGCATGGTTGGGAGGAAAGAAAAAACAGAAAGCATGAGACAACAAATATTTGTGAAGTTATGTTCTTTCTCGGTCCATACTGAGGTCTTGTGTAGATGATTCCTACTTCCTTATGCTCAACTCTTGTGTACTATTCAACAAAAAAGTAGCAGTGTACATATGACTCTCTTCAAGTTCAGTAATCCCAATGGACTAGAGTCGTTTATTAAGAGAGAATTTTGGTACCTGATGTTTCAATGTGGCCAAGCTTTTCGTATGCATTGGAGATTATGGAATGACTCCATTGGAAGGAGGAATGCCAATAAGACCACATAGTATAACCTAGTGAATGTATAAGCACCAAAGTGAGGGGTGAAAAAGCTGTCAACTAATCAATAATAGCTAAAAACACTTTTGAAAACCCAAATGATGTCTAAAAAAGGCCAGAGCCACCAGCATACCAAGAAGCCCAAAAGAAGGAGATCATAATGATACGAGGAAGGTTTCTTTAGATTGAACTCTTTTTGTTGCGCAAGTTGAGATGCAACACTGTGATCAAAGTAGTACAGAACAGCAATCATTGTGGCTGGAATAAAAGCTCCAAAAATATACAGTGGAGGAACGTGCAGCATTTCCTGTGAAAAGCACCACTTGAGTATGAGTTATCAGGACTATACAGAAAAAAGCATGTCTGGCTTTAAATTCCTAATCCTTGGATTGATCAACACTGGAAAAAAAGCACCTTTATAACTGTCCAATTCGAGTAAGCACCAGGCGACCATGGATTGGGGCTGAAAAGGCGCCGTGGAACCCCTTGTGGAACATCATTGGCTGGTATATACGATACACCCGTCCAAACAAGCACCATTAGTGGGACACCATAGTCAGCGATAAATCCTCGAAGCCAGCCTTAACAAAAATGAAGTGTCAGCAATTTCACACAAGGCAACAATTGTCTTTCTAGTTCCAAAGCAATTGATCATTACTAAATTGATGAACACAACAAATTCACCTGTGTACACATATATTAAGTTTAAGAATAAAGTGGAGAAAAGCAATAATTGTGTTCTTTTATGTTGTCTTTGATGTTCATGTACTTAAACTGAAAATTGTATACCTGTCCCATAGCGCCAGGATCTAGCTTTACGGCTCATCAATGCAGTGAACAGAAGGCCGGAGGATAGAACTAATGCAAACATCCCATTTGCGAAGCGCCAAGAAGGTAGGAACACAACCTGATGATGGTTTTCTCTTTCTGGTATGCCAAACTCCTCTACTAGTCCCTGTGTTTGCATTCATTAGTACTGAAGAATTAAAAAAACCAATAATACTATTTAAAGAAGTAGACCATAAATCTATGCAATAGTAGGAATTTGTAAAAGCACTGTTTCTGGAATAGACCAGCCAACAGTGGAACTGAAGAAATGGATCGCAATTTGCAATGATGAGGGGAAAATGAATTGGTCATCAAAATTGCAATATACCAAAACTAGTACATGAAAAGTCACACAACTGTAATTCTTGAGGCAATTAGTGAGGTCTTCACATGATAAAGCTTCAATGAAAGCGTAACTAAATTCTGCTTTTCTCATAGTATTGCTGATCTCTTAAAAGAATTCAAGAAAAGAAATGCAAGCTGCACTGCTGGAAGACATCCAAAATTAATTTGGGTTGACTGCTTAGAAAACTGAGAGACTAGGATCAAGACTTCCTTACCTTAATAGCCTGTTGCATAAAGAGCATAGCAATTAGTAGACCAAATAATTCACCAGCAAGACGTGTAAATCTGTTTATTATAGAGCATGCACCCAAAATTGCCAGCAAGATGAGCAGAAAAGCGGTCCAAACACACACCCTGCACATAAACCAAGTCACAAAGCTTGACGGCGCTGGTAGATAGTGATTCAAGAGCGGGCAGAAGCTACCATGCTGTCCAGGCTAGAAACAGCTTCGGTCCCAAGTCCTTTCGATCCTTTGCAAAGTTGAACATAAAAGTGTACATAAGTACAGTTGGCTCAGCTACTCCCAGTATAAGGAGTGGCTGTCCACCGAAAATGGAATGGATCACACCACAAATTGCAGTTGAAGCAAGAGTCTGCACTGCAGTTATACTTCCATCTAGCAATAATATAAGACAGATACAGCAGTTCGGTGAACGCACCATCGGGTAAGGATCAACTGAAATCTAGGACATGTCAAAATCTGTCTTACCGGTGCTTCTTTCTAGTTGCTCACCAAAAGAAATAACCGGAATTGCTGATGCGAAAAAGATGTAGGTCGTTGGAGCCAGGATCCTTAACATATAAGACAACTCATACACATCATTGAAAATTAAAATGCAATCAAGTCAATTAAAGTTGCTCATTACAGTGTTGCTTTTAAACAGACAGAAAACCGAAGATAATAAGAATAATACTCAAATCTCCTCTAAGAAGTCTAGTCCCAGCCAATATACAAAATTATTTTACTGTTCAGTTTCACTTCAGCTTAAGTAAAATAAACGAACCTGATACCTGCACGGAGACCACCAGTCCAGTCTTGCTTGTAGCACAACAGTCTTCCTTTGAGATCATTCTTAATTCCACGGAATGGAACAAAGGTTTCTTCCATTACCACAATGTTGGCTAATGAAGGGAAATGCTTTAATCTGTTTCCCTTTTACAGACAAGTAACTTAAAGAAGAGAAACTAGAACAGAACCGAAGGGACTCGATCGAGAGGCCAATACCACTTAAACTAGATTAACATAGTGAAAATAAGCATAATCTTTTGGGCAGAAAACAACACTTGCTTGATCATGACTACATAAGATGCTAAGTATTGAAGTTAACAACAACAACAACAACAACAACAACCCAGTATAATCCCACTTAGTGGGGTCTGGGGAGGGTAGTGTGTACACAGACCTTACCCCTACCATAGGGTAGAGAGGCTGTTTCCAAATAGACCCCCGACATCCTTCCCTCCAAGAACTTCCCACCTTGCTCTTGGGGAGACTCGAACTCACAACCTCTCGGTTGGAAGTGGGGGTTGCTTACCATCAGAGCAACCCCTCTTGTCAACATATTTACAAAGAATGTGTTGGGATTAGAAGTACAAAAGAATCAGTTAGCAATCGATAATGTATTTCAGGTAAAAGATTTCACCAACTTGAATTCAATAGGACCAAAAGCAAATTAGACTAACGGGTTGAAGTCATAACTCATACAGAATCAATACTAACGAAAGAAACAAAAATTCTCCATCTTCTGAGATTTCTTACTAACAAAATTTATATCCATAGTCTAAATACTTTTATCACAAATTAATACGTACTCTTTCTCGTCATTTACTAATTAAAAGAGCAAACTCCGACTATGGCCTAATTACAATTACATAGTCAGAACGTTTTTGACTGTAAAGGTTATGTATATCTGAGCAAAAGAGTAGGGTACAAGTAACCAAATTAAAAACCAAGGGTTTAGCGCGAAACCATTTCTTAACAATTGATTCTGAGTGTTTTTAGAACAAGTTCAACCAAACGGGCATAACAAGGAAGCAAGAAAAATCAAAGAATACGAGAGTTAGCGAGGAACCATAACGAGAAAAAGTGGAAAGAGAATGATTCAGGAGAATTGAAAGAAAATGAGCATAAATTTGGCAAAGAAAGTAGCTTTTTCACTCTTACATTATAAAGAACAGACCTTTCCACGAACACAGTTCAATAATGAAGGGACAAGTAATTTACATTAGTCAGAAAAACAAAGTACCAGGAGAAAAGAAAGGGAAGTAATTCTCACGGAAGGAAAACCTTTAGGTTGGAAGGGATGATTGGCGTGAAGAAAGTGAGAGCTGAGTAAGCATATATAACCAATAAACAAATACAACTATTGAACTCTAATAAATTTATACTCCCTCCATTTTTGTCAGTTCCAAAAACAACTAATATTTTTTAAATTTAAAAATAATTTAGCTTAAATTTATAATTATAATCTTAATAAAAAGATTTTATAACGACACAAATATTCGGATGCATTTTTGACTTATTTAGGACCACAAATTCCAAAAATTTTATTTTTTTCTTAAACTTCATACTCAGTCGAACAAGTTTACATAAATTGGAACAGAAGTAATATTATATTATGAATGTTCCTGCTCCGTTATGAATAATATAATCCTTGGTAGAAGATTATTTATATCTATACAATAGCAACCTACAAACATTTTACGTAGCAGCTTATAGTAACAGCTTACAAGCAACATACAAACAGTTTACACAACAATCTACAATAATAGCTTACAAACAGCTTACACACTGCTTTCTTTGTTCTATAAATAGAGAAGATTTCATTTCATATTATGTACAGCAATGTGAAGTTGAATAATATGACAACCTCTCTCTACTAGTCTTTAATTTATTTATTTTACTGTTGTTATTTTATAACAGAAACAAAATACTAGTATTAGTAGTAATTAGGTGAGTTTATAGTTTAATAATGACAAATGCGAATATACTGTTTATTATAAGAAAAAAAATTACTCAAACTATATTCCTGTCACATTATTGTTTTTTTCCTACTTGGTTATCATTCATTTTAATTATCCACAAGTATCACGTTAATTTTTGAAGGCCCTACTTCTATTGCTGAACAATAGTATCCTGTACGCTTCTATTTTATTCCCTACAAAGCAAAATTAAGAAATGATTACTCCGCATGTTTCTCAACACAAGACAGACAGTTTAATTTTCGTAAGTCATCTTCGATAATTGACTAAAATACTAGTACTACTAACAATTTGTACAGGTAACCATTAAACCAACAGTGTTACAACTATTATTACGCTTCAATTTTGATAGACAATATACTACTAGTCATTTTGCTAATTTAAGTTCCATCTCATTTTAATATTATAAAAATTAATGCGGCTACAGCAAGCCAGCATTTGGTATCAATACAAGCAGGACGGAGGTACATTATTATTTATAGATTTACATTTAATTTTTGTCCAAATCTTATATGCACGTAAAAAAACTCACTAAGCAAATATCTAAATATTTTTAACGATGAATTTATTATTATATATTAATTTAAGATCGTCATGCGAACCAATAAACTTCCAATTTTGAATCTTGGTTAAGTTAACTCTCCTTTTTTTTTTAACATCTAGGTTTTTTTCAATAGGCTTTTCAGTTACGATTAAAAAATTATAAATCATTTTTCATTAAGTAAAGAGGAATAGTCTGGCTTAATTAATTAGGTCTTGAACCATGGGTAGACAAACCTAGGATTGCATGAAGTTCTTTGAGAAGAAGACAGACAGATCTATATATAATATAAAGCTAGGCATAGACAAGGTGATGTGGCACATCTCTATGGCCAAGAAGAACATTTATCTTTTTTCTTCATTTTTTGAATTTTTTTGGCTTTTTGTCTAATTCTTTTAATAACAAATTCAATATATTTTACTCATATTCTTCATATCAATCACTACATACGTTCAAATATTGAAACAAAATGAGGCCCAACTTAAGTGCAGCTATGACTACCGTTACAATTCCATCATTGTACTCCCAATTTTTTTGCTTTTCCAATTCTTCAAAGTTGCTATGAAAAAAAGAGCATTAGAGTCAAAGACAACCAAATCTAAAGAGAATAAATGCATATTATCAACCAAGAAGTTGTCCCAATTGAAAGCATCATCATAAGGGAGGATACGTAATCCTACAATTCTTGATTTTCATATCAAGATTTCATGGATATGTGAGCGTTAATTTATCTCATGTGAATTTTTTGTAGGAATATATGCAAACGGTTTACTTCACCTGGACAAGTAGCATCTCCCTCTACAAGAAGAAAAAGATATGAAAATGTAATTTTTTTTATATTAATGTGAATGTGCTTTAATTTGTAGGAAAGAATGATGTATAGGCTTACCATTTGTCTCTTTTTTTTCAATATTTTCTTTGTAGAACGTGAATGGTTAGAGGTTTGGTCTATATTAAGTAACATTTTTGATTTATCGACATGAATGAGTCAAGCCTATCCCCTCCCCCTAGGCCCACATCGAAGAGATGACAACCTAAGTAAGGTGATGGCTTATTATAGAAAAAGGTTGGAGCTATAAATTACAACAGAAAATCTAGCAGGTAATTTTTTCTGGTTTGTAATTACACCAAACTTTATTCTAATGTGTTTCTCAAAAATAACGCACACCAATTTTGTTTAATTCTATGGATTTTCATAATAAGTCAAGAAGGTTTCGGATTATATAAAGGTACAATTCTGCTCTTAAGTTTTACCGTTGTTTGCTCATATTATGGGACTTTTATTCCCCTACCCTGTATTTGTACTAATTCTCAAAGTAGCGTTTCCTTTTATTTGTTTAAGCATTTTGTTATCTAAACTCATTCTCGTGTTGTGTACGTTTCACGAGCGTTGCAATGGAGACAACAGTGTCACAATGTGACGACCCAAAGGGTCATCACTTATTTAATTAATTATTTCGAGCTTCTGAGCCCTTGAAAACCTCATTCTATGTTGCCTCGATTTACGTGCACAATCCGAGCATGTAGCCGGAAAGATTTTGTGATAGAAAATATGAATTCTATGAGAAATTTAGATAAAAATGATATTAATATTGATATGGTTGACTTCGGTCAACATTTTTGGTAAACGGATCCGGACCCGAGATTGGATGGTCCCGAGAGGTCCGTAGGAAAATATGGGACTTGGACATGCGTCCGGAGTCGAATTCGAGGCCTAGAGCCCAAGTTATGAATTTTTCTATGAAATTATTTTTGATGTAATTGTTAAAGGAAATGAATTAATTGACCTTGGTATCGGGCTCGTATTTTGGTTCCGACGCCCGGTACAAGTCTTAAATATTATATATGTGATTTCTGTAAAGTTTGGTGACATTTGGATGTCGTTTGAGATGTTTTGGACCTTGAGTCCCAAGTTTGAAAGTTTTGAAAACCAACGGTATGAAAATCATGAATTTGAGGCTTGATTTGATGAAAACGAGGTGATATTGGCGATGTGATCGCACAAACAAGTTCATAATGTGTTTTTGAGGTTATGTACATGTTTGGTTTGGAGCCCGGGGGGCTCGGGTAAAGATTTGATAGGTCGTTGGATGAAATTCTAAATTTTTGAACTGCTGGTTTTTCACCCAGCTGTTGGCTTCGCAATTGCGAAGTATTTCTCGCAATTGCAAAGGGGACAGTGTAAGGCAAGGCTCGCAAATGCGAACCCTGATCGCAAATGCGAAGCCCCATTGACCCAGCCTTGTTCGCAAATGCGAACAATTGTTCGCATTTGCGAAAGTCCCCAGAGCATGCCTATGTTCGCAAATGCAAACAAAAGTTCGCAAATGCGAACATTCCCCATACTGCCTTGGTTCGCAAATGCGAACCATTGTTCGCAAATGCGAACACTGCCTTATTCAGCCTATGTTCGCAAATGTGAACATTAGTTCGCAAATGCGAACACTCCCTTGTCTGCCAGTGTTCGCAAATGTGAACAAATGTTCGCAAATGCGAACTTCCCAACCTTAGCTTATTTTTCAAACTCCAGAAATTGGTCGGGGTTCGCAATTGCGAACCCATGTTCGCAAATGCGAACGCAGAGACCAGTAAAACACGATTTTTAGCTCATTTCTTCACTTTTTACAAAACAAAAACACCCATTTGCGATTCTTCACGGATTCCTTCTTCATCAAAACAATTGTAAGTCACTTTTTACTTAATTCTTTCAATTCCTAACATCATTAAACATGTTTTTCATTAGAAATCAAAGGTTTTCATGGTAGAATTCTTGTTTTTGTTAGAAAATAGGATAAATTGGAGAATTGGACCTCGAATTGAGGTCCGATTTTGAAACAAATCATATACATGAACTCGTGGGGGATGGGTAACCGGATTTTGGTCCTAACCCCGAGTTCCGACCATGTGGGCCCGGGGTTGAAATTCACTATTTCAGGCAGAATGTTGTAAAAGATGTATTTGGTCTTAAGAATTAGTTTGTTGAGT
The DNA here is from genome assembly GCA_032618575.1 of Nicotiana noctiflora. NCBI lineage: Eukaryota > Viridiplantae > Streptophyta > Magnoliopsida > Solanales > Solanaceae > Nicotiana > Nicotiana noctiflora. The sequence goes on from JASVEL010005709.1 coordinate 128,397, forward strand.
AGTATTGATGATATTAAATCAATTGTGTATAGATACGATTGGATTGGAGTCAAATTTGAAAGAAAAAGACATTTCCGCGGATTGAATTGTTCATAAGCATTCGAGGTAAGTGTTTGTTCTATCCTAGCTTGATGGAATAGGATTATGTGCTATGTGTTATGTGATCGAGTGCGGTGTATGGGCTGTGGTGACGAGCATCCATACACTGGCGTCTAGTATGACCGTGAGTCGTTGAAAAATGATTATTTTGAGATATATTACAGATGAATTGTAATTGTTCTCCCTTGTTGGGACTTGTTATGAATTACTGTTTCTTTCTTTGCCCTTAACTGTGATTGTTATTTGGGTGAGGAAGAGTGATAATGCACAAAGGGTGATGCCGTGCCATGTTTATTTATTTATGCACGAAGGTTAATGTCGTGCCATGTTTATTTATTGATTATGCATGAAGGATCATGCCGTGCCCTGTTATTGAACCATGTTCGAAGGATCATGCCGTACTATGGATTTGAGGATGAGAGTAAAAGCACGAAGGGTGATGCCGTGTACTTTATTTGTTTATTTGGTGAGGATGAGAGTAAAAGCACGAAGGGTGATGCCGTGCAACTGCTTGCTATTTCTTGAATTGATATTACTTGTGTTTACATTATACTTTGTTTTTTCCTTGTGAATTTATTAACTGTGGTTAATTGTTTATTCTTTGAGATATTCCTTATTGTGTTAATAATTGGTTATTTCTTGTTATTTTGTGGAACACATATAAATATTTAATTGCACAGGTTTATGTGGGTGTCTGGTCCTAGGCTTGTCACTACTTCGCCGGGATAGGCCAGGCACTTACCAGCACATGGGGTCGGTTGTGCTGATACTACACTTCTGTGCGTTTTTGCACAGGTCCAGGTTACGATCAGGAGCAGCAGCAGCAGTAAATCGATTGCGTGGGAGTTGATCATATTGAGACCGAGGTAGCTTGCAGACGTCCGCAGGCCCGGCGTCTCTCTCTTTATTTATGTTATTAGCTGTAGTCTCTTTGTTCCGAGACAAACAGAATTATGTTATATTTCCTTCGGACTTTTATGTGTAGTATTCCATAGTAGTTCGTGAGTTGGTGACTCCACGTCTTGGGTAGAGGATTTCAGTATGTATTGTCACACCTCTTTTTTCCGCACCCGCGAGAGCGCGATGGAGTTTTTCCAATTGAAGGCCAATCGAAACGGGATCAATTTATTTAATTCAGAGTCGCCACTTGGGAAAATAATGGTTTCCCAAGTCACCGGTTTGATCTCGAACCGAGGAAATTTATGACTCTGTAATATAGTCTGCGAAACTAGAAACCTGGATAAGGAATTCTATTAACCCGGGAGAAGGTGTTAGGCACTCCCGGATTCCGTGGTTTTAGCACGGCCGCTCAACTGCAATTTTTACTTTTATCTGATTTCTCTATATATTTTAACCATGTGCTATTATGTTCCACTTTTTGATTTTAGAAGAATTGCGACGTCACGAAAACACATTTCAAGTCACACCGCAACCGGTACGCCTATGACTTTAATTTATTTCAGTTGTGCCGAGAGTAAGATTTGGGTCACATAAATGCGCACCCGTAATTAGGAGAGTATGTTATTGACAAATCGTGCCTACAGAGTCTATCGTCTTTATTAACTTTGGGAAAGACTGTGAAATTCGCTAAACGGTCTTCCCGAGTTTAAATTTGTACAATTAATTTGAGGGCCCCGCAAATATGTATTTAGTGTGACGAGGCTCATCTCACTTTTGTTAAAGGTCAAAACTAATATGACTATGTTTTATTTGATTAGTCTCTATTAATAAACAAAGGCCATTAGAAGCCTATCATTCTAATTTGCAATGAAATAAGCCACAAAATCATATAAGAAACTACGCCGAGAATGAGGTCACTATTGGTAGATTGACAAAGGTAAATTAAATTTTTTTTTTTTTGGCAAATTGGGTGAGAAATACAGAGACCACTCAAAAGTCTAGCCTCTACCTATTACATCCATTTGTTGCAGCCATTAAATAGCAAAGTTTGGTGAATGCCAATCCTATTAGTATTGGAGACACCAATTATGGTGTTTATACTCATCATCATGCTAAATTCTATGCGAGTTTCTCTTGCTAATTTCTAAAAAATTCCTCTTCACTTCTAATCATTTGATCAAAGCTAACGCATCTGCCAGAAGCCGTGTTTCTTATCTATTCAAGTACCAATACATGTGATGATGCTAATTTGCAAACATTCATAAGCATATTACTTTTTGTCTTTATTAACTATTAATAGTATCTATTTCAGATTCAATCTAAATGGAAACAATTGATTTAACACCTAAACCTATTTTTATTACTATGAAACTAAGTCAAAAATTTAACTCACAATAGGGCCAAACAAACGGCCAGAAGCTATCTAATTAATAGGGACATCAGCCTTTCCTATTGTTAATTATGAACAATCCCTTTATGAGCTACAAAATCTTGGTCTAATTGGATGTCCGGATACAACTAATATACAATTGTCAAGTTTGAACAAATAAACCAAAAATCAACATGGTAAAACTTTAAAACAGGGAATCAATCTTCCATTTTAAACAGAGAATCAACTTCAATTTCCAGTCCAACAGTATTGACATTGACAGGAATGTGTACCTGGGTATTGAAGAGCAAAAGAAAAGGAGGTCAGTGATGAAGTGGCAAGCAATTCACAGCAACAGCAGTAGTGAACCAGCAACAACACACAACAGCAACAGCCAATTGACACCACACTCAACAGTAGCCAAAATACAATCACAGCAACTAAACCAACCAGCAAAGCAGTAACCAAATACTCTACACACCAGTGGTAGCCAAACCCCACCACACTTAGCAACCAGACACAACACCAAACAGCAAACCAGGGCCAATGATAAACAGAAGCAAACACCCAGCAACAAGTCTAGAGGCCAAATGGCAATAAACCAATACAAAAACCCAATCCAAGCTTAATGAAACAGTGAACCAGTGAAGAAGCACAATATTTTCTTCCTTCTTTATCCTCAAACTATCTCCCTCAAAACTGTGTATGTATTGTTTGTATATGAAATCTGTGTATGTTTTTTTTTCAGTTGCCTCTCTTCAGAATCCAGTCTCACTATTTTTCCTCTCAGCTCTCTCTGGATATCAAACAATGTCCCCCCTTTTACATGCTTTTCAATCCTATACTTATAGCTTTTTGAAATCCCCCCTGAATGAATACCCCTTACTAAACTAATACCCCTGCCCATTCCTATCTCTGCCCAGACCCTATTGCTCCCTGAACTCCCACTATCCATTGTCCATGTATGGGCTTTATTAGTTAACTATAATCTCCGTCCAGACAAGGCTAAGTGCCCTGCTGTGACAGCAGGCTCCACTGTCCAGCTTCATGTGCAGGGCATTAGAAATGTTTTAAAATACTAACACCTAATTCCCTAGTCAGCTAATTCCAATCTTAATTTCAGTTTCAAATTAATCAAACACCCCAATTCAATTCAAAAGTGCTAATCACTGTCTGAAATTTCAAACAAATCAAACTTATGCAATTAGACGACGATATTTAACAACCGACTCCATAGAGTAGCTAAACGCACGTAAGCAGAACAACACATAATAATCGATTGACCAGTGACTTTCTAGACCAAACAAGGGATTTAGATTTAATCGACGCGAACATGTATTCTATAGCATACTCAATCAAAATAACAAAAACATAAGCAGAAATCAACCAGATAAAAGGTTTTCGTGAGAGAGGAGAAATGACAGAAACCAAAACGATAATAAAAATGGCAACAACAAACGAAATTATACCGACCAAACAAATGAAAACTGAAAAGAGAAGCAAAGGGAATTACCTTAAACAGAAAACTCATAAATCGGCCGACTTGGATTCGAAAAGAGTCGAGGTTGCGCATTTGAAGTCAAATAGACTTTAATTGAAATGTTTTCAAACGAAAAAATTCCAATTAAAGTTTATTAACTTCAATTTCTTTTAGCTCGAATGAAATCCCTAGTTTCTTAATTCTAGGGTTCTTGAGGGCTCGATTTGGGGGTTAAGGGGTTAGGGCTTGATTCGAACAAAACTAAAGCCGGTGGGGGTATAAGGGAGCTCATGGGAAGCTATGGTGTGATTTTGGTGTGGTTTGGCATGGTTTGAGTTCGACTCGAATCTTCAAATGAAGATTCGAGAATCTCCAGGTTGATTCGAAACAAACCATGCACATGGTTGAATAGGGGAGGTCGAGGCGAGTATATGGTGTAAAAATGGTGGTGATTGGCCTGCCGGAACCGCCGTGAGGCGATTTTAGGCAGGCGGAGGAAGGCGGAGGAGGGCGGCGTTACATTTGTCTGTGAGAGAGACGGGTGAAGGGCAATGACGGCTAGGAGGATTGGGTGTTTGGGTATACTAAAATGAACGAATCAATCGGAGCCGTTGGATCAGATGATCTGAACGGCTCAGATCGATCAGGGATGATAGAACGGGGTCGTTTCTTGGTAGAACGAGGCCGTTTGGTTTAGTGGGGGGGGTGTTTGGTGTATTGAAAGTTGATTATTTGATCTGGGCCGTTGGATGGTGGGAACCAACGGTCCAGATCATCCTATTAACCCTAAATGCCGTCGTTTGGTCAAATGAAGATGGGTAAATGGGTTTTGGGTATAATTAAACGCCCGACTTAATTTGGGCCGTTGGATAATAAAATCCAACGGTCCAGATCAATGGGGCCGCTTGGGGTTGGGCGGACCGGGTAAGGGATTGGATAATTACATTGGGCCTGGTCTTCAATTGGCCCAATCCGGATTTTTAACTCTTTGTTTGATTTTGTTTTCTTCATTTGTTTTTTCTAAATTAATAAAAATGTAAACCGAAATTCTAATACAAAAAATTGTAAAAATAATCCTAATTAATTCACCAATAACAAATTGATGCTTAATAAAATTATCACGCGTTATAAAATAACAAATTAAAATAAAATTACACAATTGGACCTTAAATGGTAAAAAAACATGCAAAAGGTATATATTTTTTGTCATTTTTCATTTTCATAAAACAAACTTAATTACTCTTAATTGTAAACTTGAATTTCATATACAAATGCAGTATATTTTTGTATTTTTATTTATTTAAACACGGACACGCAAACGCAAGCAATAAGAGAAAATTAACATAAAATCCACAAAAAATTGCATACAACATAGAAGTATTTTATTTTGAATTTTTTAGGAGTAATTCGTGTGAGGCAAAAATCACGTGCTCACAGCTGCCCCTCTTTGCGTGGAAACCCGAAGAGTTTTCATGCAAAGATAAGTGAGCGGATACGAGCGATTTTTGCCCGTTTGAGCACTCCGTATGAAGCATTTTTTGGCAAAGTTTGACCGAACCTTTGCTTCAGAAGGTCTCCTACATATCCCTGGCTAAAAGGGAATCAGGTCAATGTAGTTCGGGAAGTTTTGGTAGCTGGGACTACCATGACTGTTGTGATCTTGCTGTTACTGCTGTTGCCGCTGATGCTACTGCTTAACTGATCTCCTTATTACACCGTGTTAAACGAAAAATAAGAAGCTAGACTAAGTTACAGTATTGCAAATTCTTATCTATCTTTTCAACTTGATCTTGTCATGCTCCTTGCCATCCTGCTAGCTCTCATGTTTCTTCACATGCTCCTTCTCCTCTGACAATTGTTGTCTCGGCCTATCTTGATTGCCGAACTCTGACCATCGGTTCCTTCTTTGTGATCTTCGAACTATTCTCCTTTGCAATCTGAATCTATCTTTCTGATCCTTGTTGCCTTCCTTCTGCTTACGAACTCGGATTCATGCCGGGGATTTCTGTTACATTCAACCGCTTTCCTCAACCAAATTAAAAATGAATCGCCACTCCATTCTTCAGGCGGGCTCCCTGACTCCAATTACAACTTCAAAATAAAATCGCCACTCCATTCTCCAGGCGGGCTCCCTGACTCCAACTACAACTTCAAAATAAATCGCCACTCCATTCTCCAGGCGGGCTTCCTGACTTCAACTACTGCTTCAAAAATAAAATCGCCACTCCATTCTCCAGGCGGGCTCCCTGACTTCAACTACTACTTCAAAATAAAATCGCCACTCCATTCTCCAGGCGGGCTCCCTGACTTCAACTACTACTTCAAAATAAAATCGCCACTCCATTCTCCAGGCGGGCTCCCTGACTTCAACTACTACTTCAAAATAAAATCGCCACTCCATTCTCCAGGCGGGCTCCCTGACTTCAACTACAACTTCAAAATAAATCGCCACTCCATTCTCCAGGCGGGCTTCCTAACTTCAACTACTGCTTCAAAATAAAATCGTCACTCCATTCTTCAGGCGGGCTCCCTGACTTCAACTACAACTTCAAAATAAATCGCCTTCCTTTGCTTCTTGTACCATTTTATTCTTGCTGCATCGACTCTTGAACCATCATTTCTCCTAAATTTCCTTGTTTCGGAATTGCTTTCTTCCTGGGTCGTGTTGCTTTCCCTCCTGACTGCTGGGGATATCTTTAGAACTATTTACTTGCCGGCTGAGGATAATGATGCTGGGAATATTTTCCTTCATTCCCTCATTTACTTTGATTCATGCGCTTGAATTTGCGCTGGGATCTCTTGTTGTAACCCTCTGCTTTATGGTGGGTTACTGGTTTCAAGACCTGCAATGTAAAGACTGAAGACTTGCCTTTTGTTATACAGGTAGGCGCCTGCTTTTAGTAGCAACTTTTGAATTTAAAATGCATGCTGGCAATAATTTACAAAATATGCATAGGACAATGTAAGATAAAACATGCGTAAAGTATCCTATTCGAGGGCGGATGGTCCCGTCGTATCCTATTTGAGGGCATACTCCCATCGTATTCTATTCGTGGGCGAATACTCCCATCGTATTCTATTCGAGGGCGAATACTCCCAATGTATCCTATTCGAGGGCGAATACTCTCATTGTATCCTATTCGAGGGCGAATACACCCATCGTATTCTATTCGAGGGCGAATACTCCCATCGTATCCTATTCGAGGGCGAATACTCCCATTGTATTCTATTCGAGGGCGAATACTCCCATTGTATCCTATTCGAGGGCGAATACACCCATTGTATCCTATTCGAGGGCGAATACTCCCATTGTATTCTATTCGAGGGCGAATATTCCCATTGTATTCTATTCGAGGGCGAATACTCCCATCGTATTCTATTCGAGGGCGAATACTCCCAATTGTATCCTATTCGAGGGCGAATACTCCCATTGTATTCTATTCGAGGGCGAATACTCCCATGAGATCAATGTATGAAAGTGAACAAACCCTGAGACGTCCTGTTCGAAGGTGGACAAACCTGAAGCATCCTATTTGAAGGTGGACAAACCTGACACGTCATTTTGAATTGCCTTCCTCGTTTCTCCGAGAAAATTTTCAACAACGGCAGAAAATTTTCTGCCCCAGTATTGGTGTTCTTCCTTGTGGCATGACTTTCGGCTATCAATAGTGTAAACGCATGATTTTTGACCCTCCCCGAGATTTTTTTTATATTTTTTCAGCGTAAAATATTTAGTTTAATTTTAATATAGCTATTTTAGCTAAATTTGACTCTTTTACTTTATTTTTACCTTAAAATGAAAAATAACAAAAATATAGTTTCATTAATATTTTGTAGTTATTTTAAACTTGAAAAATATAAAAAATAGTTTTATTTTAATTATGAGTATTATAGTTATTTTGATTACCTAGGATTAATTAAATAACACCATTCTCGGTTCCGGGCGAAGAATAATATTTGGGTTCAAACTACCCGGTTTTATAATTTTCGGACCTAGCCCATAATAATCCGAGCCCACCACACGTGGGGGACACGGACGGAGCACGAGACGAAGCCCATAACCCTTGAAACCCACGTGGAGACCCATGATTTTTGGTCTCTCACGTGGGAATCTTTAGAACGGACAAATGATGGGCAAAATTTTGCCACGGTTAAAAAAATGTAAAGCTCGGTTTTAAAAAGAAAAAGAGATAAAAGACGGGGGGGGGGGGGGCTTTTTCTGCTTCTTCATGAAAAAAAGCACGGCAGGAAGGAGAGAAGAAAAAACGCAAAAACAAAGAAGAAGAAGAGACATAAGAAATAAGGAAAAGATAAAGAGGAGGGACACACAATCAAAAAGGGGGACGGCAATTCACAAAAAAAAAAGAGATCCTTGGCCTGGGTATACACGAGCTGCGCAGCAAAACAGAGATCTCCAGGCCTTCATTTCTTTTCCCCGCTACACCACCCCGATAGCCATTAGCGAAACCCAGCTGGTCTGCGAATCCAGAAATTAGCTCCTCTTCTCTAAGAAGAGCTTAGAAAATTTCCTAAAATCGAGGATACCGGAGGCGTTCAGGTGTTATCCGCTGGTTGCCGGTTCGAGGTTCATCATTATTGATTTTTGGGTTCGTCGAATTGCAGTTCTGGTTTATTTTCAGCTTTTCAGGTAAGTGCGTCTGATTCGAAATGCTGTAAATATTGTTGGATAATCTATTATACTGAAGTATGTAATAATTTCTCCTTTATCACTCTACAAACTTCAGTATTCAATTTTCCTTTCCCTATATGCTTCAGTTTCAGCTGCTGTCCAATTATACGATGTGTTGTGACATTTCGAGTAATACTTTTCTTCTTTAAACTGGGTAGTTTTTTTTTTTTTAAGCTTCGGCTACTTTTTCGAATTGCAAAGCTAGATGTGAGTTGGTTTAACCGGATCAAGGATCTGTTGTATTGAATAGTTTTGGTAAATCTGCTCTTGAGATTGTTGTGTCTATTGCATCACGGTAATATGGCTTGAGCATATTTTGTTAGTTTCGTTCAACATGGTGGTGTCGATATGATAACTTGCGCTTTGATGGATTTTATAGTTATTAGAATAATTCTGAATCAGTAATAGTTTTTCCTTCTCTGTTGGGTTTTAGTAGCTTTGAATTAACTACAGTCATTTGTGAGAACTCTTGCTTGAATTCCATGCTCCATTAAGACCACTTCCTTTTAAGATTCATGTTAATTCCTTGCATTAAGAATGATCCAAATACATTGGTTATGAAGCGTAAGGTGAATTATTTCGGATGTGAACCTTTGGAACTCATATACATATCAGTGAACTCGACCATGCAAGTCATCTGTTTTGGATCCTTTCTTGGTGTAATCTCTGTTGATGTGTTAACTGCGATTGTAAATATCAGTATCACCTGCATTGCATTGTGTTCCTTTAATTAAAAGTGGGATTAGAGGGAATCAGTCAAGAAATGGATTAAATGAATTTCTGGGCTACTGCGTAGAAATAACTATTTGGTTGCTTATTGAAATGATGGAATCAATACGTTTAAACTTTCAGTGCATAACTTAATGTGTGTTTAATCTTCTTATGGGTTTAGGTCCTATACTAGGCGTCTATTGGATTGCTCCTTATTAGATGTTTGTTCTTTCTAGCTTCTGTAAATGAGTGGGCTACGTCGTTCAAATAGGTTGTGGAAGTCCATGTGGGTTGATTACAAGATTCATTTTTAAAAAAAGATATGAGATAGTTCTTGAATATTTAGTAGAATATATGGGGAATTAATTGGCAAATATAAAATTGCGTTTTGAATTAGGTAGTGGGTTCAAGATAAAAGGGTCTTCCCTTTTGTTTGAATTCGGACTTGAATTTGAGGCCCGAATTTATATTTGTGAATTAATTGGTCTTTTAGAGACAAAGGATAAATAAAAAATTTTAGTTTGCTTTAGGTTGACCTTTTAATAATAAAAAGAGACGAGCCTCGCCAAATCAAATATAATTGCGGGGCCCTCATTATTTATTTACTAAAAATACTTAGACTCGGGAAGACCGTTTAGCGAATTTCACGGTCTTTCCCAAAGTTAATAAAGACGATAGAACCTTTAGGCACGATTTGTAAATAAATTACTTTCCTAAATACGGGTGCGCATTTATGAGACCCAAATCTTACTCTCGGTGAAACTGAAATACATTAAAGTCACAGGCGTACTGGTTGCGGTGTGACTCAAAATGTGTTTTCGTGACGTCGCAATTCTTCTAAAAATAAAAGCGGAGCATTAAAAGCACATAATTAAAATATATAAAGAAATCAGATAAAAGCAAAAATTGCAGTTGAGCGACCGTGCTAAAACCACGGAATCCGGGAGTGCCTAACACCTTCTCCCGAGTTAACAGAATTCCTTACCCAGGTTTCTAGTTTCGCAGACTGTAATACATAGTCATGAATTTCCTCGGTTCGGGATTAAACCGGTGACTTGGGACACCATTATTTTCTCAAGTGGCGGCTCTGAATAATTAAATAAATTGATCCCGTTCCGACTGTCCTTTAAGTGGAAAAACTCCTTCCCTGATTATTATTATATCCCTTCTCGGGGTGTAGTATTAAACAGTGGCACATTACGTTTACACGTATGCGTGGTAAAAAAGGAGGTGTGACAGCTCTGGCGACTCTGCTGGGGAAGTATTCCTGGAACTTCGGTTCAGGGTTTAAGAATTCGAGCTCAGTTAAATTGCTATTTTGCTTATATCTGATTTCATTATATGTTTTGATTAATGTGCTACATGTCTACCGCTTTGATATTGCGTGAACTGTATATATAAAACTGTGCCGAAAACCCTTCTCTTCTTTGCCTCCGGGGATGTGCTTACTGGTTGAGACTCCCCTTTCTGTTAGTGTCAATACCAAAAATAAGAAAAGAGGCCGGATAAGTTACAAAGCCGATTGACCCCGCGGGTCCCCGGTACGTAGCCCCCTCCTCAATCCGAGTTGTCTGCTCGGGTACACGGTCTAGTACCATTGAAAACATCAGGATATTGAGCCTAGATTTAGGATGTTTATTTGCATCATATCTGACTTAGGGGACTCAACACAGGGGTTGGGTCCGTCTAGGACAGGTGACCCGGTAATCAAAAGACCGAGCATGTTATATGTTGCATTTATTTGTTCTAGATTATTATTGGCTAAATTCCTGAAAAACAAAAAGAGAGAAAATTTTAGAATAGAAAAAATATCGAAATGTCGACGAAACGCTGTCGAATGCTTGAAAAGAAAAATTGAAAAATAGGTAGAACATTTTTGTTGAAATAATTGGTCAATTAATCTGACCGAACTACGCAGGTTTGATTCTCGCCATTAGGTGGGATACATAGGCAACCCTCATCGGGTCCAACCACCCCTTTAAAAAAGTAAAAAAAAAATGTGTGTTTTTAGTTTTCAATAAAATCAAAGTGACACTATTTTTGAAAATAGCCGCATGTTCCGAAAGGACGCCGGAAGGCTGTTTTTGCAAAAATGGCGACTTTGAAATCTTTTCTTTTTCTTTTTGAATAATAGCCTTGAAATATTCCATGTGGAAACGTTGAAAGGCCGTACCTTCAAAATCAAGTTTGGGTTCCCACCCCTTTTTTTTTAAAAAAAAAAAATGTGCGCTTAATTTTGTCAATAAAATCAAAGTGATGCCGTTTTTGCAAATAGCCGAATGTTCTGAAAGGACGCCGGAAGGTTGTTTTTGTAAAAATAGCCATTTTGAATCATTTTTAATAATTTGCAGCCACAACCTTGAAATATTCCTTGTGGAAATGTTGCAAGGCCATAGCCGCAAAAATCAAGTCCGGGTTCACACCCCTTTTGCAAAAATAACAAAAAAATATCAAATTTTTGATTTTGTTATAAATAAGTCGGGTGATGCTATTCTTGCTCAAAATATGCCGAATGTCCCTCAAAAGACACCGGAAGGCCGTTTTTGCAAGAATAGCCACTTTGAGTCATTGTAAATAATTTTGGACACATCCTTGAAATATTCCCTCGCGGAAATGTTGAAAGGCTGTATCCGCAAAATTAAGTTTGAGTCATCACTCAACTTTTCAAAAAATAACCACTTTATCAAACAAGCCATTACATGGCCGAATTTTTTGCTGAAATAGCCATATTTTTGTATTTTAATTTCCTCAGTCTTGTGTGGCCTATGCCGGTGCTGAACGATGCCCCATAGGACCCAGGATAAAAAGTTTGAATTTGCATCTTCTTAAATAAAATTTTGCAAAAAGAGCCACTTTGTCTAAATAAGCCATTAAATGGCCAATTTATGAAAAATAGTCTTGTGTTGGTTTATGGTGATGCCGAACGATGCCCCGTGAGCCACAGGATAAAAAAAAATTTCAAGTTTATCTTTCTTAAATAAATTTTGCAAAAATAGTCATTTTGTCAAATAAGTCATTATGTGGTCAATTTTGTAGAAATAGTCATAATTGACACCAAAAATATTCTTATTCTTGTAGAAATCTCCTACACAAGTTTGTAGTTGGAGTCGACTTCTATAATTTTCCTTCAAAGAAAAAGAAAAAAAAATCAAAAAAATAATCAAATAAACATCTCTTTATTTCTTGCATTAATTTGCAAGAACTACGCTCGGTCCGATTCATGCGGGGTCATGATACGTAGGCAATCTCCATAAGATTCGACCACAACTGTATATGTATATATATGAAAAAAAATGAAAAAAAAAAGTTAAAAAAAAAATTGATAAGGACTGGCTGAGTCCATTCTAACATGTTTTGTCTTGAATTGTAAAGTAAGTAGAAGGTGGTTGGTTTGTGACAAGCGGACAACGGAAGATCCCCGAAAGATGGTACAGGAGGAAATAACCCAAAGATTGAAAAGCTTAGAACAACGGTTGAAAAACACGCACGGGTTGGCAGGTCAAAAGAGTGTGGCTTTCAAAGATCTATGCTTGTTTCCCGATGTCCACTTGCCACCTGGTTTCAAGATTCCCAAATTTGAAAAGTACGATGGACATGGACACCCAATAGCCCACTTGAAAAGGTATTGCAATCAACTATGGAGTCTGGGAAGAAATGAAGAATTGTTAATAGCTTACTTTGGGGAAAGCCTTACAGGAGTAGCCTCTGAATGGTTTTGGGATCAAGATGCATCTCGCTGGCACGTCTGGAACGACATGGCACATGCCTTTGTCAAACAATTCCAATACAACATTGACATTGCCCCAGACCGCATTTTCCTTTCAAATCTGAAGAAGAAATCAAGTGAAAGTTTCAGGGAATATGCCCTTAAATGGAGAGAGCAAGCGGCTCGTGCTGAGCCACCCATGGATGACCATGAGTTAATCATTGTCTTCCTTCGGGCTCAAGAGCCGGATTATTTTCAGAACATGATGTCTGCGGTTGGTCAATCCTTCTTGGATGTAATCAAAATGGGAGAAATGGTAGAGAACGGTCTTAAGACATGCAGAATTATAAGTCAAGCGGCTCTCAAGGCGGCAGCTCAGGCTGTCCAATTTGAATCTAGTGACACGAATAAGAGGGATGAAGAAGTCATGATGATATCAGGGTCAAGAAAAGGTTCCAGAAGAGTACCTCGACGGTATGCGATGTCTCGACAAGTTTTCCATAATTCCCCTGAGCATTACTATCCACCTCCGAACCCACCATACCCAGTTGATCCACCCCAGTATGTTATTCAGCCATCAAATCATCCAAGAAAGCGAGCACGAGCATTACAAAATCTCTATCAGCCTCTGTAAAATTTCCAAATACCTTATAACCCACTTCCAAACCAAGGGCATAGAAGGGAACCGAAGTTGAAGGAGAATTTCACACCAATAGGAGTTTCCTATGAAAGCTTATTTGAGAAGTTAAAGCAACAGGACATGATTGCACCCATCCCTCCAAATCATGTAGACCCATGTGCAAGGAGATTTGACCCATCTAAAAGGTGTGAATACCATTCCCATGCCCAGGGGCACAACATGGAAAGTTGTCGGGATTTGAAAAGGGAAATAGAAAGGATGATCCAAGAAAGATTGATTGTGATTCATAACAGAGACACCCAGAATATCGCGCTGAATCCGTTACCTATACCTGATGATACACACTTTCTGGCGGTGATGCCTGGTGACACGGAATATGAGAATCCACTCGGGAATTTGCCGACTGAAATGAGAGAAGGCCATAGTGGTTCTTGTGAGCACGTGATTTTTACCCTACACATGAGTTATTCCTATAAAATTCAAAATAAATAATTTTTCCTTGTTTTTATAATTTTGTGTGAATTTTGTGATTAGTCGTTTGCATGTTATTTGCGTGTGATAAATGAAAATACAAAAAATTGCATCTTTAGGAAATTAATTCTTTTTTTCTAACAAATTAAAGAAAATCAAAAAAAATTTAATTAGTTAGCTTTTAAATTGAAAATTGTCAAAAAGAGGTAATTAGTTTAGTTTTAATTAATTCCAAATAATTACAAAGTAGGAAGAATATAAAAAAAAAAAAAAACAAATATAAAACACAAAAAATACAAAGAGAATACAAGATGTAGAATAAGAGAGTTGGGCCAAATTAGGATACCCAGTCCCAGCCTAAACCGGTCGAAACACCCTGGCCCAAAACGCCCAACAGCCCAACTCCCTCACCTAGACCAAGCCCAAATCGCCCCAAACCCGGATCCCCTTTCCCTTTCAATCGTGGCCGTCTATATTCATTAATCCAACGGTCAGAATTGATTTATTACATTTTAACCTTAAAAACATAACAAACCTTAAAACATAACCTTAACAAATTCAAAGCCTCTTCATGTCTCTCTATCTAAACGGCCGGCTTCTTCTCTCTTCACCTCTCCCTGCCGCCGCTAGGGTTCCGTCTCCCACGGCGGCGGCCGGCCACTTTCCCGGCCAAAATTCATACCAAAATAACCCCCATCTCCTCCTCATCCCATTTCTTCAACTAATCTCCTTCAAAAACCACCATAACACCTTCAAAACGCAAACCCTAATCGCGCCGCCCCGCCTCCCCATTGCGCCGCCACCTCAAATCTTCACCCCACTACTCGTTTTAACGTCACAAACACTGTGACATGAATAAATCGAGTTAAAGCCGCAAGAATCGTCAAGAACAACTCAAATAGCCGCGGAAAATCAAGATTTAAAGTCGGACCCAAGAGAATCAAGAAAAGGCTCGAGTTCATGAAGAAAATGAAGGAAAACGGAAAAGAAACAACAAAAAAAAAAAAAGAAGCAAAAACAGAGAAAGAAAATAAAAATCGGCAGCTAAGTATTTCCTCTTTGGTTCTTTATTTTTGATTAAGTTCTTCTTGTTTCTTTTTCCTTTTATTCTTCCAATTTCCGTTAATTTTTGTGTGTTAATTTCTGTTTTTGACCATGATTGAATTTGTTAATTTCTTGCTTTGGTCATTGTTCTAGTTTTTGATTTTTGTTAGATTTTGATTATTTATTAGTTTGTTTTAACAATTCTTAGATTTTTATTGGCCTTTTAAGATTCCCGTTAAATAATGACTCCCATTAATTTGAGATTTGTTTCTGTTCTTTTATGATTTTCGGCCATTTTTGTTTTTCGGATTTCATGATTAGTTCCTCTATTTTTGTGTTAGTTTATGATAGTATAGTTTTAACAATTTTCTGTTAATCTTTGCTCTTTTAGATTCTGGCCATCTTTTCATTTTTGTTTTAACAGAATTATTAGGTTTATGACTTGTTTTGAAGCATAAGTATATTCGAGTTGATTGATTAGTGGAATTGTTTTGATAATTGGTTTAAATTTAATGAGTTCGATGTTGATTGACAATTAGGGATGTATTGGTTATAGCTGTTAGTTAGTGATTTAGTTCGATTAGCGAATTCGACTTTAGACTAATTTAGATTCAATTAAGTCGATAATTGAAATCACACGATTCGTAGCAACCTTAGGTATTTTTATTAAACAGAATCAAGTGCGATTAGTTACTTCGATTAATAAGACTCACCATCTATCAAATTGTTTCCCGAGTCTTGTTAATTGAGTAATAAATCAAAAGTGGCTATGTTTGCAAGATTACCTAGGGTTGGCTATTGATGTAAGTGATTCTAATTAGCGGTTTAATTCTGAATTTAAGTTAGTTGAAGGGCCAATTGGCTAATTGAGCAATAGTCACTTAATTGTGGCTATTTGATAAATATAATCTGAGAATAGGTTAAAATAGAGATAAAATACAGAAATTAGGGATGTAATTAGCTTTAAGAAGTAGGGATAAATGGGGAATATGAATTGGTAAACTTGTAATAAGGTTAGAAGGAAAAGGGTTTAATTGGAAAGGGAATTGGTAGAATTGTGATAAATATAGAGCTTTTAGGGTAATATGGGCATAACAAAAGGTATTTTAGTAGATAGTAAAAGGAAATGAGGGCACCATGGGAATTCCAAAGGAAATAGAACATGGTAGATTATTCTAGAATGGGTCTTAGTGTAGAATCCAATGAATTAATGGCACTAACTTGTGCAACAAGTCAAGATTTGAAGGGTTTTTAATAAAAATTCAGATTCTCTTTTATGCCTATAAATAGGTGATTTTAGCACTAATAAAGGGGGGTTGAATCTGATTTTAGAGTCTTCCTTAGTATATTTAAGCTATATGAACCCTAGAAAAAATCCCAAAAATATTGGTTAAATTCCAGATCTGAAATTAACATTTCAGATTGATTTTTCTTCTATTTTGCCTTTAAATTCATTCCAAAAAACCAAAAACAAGAGGATAGTCTGTTACAAATCAGTGAGAAACAGTTTTTCGAGTGAGATTTGGTTTTTGAAATAACTGAAAATTCTTAAAGTCCTCTCCTGGGTTTGACTGATGATCTAAATTGTTGCTGTTGAATCATTGGATTGTTTACTGCTGGAATTACTGCTGCACTGCCTGAATAAGTCATATTTTTGCTGCTGTATGTACTAGATCTAATGGGTCTACCTTGATTTCAGGTACACATTTGTAACTTCAGGCTTATGGAAATAAATTGAAGTGATTGATCCCTTCTCTTATAGATCTCTGTTAACTTTACTGCTTTCGTTTGTGTATTGATATTGATTTAAGAAGTTTATTGTGAATATTAGATTGCTTAACATTTGTAATTGAGGTTTGGACTTTTAAGCTAGTTGAATTATTTTAAATTCTGCTAGTATATGGATTAGGAAGTTTTTTGAATTGTTAGATGCATTGAATTAGTATGCTTATAGCATAGTTGAAACTGTGTATTGGTATCTCTGGAATTTATGTTATTAGTTAAAGGTTCCAATGTAAGTTCTGTAGTAACAAAAGGAATAGATTCGAAATAGGTGTATATTGAGCACTTCAAATGTGATGGTTTCGTTGTTAAATGTCAAAGAGAGGATCAAATACTACACTGTTTTGCTAAGAAAGGATCAAATATTGCTCGATAATAAAAATCAGATATTACACTGTTTTGCTAAGAAAGGATCAAATACTGCTCGATAATAAAAATCAGATACTACACTGTTTTGCTAAGAAAGGATCAAATACTGCTCGATAATAAAATCAGATACTACACTGTTTTGCTAAGAAATTAGTTTATAATAGCTTTGGCAAGTTGTAACAATTCGTTCATAAAGTATTTGATGTATCTTCATTTCAATTTAGTCAAACAAGAGCCGCAAATGCGCAATGACAGATTCACACTTCACTGTAAATACATAGCTAATTTTGTTCCTTTGTTAACTATTGCCTCTCCTGATCTTATGTTTGGACTTGTCTTAAGCCCATTAATGCTTGAATTGATAGACTAAGGTAGTTTTCTTAATAACAATTAATTAGGATTTTCTTTCCTTTATATACAAAAACAAAACAATAGAAATTTAGTCACTTTAGGTATGACCTTTAAAATAAATAATGAGACGAGCCTCGCCAAATAAAATTACACAATTGCGGGGCCCTCAAATAAAATAGTTATAAAAAGCATAGACTCGGAAAGACCGTTTAGCGAATTTCACGGTCATTCCCAAAGTTAATAAAGACGATAGACTATTTTAGGGTACGATTTTAATATATATTTTCCATTGAACGAGTGTGCACTTGGTGCGACTCAAATCCGAATCTCGGCAAAGCCGAAATACACCGAAAGTCATAGGCGTACCGGTTGCGGTATGGCTCGAGGTGTGTTTCCGCAATGTCGCAAATTCTTAAAAAGTAATATTTATGTAAAAAGCATGTTATGTTGTTAAAATCTATAACCGAGTCAAACAAAAAATCAAGAACGACAGTGGAGCGACCGTGCTAAAACCACGGAATCCGGGAGTGCCTAACACCTTCTCCCGGGTTAACAGAGTTCCTTATCCGGACCTCTGCTTCGCAGACATTTTAAGAGTCAAAATTCCTCGGATGCGGGATTAACCGGTGACTTGGGACACCATTGTCATTCCCAAGTGGCGACTCTGATTAATCTCTAATAAAATCCCGAACCGATTGTCCTTAAATTGGAAAAACTCCTTCCCTTACGTTATTTTATCCGTCTCGGGTAATTGAGCGTCGGGGTATACCCTACAAGTGTATTTATACACCTTACGCATGTTTGGGGTAGTAAAAAGGGAGGTGTGACAGCTCTGGCGACTCTGCTGGGGACCCAACCCTGAATTTCGATTTCGGGGTTTAAGAACTCGAGCTCCTTAGAACTGCCGTTTGCGTTTTTGTTTGACTTCATTATATGATTTGAACAACATGCTATGTGCTTTATCGCTTTGATATTATGTGGAACTGTATATAAAATTGTGCCGAAAACCCTTCTCTCTTCTCCCCCGGGGATGTGCTTACTGGTTGAGACTCCCCTTTCTGTTAAATGTCACCTCAAATTAAGAAAAACAGAGGCCGGATAAGTTACAAAGCCGATTGACTCCGCGGGTCACCGGTACGTAGCTCCCTCCTCGATTCGAGTTGTCCGCTCGGGTACACGGTCTAGCAATCCATGAAACCGTAAGATTTTGAACATAGGTCTAGGACGATTATTTGCATCATATTTGACTTAGGGGACTCAACACAGGGGTTGGGTCCGTCTAGGACAGGTGACCCGGTAATGAAAAGACCGAGCATGCTATGTGTTGCATTTTATTGTCCTTGATCGTTATGCGGACCGGCAAAAATCCCGAGATTGGAAAAATTGGTGAAAAAGGAAAAAGAGAGAGAGGAAAATAATGATTTGTTGAAAATAGGTACATGGAAAATTTGAGAATTTGAAAAAAAAAAATATAGGTGAAACATTTTTGAAATAATTGGTCAAATAATCTGACCGAACTACGCAGGTTTGATTCTCGCCATTAGGTGGGATACGTAGGCAACCCTCATCGGGTCCAACCACCCCTTTTAAAAAAATCAAAAAAAATGTGTGTATTTTTGTCAATAAAATCAAAGTGATGCCGTTTTTGTAAATAGCCGAATGTTCCGAAAGAACGCCGGAAGGCTGTTTTTGCAAAAATAGCCACTTTGAATCTTTTTAAATAATTTGCGGGCACAGCCTTGAAATATTCCTTGTGGAAATGTTGCAAGGCCAAAGCCTCAAAATCAAGTCCGGGTTCACACCCGTTTTGCAAAAATAACCAAAAAATATCAAATTTTTGATTTTGTTACAAATAAATCGGGTGATGCTATTCTTGCTTAAGATAAGCCGAATGTCCCTCAAAAGGACGCCGGAAGGCCGTTTTTGCAAGAATAGCCACTTTGAGTCATTTTAAATAATTTGCGGGCATAGCCTTGAAATATTCCCTCGCGGAAACGTTGAAAGGTCGTATCCGCAAAATCAAGTTTAAGTAATCACTCAACTTCTCAAAAATAACCATTTTATCAAATAAGCCATTACATGGCCGAAATTTTGCTGAAATAGCCACATTTTTGCATTTCAACTTCTTCAGTCTTGTGTTGGCCTGTGTCGGTGCTGAACGATGCCCCATAGGCCCCGGGATAAAAATTTTGAATTTGCATCTTCTCAAATAAAATTTTGCAAAAAGAGCCACTTTGTCTGAATAAGCCATTACATGGCCAATCTATGAAAAATAGTCTTGTGTTGGTTCATGGTGATGCCGAACGATGCCCCATGAGCCACGGGATAAAAAAAAAGTTTTCAAGCTTATTTTTCTTAAACAAAATTTTGCAAAAAAATAGTCATTTTGTCAAATAAGCCATTATGTGGCCAATTTTGTAGAAATAGTCATAATTGACACCAAAAATATTCTTATTCTTGTAGAAATCTCCTACACAAGTTTGTAGTTGGAATCGGTTTCTATAATTTTCCTTCAAAGAAAAAAAAAATCAAAAAAAATCAAATAAACATCTCTTTATTTCTTTTATTTCTTGCATTAATTTGCAAGAACTACGCTCGGTCTGATTCATGCGGGGTCATGATACGTAGGCAATCCACATAGGATTCGACCATTTCCATAATCAAAAAGAAAAAAAAATGGAAAACTACAAAAAGAAAAAAAAAGGAAAAGTGAAAAAACCACAAAAAGAAAAAAAAAAAAAAGAGAAAAGAATCAATAAGCGGGATACCTTAATGCTGACATGGTAGCTTTGCTTTGTTGTGTCCGTTTTCAGGAAGGTGGTTGGTTGTGGTTCTAAGATAACTCTTCCCTGTAACACAAAGTCAGAGGACAATGGCAGAGAATCTCAAGGCTGAGTGGGTTGGTAGCGGCACCCGACAACAGTTGGTTGAACGGAACCACATGTTAGTTGCAGAAGTCAAAATGTTGAGACAATACGTGGCTGAAATGTATCGGGCGTCGATGGATGGAAAAGCACTACCTCCGCCACCACCTAGTTTCATGGACCCTGTCCTTACACCGAACCCGATACCAAATACACCTGCCTATCACAGCCTTTCTAGCCACCCCAATAGCTCCATCACTCGGTGTCCACCTATTTTTTCCCAGGAATGCGCTCCAATCACATCCACTGTTCCCGACAGTAAACACCCACCTGAAGCTCATGTTGCCCAACATTACCCCTCCGAGATTGCTCATCAGGACCCCAAACAGAGCCCACAGGTTGAACCTCCCCAACGACAAGGTCCAGTGGTCGTCTTTGCTAAAGGCCCTCTATATCGAACCCATGGATATCCTTGTAATTCTCCTGGCCCTTACTTCTCCCCACGAGCATACCAGAAACCCCACGGGTCAGGTTTTAGGCCAAATCAAGCTTTTAGAAATGAGAGGCTACTGAAACGAGAAAAGTCTCTTACCCCTTTGGGAGAATCGTATGCCAGTTTGTTCCACAAGTTGAAGCAACTGGGCATGTTGAAACCAATTCAGATAAAAATGCCAAATCATCGGTCAAAGAAGTCTGATTTTTCTCAAACGTGCGCATATTGCTCAGGCGCCCCGGGGCATGACACAGAAAAATGTTGGAAGCTAAAAAAGGCAATTCAGGAGCTTATCAATGCAGGCTACATTGCCGTACAAAATCCGGATATAGTCGACACCCGTATGGTTGATGCAGAATTCAGTGGCTAGGATGCCATGCTTGTCAATTGGGAAGGCGCTCCGTCTCTTGGAGTTTTGGTGGTATACTTTGGTGTCATCTCTTTTGCCCGGGTTATTTCAGGGTTGTAATCCGGACGTTGTCTTGAGAGTCAAAACCCTTCTATCTTTCCACTTTGCTTTGTTTAGTAATAAATTTGTTTAGTGCTGTCTAGGTTTGTAATTCTAGTCTAGTCTGTTAGTTTTGTTGTTCGTTTTGTTGTTTCAATTCATCAGTTTAATACAACTCCCCGTTTCCCGTCACTTCTAGTCATTCCATTTCTAATCACTTTACAGTTCTTTTCATACTGATTTTTAGTGACATGACATGCACATAATTCTCGGCTTGATTTTAAAAGTCAATTTAACAATGAAGCAATGTTGAAGATGTAATGATACTCGCAAGAAATGAAACATATTGGAATACTGTGAAGCCGGAATCAAGTGAACATTGGGGAAAGCGTAACATAAAGAAATGCCTTGGAAATGCATCATCGATTTAAAGCCAAAGGCAAAAATACCCCAGAGCTAAGGAACCATTCATGATATCGGGATTGTTGCCCAATGGCATTGAGAATCGTAAAAAACAAAAGGCAAATATGTGATTTGGTCGAAAGATAGTTTGTACTTGGTAGGTTTTGAAGATTGGAATGACGAAGGCATTTTATTCGGCTACCCAAACACTTCGTCCATTGTTATCCCCTTTGAGCCTTATTATATTTTCTTTCATACCCCTCTTTCGGAATCAACAACAAAAAATGAGGATTGAGCGGAGAAATCCAAATGGGGAAACAAAAAGAAAGAAGAAAAGAAAAGAAAAAGAAGATAAAAGAAAAGAAAAAGAGAAGAAAGAAAAAGAAAAGAAAAGAAAAAATATCGGGAGAAGTCAGATGCAACAATGAATACGGACGTAGTTCGAACTACGTTTGACTTGATCCCGAAAGGGTACGTAGGCAGCCTCACTGAGGTTCAGTCACAATAAATGAAAAATCCGAAAAAAAAAATCCCCCAAGAAGGAAACTGGGGCAGAAGTTATGGTTGTCGAAGAAATAAGATTCCGAAAGTTGTAATCATTAACCCACATTGAAATAATTTTGAGCCTTTATATCCTTTTTTCTAAACCCCATCCAAAAGCCTGCATTACGGTCCAAAGGAAGACCTTCCGATCAATCTTCAAGAAACGCCGAGTCAAGCGAACAAAGGTCAATCACATCAGGGGCAACACTCCAGGAGAGTGAAGAACTCAAATCACCACGAGACTCCAAGATGAGAGAAGTCAAAATGAGAGAGTCTTATCGGTGAAAACCCGCACGGGCACCGTAAGGCGACGGTGAGTCGAGAGAAAGAAAGAGCAAATGAGAGAGGCTTGATGGTGAAAACCCTATGGGCACTACAAGTCGACTAAGGATCAGATCAAAGAAATGAAGTGTTGAAGATCGGTTTCACGGCAGAACTTGCAACAAGAGTTGAACATCAAATTTGCTATACGGAGAAGGCCAAAAGTGCATGTCAAGGTCGCTAGAGTCGGTATTCAAAATCCGATAGGTCATTCTTCTGTAGGTTTCTTGTTAGGAATTATGTTTTCCTTTCTTTCTATCCTTTGTACCTTGTTTTACCCTCCCTTTTATTGAGTCTGTCGGGTCATAACAAGTATAGAAATGATTTCAAAATTTGCCACCAAGCTCTCCAATTGCACAAGATGAGATTTGGCCAACACGACAATTGTCGTAAGTCAGGAAAAGGCAAGGCCAGTGCTTTAAGCCAAAAGAGCAACATGTGCAATGGAGCGGGCAACAATAAAAATGTTTGGGGTGCGTACAAGACGCAAAGGTCGGCAAAGTGCCAACTCGGGGGAAAATATAACAAATGGAAATATGGGAGTGTATTCTGACAAAAGAAAGAGCCAGTCAAGAAACACCCAAGGTTGTCCAGTGAAATCATTGAAGAAATCATAGACTTCAAGATCGGAATTGTGGGATCCGTCAAGAAAGGGACAAAATACATACCTAAAGAGAGTTGGATTTTGAACAAAGAAGAAGTGAAAATGGATAGTCGGTGAGCAGGCAAGGCGCTCGGGTGGAAAGCAGTCGCCATCAAAGTTCGAGGCCACAACCAACCACCGCATTTAAACTAACATCTTTTTCTTTGTTTTGAAACAGGGGCATAGAGGTTATTGATCCGATAGAGCCAGCAGCTTCCAAAAAGCATAGGCTCATTTTGTTTGCGATGCGTATCTTACCGCATTGGGTCGAGGCAAAGGGCAAATTTGTGCCAAATTGGCAGGGACCATTTGTAGTATCGCGGGTGTTGTCCAATGGAGCATTATATTTAACAGATGTTGAAGGAAGGTGCGTAGAGACTGCTATCAATTCAGATGCGGTCAAAAGATACTATGTATGATTCCTTTTCAACTATGTGTTCTGTATTGTGTTGTGATTTTGGAATTGAAATGACGAAGGCGTTTTATTCTCTATCCAAACACTTTATCCATTGATAACCCTTTTGAGCCTCAATGAATATATTCTTTCATATCCCTCTCTCGGAATCGCTCTAGCGCAATAAGATCGAAATTGACAAAATGAAAAATGAAAAAAATGAAAAAAATGAAATGAAAAAAAAAGGGGGCAAAGAAATCGGGAAAATGTCAAAAAGAAATCCATCTAACTTATGAAGTTGGATGAACTACGTCTGACTTGATCCCGAAAGGGTACGTAGGCAACCTCTCTGAGGTTCAGTCACAATAAAGAAAAAATCCAAAAATTCCCCACATATTGAAACTGGGGCAGAAGTTATGTTTAATAATTCCGAGAATTGTAAATATTTTTGAACCCTCGTGAAAATTTGAGCCTTTATACCTTTCTTTCTTAACCCGTCCAAAAGCCACATTACAGTCCAAAGAAAGACCTTCTGATCAATTCCGAAATGATAACGAATGCAATGAAGGAGGAGCGAAACATCGGACAACACCTGTGGTAAGAAAACAAAATACAAAAGGAAAAAAATGGAAAAAAAAAATAATAAAAATGAGAGAGTCTCATCAGTGAAAACCTTAGCCGGCACTGTGAGGCGATTGTGAGGTTGAGATAAATAAAATGAGAGAGTCTCATCAGTGAAAACCTTAATTGGCACCGTGAGACGATCGTGAGGACTACCAGAAAAGAGAAAAGCAACAAAAAATAGTATCGGTTTGGGTTGAAAGTAATGTGGAGACAGAATAATGATTGGAACGAACTGGGTCAGAGTTTAAATACATGGCATGGTCAGCGGAATCAGCCAGCAAATACCCAGATAAGTTTTAACTACCAACTCTTGATAATGAAAGTTGAAACAACACTGGATCAGAAAGGAAGAGTTGGGAAGGAAATAAGGAAGCTTGGCAAACATGGCCAAAGGAAAAGAAAACAAAACAAAAATGGAAAAAGTGAGAAAATACAAAAAAAAAGAGTTCGCAAGAGATAGGCAGCTGAAAATCCACACAGCAGGAGAAAAAGCAAAAAAGAGGAAAGCAATAAGAGGCAGGGACGGCAGATGCCAGTTGCTAGCAGTTTATATCTAATAAATTTTGTTTCATGATTCATGCAGGAACAAAGTGTCATTATTCACTTTAAAGCGAATGTGACCAATGTGGAAAAATAGAAAACACCCAAAAAGAGGAAAGTTTGACGATAAGTGGAGAAATTCACAGATGAGAGACAATTGGTAAAAGAAAATACCAAAAAGAGGAAGTTTTAAATCATGGTTGAAATCGGGGTGCCCGCCCGAAGAATGGTATGGCAATTTAATGTGACCAATGTGGAAAAATAGAAAACACCCAAAAAAGAGGAAAGTTTGACGATAAGTGGAGAAATTCCCAGATGAGAGACAATTGGTAAAAGGAAATACCAAAAAGAGGAAGTTTTTAATCATTGTTGAAATCGGGGTGCCCGCCCGAAGAATGGTATGGCGATTTATTTTAAAGTTTGTTGTTGAAATCGGGGTGCCCGCTCGAAGAATGGAATGGCGATTTATTTTTGAAGTTTGTTGTTGAAATCGGGCCCGAAGAATGGAATGGCATTTTACTTTAAGTTTTAGTTGAAGTTTTAAATTGTTGTGGAAATCGGGGTGCCCGCCCGATGAATGGAATGGCCTTTTACTTTAAGTTTTAGTTGAAGTTTTAAATCATTGTTGAAATCGGGGTGCCCGCCCGAAGAATGGTATGGCAATTTATTTTTAAAGTTTGTTGAAGTCAGGGTGCCCGCCTGGAGAATGGAATGGCAAGTTTAATTTCTGTTAGGCGCCCACCTTCTAATACGGGAATACATTTCTGCATTGCACGTTTAATTTCTGTTAGGCGCCCACCTTCTAATACGGGAATACATTTCGCATTGCACGTTTAATTTCTGTTAGGCGCCCACCTTCTAATACGGGAATACATTTCGCATTGCACGTTTAATTTCTGTTAGGCGCCCACCTTCTAATACGGGAATACATTTCGCATTGCACGTTTAATTTCTGTTAGGCGCCCACCTTCAAATACGGGAATACATTTCCGCACTGCACGTTTAATTTCTGTTAGGTGCCCACCTTCAAATACGGGAATATTTTTCTGCATCGCATTTCATACATATCTGCATTTAAAAAGAAAAAAAAAGAAGAAAAGAAAAAGAAAAAAAGAGAAAAAATATGAAAAGAAAAAAAAGGACATTCAATAACATGATGTGCCCAGTCACCATACTGGGGCAGAAAAATCTTTCTTTGGTTGTTTATTTAGTCACAAGCAGGGGTCCACCCGGAGAATGGACGAAATATTTCATATTGAAGAGGTTGAACAAGTCAAGGCAATAACAAGAATGCCGGTGAAAAGTTGAGCAAGTTCAAGGCAATAACAAGAATGCCATTGGAGCGAAGATACAAGTTGAAGGCAATAACAAGAATGTCGTTGCAAGGAATACAAGACACAAGATCAAGAAAATACAAAAAGACAAGTTGGAAGACATAGATAGGATTTTTGTAATTCATAGGCTGTAGCTTAGGCTAGCTCCTTTTATCTTTACCCTGGTGTAATAAGGAGTTAGTCAGCAATGACAGCAGTAACAACAGCAACAGCAGTGAGATCACAGTCCTTGGTAGTCCCAGCTACCAGACCTTCCCGAACTACACTGACCTGATTCCTGTTTAGCCCAGGATATGTAGGCAACCTCTGAAGCAGGGCGCGGTCAAAGATTTTCAAAATGCTTCACAATGGAATACTCGAACGGGTAAAAATCGTTCATAGTTGCTCACTTATCTTTGCACGGAAACTCTTCGTGTCCCCGAGCAAAGAGGGGCAGCTGTGAGCACGTGATTTTTACCCTACACATGAGTTATTCCTATAAAATTCAAAATAAATAATTTTTCCTTGTTTTTATAATTTTGTGTGAATTTTGTGATTAGTCGTTTGCATGTTATTTGCGTGTGATAAATGAAAATACAAAAAATTGCATCTTTAGGAAATTAATTCTTTTTTTCTAACAAATTAAAGAAAATCAAAAAAAAATTAATTAGTTAGCTTTTAAATTGAAAATTGTCAAAAAGAGGTAATTAGTTTAGTTTTAATTAATTCCAAATAATTACAAAGTAGGAAGAATATAAAAAAAAAAATAATACAAAACAAATATAAAACACAAAAAATACAAAGAGAATACAAGATGTAGAATAAGAGAGTTGGGCCAAATTAGGATACCCAGTCCCAGCCTAAACCGGTCGAAACACCCTGGCCCAAAACGCCCAACAGCCCAACTCCCTCACCTAGACCAAGCCCAAATCGCCCCAAACCCGGATCCCCTTTCCCTTTCAATCGTGGCCGTCTATATTCATTAATCCAACGGTCAGAATTGATTTATTACATTTTAACCTTAAAAACATAACAAACCTTAAAACATAACCTTAACAAATTCAAAGCCTCTTCATGTCTCTCTATCTAAACGGCCGGCTTCTTCTCTCTTCACCTCTCCCTGCCGCCGCTAGGGTTCCGTCTCCCCCATGGCGGCGGCCGGCCACTTTCCCGGCCAAAATTCATACCAAAATAACCCCCATCTCCTCCTCATCCCATTTCTTCAACTAATCTCCTTCAAAAACCACCATAACACCTTCAAAACGCAAACCCTAATCGCGCCGCCCCGCCTCCCCATTGCGCCGCCACCTCAAATCTTCACCCCACTACTCGTTTTAACGTCACAAACACTGTGACATGAATAAATCGAGTCAAAGCCGCAAGAATCGTCAAGAACAACTCAAATAGCCGCGGAAAATCAAGATTTAAAGTCGGACCCAAGAGAATCAAGAAAAGGCTCGAGTTCATGAAGAAAATGAAGGAAAACGGAAAAGAAACAACAAAAAAAAAAGAAGAAGCAAAAACAGAGAAAGAAAATAAAAATCGGCAGCTAAGTATTTCCTCTTTGATTCTTTATTTTTGATTAAGTTCTTCTTGTTTCTTTTTCCTTTTATTCTTCCAATTTCCGTTAATTTTTGTGTGTTAATTTCTGTTTTTGACCATGATTGAATTTGTTAATTTCTTGCTTTGGTCATTGTTCTAGTTTTTGATTTTTGTTAGATTTTGATTATTTATTAGTTTGTTTTAACAATTCTTAGATTTTTATTGGCCTTTTAAGATTCCCGTTAAATAATGACTCCCATTAATTTGAGATTTGTTTCTGTTCTTTTATGATTTTCGGCCATTTTTGTTTTTCGGATTTCATGATTAGTTCCTCTATTTTTGTGTTAGTTTATGATAGTATAGTTTTAACAATTTTCTGTTAATCTTTGCTCTTTTAGATTCTGGCCATCTTTTCATTTTTGTTTTAACAGAATTATTAGGTTTATGACTTGTTTTGAAGCATAAGTATATTCGAGTTGATTGATTAGTGGAATTGTTTTGATAATTGGTTTAAATTTAATGAGTTCGATGTTGATTGACAATTAGGGATGTATTGGTTATAGCTGTTAGTTAGTGATTTAGTTCGATTAGCGAATTCGACTTTAGACTAATTTAGATTCAATTAAGTCGATAATTGAAATCACACGATTCGTAGCAACCTTAGGTATTTTTATTAAACAGAATCAAGTGCGATTAGTTACTTCGATTAATAAGACTCACCATCTATCAAATTGTTTCCCGAGTCTTGTTAATTGAGTAATAAATCAAAAGTGGCTATGTTTGTAAGATTACCTAGGGTTGGCTATTGATGTAAGTGATTCTAATTAGCGGTTTAATTCTGAATTTAAGTTAGTTGAAGGGCCAATTGGCTAATTGAGCAATAGTCACTTAATTGTGGCTATTTGATAAATATAATCTGAAAATAGGTTAAAATAGAGATAAAATACAGAAATTAGGGATGTAATTAGCTTTAAGAAGTAGGGATAAATGGGGAATATGAATTGGTAAACTTGTAATAAGGTTAGAAGGAAAAGGGTTTAATTGGAAAGGGAATTGGTAGAATTGTGATAAATATAGAGCTTTTAGGGTAATATGGGCATAACAAAAGGTATTTTAGTAGATAGTAAAAGGAAATGAGGGCACCATGGGAATTCCAAGGGAAATAGAACATGGTAGATTATTCTAGAATGGGTCTTAGTGTAGAATCCAATGAATTAATGGCACTAACTTGTGCAACAAGTCAAGATTTGAAGGGTTTTTAATAAAAATTCAGATTCTCTTTTATGCCTATAAATAGGTGATTTTAGCACTAATAAAGGGGGGTTGAATCTGATTTTAGAGTCTTCCTTAGTATATTTAAGCTATATGAACCCTAGAAAAAATCCCAAAAATATTGGTTAAATTCCAGATCTGAAATTAACATTTCAGATTGATTTTTCTTCTATTTTGCCTTTAAATTCATTCCAAAAAACCAAAAACAAGAGGATAGTCTGTTACAAATCAGTGAGAAACAGTTTTCGAGTGAGATTTGGTTTTTGAAATAACTGAAAATTCTTAAAGTCCTCTCCTGGGTTTGACTGATGATCTAAATTGTTGCTGTTGAATCATTGGATTGTTTACTGCTGGAATTACTGCTGCACTGCCTGAATAAGTCATATTTTTGCTGCTGTATGTACTAGATCTAATGGGTCTACCTTGATTTCAGGTACACATTTGTAACTTCAGGCTTATGGAAATAAATTGAAGTGATTGATCCCTTCTCTTATAGATCTCTGTTAACTTTACTGCTTTCGTTTGTGTATTGATATTGATTTAAGAAGTTTATTGTGAATATTAGATTGCTTAACATTTGTAATTGAGGTTTGGACTTTTAAGCTAGTTGAATTATTTTAAATTCTGCTAGTATATGGATTAGGAAGTTTTTTGAATTGTTAGATGCATTGAATTAGTATGCTTATAGCATAGTTGAAACTGTGTATTGGTATCTCTGGAATTTATGTTATTAGTTAAAGGTTCCAATGTAAGTTCTGTAGTAACAAAAGGAATAGATTCGAAACAGGTGTATATTGAGCACTTCAAATGTGATGGTTTCGTTGTTAAATGTCAAAGAGAGGAT
Organism: Nicotiana noctiflora; assembly: GCA_032618575.1. Lineage (NCBI taxonomy): Eukaryota > Viridiplantae > Streptophyta > Magnoliopsida > Solanales > Solanaceae > Nicotiana > Nicotiana noctiflora. The sequence continues at coordinate 158,252 of JASVEL010005709.1, forward strand.
CAAATACTACACTGTTTTGCTAAGAAAGGATCAAATATTGCTCGATAATAAAAATCAGATATTACACTGTTTTGCTAAGAAAGGATCAAATACTGCTCGATAATAAAAATCAGATACTACACTGTTTTGCTAAGAAAGGATCAAATACTGCTCGATAATAAAATCAGATACTACACTGTTTTGCTAAGAAATTAGTTTATAATAGCTTTGGCAAGTTGTAACAATTCGTTCATAAAGTATTTGATGTATCTTCATTTCAATTTAGTCAAACAAGAGCCGCAAATGCGCAATGACAGATTCACACTTCACTGTAAATACATAGCTAATTTTGTTCCTTTGTTAACTATTGCCTCTCCTGATCTTATGTTTGGACTTGTCTTAAGCCCATTAATGCTTGAATTGATAGACTAAGGTAGTTTTCTTAATAACAATTAATTAGGATTTTCTTTCCTTTATATACAAAAACAAAACAATAGAAATTTAGTCACTTTAGGTATGACCTTTAAAATAAATAATGAGACGAGCCTCGCCAAATAAAATTACACAATTGCGGGGCCCTCAAATAAAATAGTTATAAAAAGCATAGACTCGGAAAGACCGTTTAGCGAATTTCACGGTCATTCCCAAAGTTAATAAAGACGATAGACTATTTTAGGGTACGATTTTAATATATATTTTCCATTGAACGAGTGTGCACTTGGTGCGACTCAAATCCGAATCTCGGCAAAGCCGAAATACACCGAAAGTCATAGGCGTACCGGTTGCGGTATGGCTCGAGGTGTGTTTCCGCAATGTCGCAAATTCTTAAAAAGTAATATTTATGTAAAAAGCACATTATATTGTTAAAATCTATAACTGAGTCAAACAAAAAATCAAGAACGACAGTGGAGCGACCGTGCTAAAACCACGGAATCCGGGAGTGCCTAACACCTTCTCCCGGGTTAACAGAGTTCCTTATCCGGACCTCTGCTTCGCAGACATTTTAAGAGTCAAAATTCCTCGGATGCGGGATTAACCGGTGACTTGGGACACCATTGTCATTCCCAAGTGGCGACTCTGATTAATCTCTAATAAAATCCCGAACCGATTGTCCTTAAATTGGAAAAACTCCTTCCCTTACGTTATTTTATCCGTCTCGGGTAATTGAGCGTCGGGGTATACCCTACAAGTGTATTTATACACCTTACGCATGTTTGGGGTAGTAAAAAGGGAGGTGTGACAGTCAGTGACGGCGAACTTGGTTATGTCAGGCTTTTCAATTGGAGAGTCATTTGTGGTGGCTTATTTTGTTGTCATTTCTATTTGTTCGAGTTATTTCAGAATGGTAATCCGAATGTTGTCTTGTGGCTCAAACATTTTATCTTTGTATTTTTCTTTTGATCATAGTGTCTCATCTAAAGGGGTCTAGGTTCGTTCTAAGGGTTGTAACCCCAGTTTTATTTTTTAGTTGTTCGAGTCGTTGTTTTATCGGTTAATGCAATGACCTATTTTATATTATTTCTAGACATTTTCCGTTATTTAGTCCTCTCCTTCCTATAGTTCTTTTTCTGCTAGCTCTAGTGACATGACGTGCGCGCATAGTTCTGGCCTGATCTTAAAAGTTAATCACAAAACCATTGGGAGGTGATCGAGATATTTAAATTAAATAAGAACGGTTTGAGAATATTCGAAGCCCGAGTCATGAGAAACTGGGGCAAGTAAAAGGAAACCGTTAATGGCAAGCTGGCCAAAATTGACATGGGGTCGTTCATAATAATGAAAATGAGAGTGTTGCCCAACAGTGCTTTAAAGATATGACGAATATTAATTGTGTTGTTTACGCTTGGCATGTTTTGAAGATTGGAATGACGAAGGCATTTTGTTCTGCTATCCAAACACTTTATCCATCGTCAACCCTTTGAGCCTTACTTTAAATTCTTTCACACCCCTCATTCGGAATTAGTTACAAAGACTAGAAACACAAGTTTGAAAGGTAAGAGAAGAAATGGATAAAAAAAAAATAAAGAAAAAAAAAACAACAAAAAGAGATAAAGAAAAGAAAAAGAAAAATGTGTGAAAAAAAAAACTTGAAAAGGAGGAATTGGGAACTACGTTTGACCTGATTCCTCAAAGAGGATACGTAGGCGCTTCACAGCTCGGTCATAGTGTAAATAAAAACCAAAAAATCCCCAAGCAAGAAACAGGGAAAAAAAAAAAAATTGTGTAAGGAAAATATAGGATTCCGAAGGTTGTAATTTTGAACCCAATTTGTTTTATTTTGAGCCTTTAATACCCTTTCTTTCTAGCCCTGTCCAAACCCACATTACGGTCCAAAGAAAGACCTTTTGACCAATCTTCAAAAGAGGTTGAGTTAGGCAAATGAGAGAAGTTTCATCGGGACATAACACTCTGATTCCCAGCAGAAAGACTCCGATCTCCAGCAGAAAATAGGAGAGTCTTAGCAGTAACACCACCAATCCCCAACGGAAAAGTAACACAAACGAGAGAGTCTTAGCGGTGAAAACCTTCACAGGCACCATAAGGCGATGAAAGCTGAGAGAAAAACCGAAATGAGAGAGGCTTGGTAATGAAAACCTCTCGGGCACTACAAGTCGAACGAAGGTTGGAAATGAGATAGGAAAGCCCAGGAGAAGATTACAAAAGGCGGTTTAACGACGGATGGTAGGCTATATGTGCATGTCATGTCCATTAGAGTTGGTATCCACGTTTGATAGGGTTATTTTATAATTTTTCTTTTTAGAGTCATCCTCGTTTTTTGTCTTTTATTCTGTTTCCTTTTATCTTTCTCCTTTCATAAAAAATTCCCCAATAGAGTCTGTTTGTAAGAAATGACTTCAAAATTTTCCATCAGCTTTCCAATTATGCAAGACGGAATTTGATTGGTACACCCAAGTAGTATAAGTGAGGAGGGATTAAGCGCAAAGCCAGTGTCCAGAAGGATATTCCCCAGCAACAGGAAATCGACAAAGGGGTGGATCGGTGTGAAAAAGGATATCTCAATGAAGGTTAATGACCTCGAGGCCAAGGCCAATGAGACTCAAAGGTCGGGAAATGCCCATTCCTTAGATATGCCGCCAAAGAAGGGGAGATATCCCCAGCAGAAAGGTATTTTCAGTGACAAGGGTGAACAAAGAAAATGGTTCACCAGTAAAACATGCAAGGTCTTCACGAAGGGTCACTATTATAGGAATTCGGGTGGTCAGTGGAAAACCACGTGGAAAGGTTCGCGAATAAAGAGTCGTCAAGGAAGGCGGGGAAGCAAGAAAGAAGAAAACTATCCCCGGCATGAATATCATCAAATGATAACATCCCCAGCAGGGTCCGACAATGAAACGCAGAGCAGGGAAAGAGGAGGAGAACCATCCCCAGCAGGAGCACCACAACCAGCCACCACATTTTAAAACTAACTAATTTTTCTTTGATTTGAAACAGGAAGAAGAGGGGTTGTTGGCAGAAAAGCATGCCACGAAGAAGATTCTCAAACTGGGGCAGAAAATTTTCTCCCGTTGCGAAAATTTTCTCGAAACCAAATACCTGGTTGGGGAAAGAAGCCAGATAACGCGAGGAAATGATCTTTGAACCCGGTTGTCCTCAGCAACTTTGAAAGAAAGAAAACAACAAGCTGTGATAGAGGAAATTATACCCCCAGCAGACAGACCAAAACGAGGAAGCTTGCGTTCAGAAAGGCAAGAGGCCGGTATCACCCCCAGCAATTCTCGGAAAAATGAAACACTGATTTCGAGATTTCCCCGGCAGCATTATATCCTACAAGTTTTTAAATGGAGCGAAGCACGAGCCCCGAAGGAGTTTTGGAAAGAGGAAGAAGGAAAAGGGATCCCCGGACAGGGTAATCCCCAGCTGATGACATTTCAATCCCCAGCGATTTCAGGAGATAGGTTTTGAAGGAAGTAGAAAAGGAGGAAATAAAGAAGATTTCCCCAGCAGCATTATCCCCAGCAGGTAAGTAATCAATTCAAAGATGTCCCCAGCAGTCAAGAGAAAATAACATGACCCAGGAGGAAAGCAATTCCGAAACAAGGTAATTCGGAAGAAAGGATGGCCCAAGAAGCGATGCAGGAAGAAGAAAATGGTACAAGAAACAAAGGAAGGCGATAAGGATGGGATGAAATTAGTGAGTCGTAGTTGAAGTCAGGGAGCCCGCCTGAAGAATGAAGTGGCGATTTATTTTGAAGTTGTGGTTGAAGTCAGGGAGCCCGCCTGGAGAATGGAGTGGCGATTTTATTTTGAAGTAATAGTTGAAGTCAGGGAGCCCGCCTGAAGAATGGAGTGGCGATTTTATTTTTGAAGCAGTAGTTGAAGTCACGAAGCCCGCCTGGAGAATGGAGTGGCAATTTATTTTGAAGTTGTAGCTGAAGTCAGGGAGCCCGCCTGAAGAACGGAGTGGCGATTTATTTTGAGTTATAGTTGAAGTCAGGGAGCCCGCCTGAAGAATGGAATGGCAATTTATTTTGAAGTGATAATTGAAGTCAGGGAGCCCGCCTGAAGAATGGAGTGACGATTTATTTTGAAGTGGTAGTTGAAGTCAGGGAGCCCGCCTGAAGAATGGAGTGGCGATTTAGTTTTGAAGTTATAGTTGAAGTCAGGGAGCCCGCCTGAAGAATGGAGTGGCGATTTAGTTTTGAAGTTGTAGTTGAAGTCAGGGAGCCCGCCTGAAGAACGGAGTGGCGAGTTATTATTTTGAAGTTGTTGTTGAAATCAGGTGCCCGCCTGAAGAATGGAATGGCGATTTATGATTAGAGTAGTAGTTGAAGTCAGGGAGCCCTCCTGAAGAATGGAGTGGCGATTTAGTTTTGAGTTGTAGTTGAAGTCAGGGAGCCCGCCTGAAGAATGGAGTGGCGATTTAGTTTATGAAGTTATAGTTAAAGATAATTTAATAGGAAGTGAAAAACAACAATTAGAGGTTTTAGATGAAAGCAACAAGAAGAATGAAGCAACAATTGGAAGATTTTAAGTAAGGCAGCAATTTAGACCTAGTTTGAGGAATTATCTCCTAGCGTCAAAATCTTAGTCTGATGAATCTTTCTCCTAAGATATCAAAATCTCAGTCTGATGAATCTTTCTCCTGAGATCACAACAATTTAGACCTAGTCTGATGAATTATCTCCTAGCGTCAAAGTCTTAGTTTGATGAATTTTTCTCCTAAGACATCAAAATCTTAGTCTGATGAATCTTTCTCCTGAGATCACAACGATTTAGACCTAGTCTGAGGAATTACCTCCTAGCGTCAAAATCTTAGTCCGATGAATCTTTCTCCTAAGATATCAAAGTCTTAGTCTGATGAATCTTTCTCCTAAGACATCAAAATCTCAGTCCGATGAATCTTTCTCCTGAGATGTCATGTGCCCACTTGAAGAAGGGAATGGCAATTTATGATTAGAGTTTGTTGTTAAAGTCAGAAGCCCGCCAGAAAAGCAGAACGGCGTCTCAGTTTCCAAGATTTGATAAGGATAGTGAACAATCGAAAAGTGACAGAGTGTAACGGAAATCCCCAACATGAATCAGAAGGAAGGCAACAAGGATCAGAAAAGATAGATTCAGACTTCGAAGGAGAATAGTTCGAAGATAATAAGTAAGGGAATTCACTTCGGAGTGCAACACAAGTTAGCAACAAAAGAAGCTTGCGACCAGAATGCGAGTCAACAGTCCGAGATGATCAACAGAAGTCAGTCACAATGAAAAAAAAGGCAAAGAGTTAATCCAAGCGTAGAAGTTGATGAAAGATATGGTGTGCTCAAGACATGGCCGAGGTCACAAGCACTGCATACCTGGTTCAGATCGAGAAAGCTGAAGAAGATTGAACTAGTACCTACAACTAGCAAGTATCAAGATTCAAATTTAGAGTCCGCATGAAGCACCAACCAATACTCAAGATCAAGCTTCGGAAGACTTATAGATATGAATTTTGTAACTAGTAGCTGATAGGCTTAGTTAGTCTTTCTCATGTTTTGATTTTTGATGTAATAGCAGGACCACGGACCGGAACTTCGATGGAACAGAACCTCGACGGAACGACACCTCGACTGGCTCTCCACCTCGGTTACTCCATTTCCTCACTCACTTTCGAACTACACGTGGCCTGATTCCTTTATAGCCAAGGATATGTAGGCAGCTCAGATACAAGGGCTCGGTCACATTCCTCTTCTTTTAGTTTAGTCCCTCCAAATAAGGGTCGGGTCAAAAACACTTGTCTAGTCGTTCTTTGTCTGAAAACTCTTTGCGTTTTCAGTCAAAGAGGGGCAGCTGTAAACGCGTGATTTTTGACCCTCCCCGAGATTTTTTTTATTTTTTCAGCGTAAAATATTTAGTTTAATTTTAATATAGCTATTTTAGCTAAATTTGACTCTTTTACTTTATTTTTACCTTAAAATGAAAAATAACAAAAATATAGTTTCATTAATATTTTGTAGTTATTTTAAACTTGAAAAATATAAAAAATAGTTTTATTTTAATTATGAATTTTATAGTTATTTTGATTACCTAGGATTAATTAAATAACACCATTCTCGGTTCCGGGCGAAGAATAATATTTGGGTTCAAACTACCCGGTTTTATAATTTTCGGACCTAGCCCATAATAATCCGAGCCCACCACACGTGGGGGACACGGACGGAGCACGAGACGAAGCCCATAACCCTTGAAACCCACGTGGAGACCCATGATTTTTGGTCTCTCACGTGGGAATCTTTAGAACGGACAAATGATGGGCAAAATTTTGCCACGGTTAAAAAAATGTAAAGCTCGGTTTTAAAAAGAAAAAGAGATAAAAGACGGGGGGGGGGGCTTTTTCTGCTTCTTCATGAAAAAAAGCACGGCAGGAAGGAGAGAAGAAAAAACGCAAAAACAAAGAAGAAGAAGAAGAGACATAAGAAATAAGGAAAAGATAAAGAGGAGAGACACACAATCAAAAAGGGGGACGGCAATTCACAAAAAAAAAGAGATCCTTTGTGACGACCCAAAGGGTCATCACTTGTTTATTTAATCATTCCGAGCTGTTGAGGTCTTGAAAACCTCATTTATAGTTGCCTCGATTTGCGTGCACAGTCCGGGCACAAAATCTGGAAAAGATTTATGTTGAAATATGTGAAATATGTGAAAAAGTAGAAGAATTTTGATATTAATATTGATATGGTTGACTTTGGTCAACATTTTTGGTAAACGGACCCGGATCCGTGATTTGACTATTTCAGAAAATCCGTAGAAAAATATGGAACTTGGGCATATGTCCGGATTGAAATCCGAGGTCTAGAACCCCGGTAAAAGAATTTTTCTGTTAAATTGTTTTCCGAAAATGTTTAAGGAAAATGAAACTGAATTTTGATTAAAAAGTACTGGTATCGGGCTCGTATTTTGGTTCCGACGCCCGGTACAGGTCATATATATTGGTTAAGCGCTTCCTGTAAAGTTTGGTTGAAAACGGACGTCGTTTGACGTATTTCGGCCTTAAATTGGAAAGTTTGGAAATTATGAAATCTTAAAGAATTCTTGAGCTTTAAGGCTCAATTCATTGATTTTGATGTTATTTTAGCGATTTGATCGCGCGAGCAAGTTCGTATGATGTTTTTGAGTTAGTGTACATATTTGGTTTGGAGCCCGAGGGCTCGGGAGTGTTTCGGAGGGGGTTCGGGGTGTTTTTGGACTTAGAAAACCAGCAGATTTTCTGCAATTTTTACACAGATACTTTACCCTACGCGATCGCGGACTTGTTCACGCGATCGCGTTGAGTATCTCGATACTCAACGCGATCGCGGCTGTCTTCACGCGATCGCGAAGCTTTACGTCTTTCTTCAACGCGATCGCAGCCTCCTTCACGCGATCGCGTAGCTTTCCATTTTTCTTCAACGCGATCGCGACCCTTTTCACGCGATCGCGTAGTACAAATGAGCCACCCAGCGAAATTCTTCTACGCGATCGCGGCATTGTCCACGCGATCGCGTAGTGTTGAACCATTGCCTTCCGCGATCGCGACCCAATTCACGCGATCGCGTAGAACAAAAATTTCGCCCAGTGAATTTAATACAGAGAACAGAACAGAAACGGGATAAAAATCCCATTTCTGTTCAAACCCCTTCTCCACAGCATTTTAGACGATTTTGAGGCATTTCTTCATCAAAGTTCATTGGGTAAGTATTGTTAACTCGTTTTCTTCATTTTTCATCAACATCAATCAAATCCTTAGGCTTAAACATGTATAAATTGGTTGAAAATTGGAGAAATGGGTATAGTTAGGGCTTTCAAAGAATTTGCGATTTAGACCTCGTTTTGGAGTCGAACTTAAGAACAAATTGTATATTTGAACTCATGGAAGATTGGGTGAACTTATTTTGGTTCGAAACTTGAGTTTCGATTATGTGGGCTCGGGGTCGGTTTTTACTATTCCCGGGCAGAATATTGTAAAAACCATATTTAGCAATATGAACTAGTTTGTTAAGTAGAATTGATGATATTAAATCAATTGTGTATAGATACGATTGGATTGGAGTCAAATTCAAAAGGAAAAGGCATTGCTACGGATTGAATCGTTCGTAAACTTTCGAGGTAAGTGTTTGTTCTATCCTAGCTTGAGGGAATAGGATTATGTGTTATGTGTTATGTGATCGAGTGCGGTGTATGGGCTGTGGTGACGAGCATCCATACATTGGCGTCTAGTATGACCAGTGAGTCGTTGGAAAATGATATTTTGAGATATATTACATGTGAATCGTTATTGTTCTCCCTTGTTGGGACTTGTTGTGAAGATAATTATTGATTGCCCTTGATGGGACGATTTATGAATTGTTGTTTCTTTCTCTGCCCTTAACCTGTGATTGTTATTTGGGTGAGGAAGAGTGATAATGCACGAAGGGTGATGCCGTGCCATGTTTATTTATTTATGCACGAAGGTTAATGCCGTGCCATGTTTATTTATTGATTATGCACGAAGGATCATGCCGTGCCTCGTTATTGAACCATGTACGAAGGATCATGCCGTACTATGGATGTGAGGATGAGAGTAAAAGCACGAAGGGTGATGCCGTGTACTTTATTTGTTTATTTGGTGAGGATGAGAGTAAAAGCACGAAGGGTGATGCCGTGTACTTTATTTGTTTATTTGGTGAGGATGAGAGTAAAAGCACGAAGGGTGATGCCGTGCAATTGCTTGTTATTTCTTGAAGTGATATTATTCGTGTTTACATTATACTTTGTTTTCTTTGTGAAATTATTAACTGTGGTTAGTTGTTAAATTCTTTAAGATATTTCTTATTGTGTTATTACTTGATTATTTCTTGTTATTTTGTGGTACACATATATATATTGAATTGCACAGGTTTATGTGAGTGTCTGGTCCTAGGCTCATCACTACCTTTTCGGGGTTAGGTCAGACACTTACCAACACATAGGGTCGGTTGTGCTGATGCTACACTACGTGTTATTTGCACAGGTCCAGTTTTCGAGTAGCAGCAACAACAGCATTAGTACGGGAGCAAGCCTTCAGCCCAGCGAGACCCGAGGTAGCCTTGCAGTCGTCCACAAGCTCGTTGTCTCCCTTATTCTCTGTTATTAGTTGTAGTCTCTTTGTTTCGAGACAAACAGAATTATGTTATATTTCCTTCAGACTTTTATGTGTAGTATTCCATAGTAGTTTGTGAGTTGGTGACTCCACGTCTTGGGTAGAGGATTTCAGTATAATTTTCACTTTGTGATTTGTTATATCCATTTCGATAAAGTATTCCGCATTTATTTAATTAAAATTGTGTTAAAAACAGGATAGTATGAATATAGTGGCTTGCCTAGCTACCACGAGTAGGCGCCATCACGATCCCGATGTTGGGGGAAAATCCGGGTCGTGACAAGTTGGTATCGAAGCTCTAGGTTACATAGGTCTCACCAACTCACGAACAAGCTTAGTAGAGTTTGAGAGGTAGGTACGGAGACGTATGTACTTGTCCTCCAGAGTCTATTGAGTTAGGAAAAGGTCTCTCATTTGTTCTTTCTTGTCGTGCGACTTGTGCCTCAATTACGATTGAATTTCTATTCCGTCCTTTCGCGAGATGGTAAGGACACGCACCTTCGTCCGTCGACCGGCGGCACCGAGCCCCGAGACGGCTCACCGTGAGGGCGGGGGCCGAGCCGTACTAGAGGCCGTGGTAGGGGTAGAGCTCGGCCCCAGGCAGCTACCCGAGAGGTGGAGCCTCATATTGAGATTGATGAGGAGGTTCGGTTCCGGCGGCTCCGGCGGGCCCGGCTCGAGGTCCCGGGAGAGGCTTTGATTGCCCGGATCTCCGGGATGCTTTGGTCGAGAATAGCGGGATTTATGGATAGCATCGCCGGAGCGGGTCTATTATCGGTTGCCCCGGCTACTTCTCGGGCTGGAGGAGGGGCCCGGACTCCTGTTGCTCGTACTCCGGAGCCGGTGGCTCCTCGGCCTCGGGCACCGGTAATCCCGGCCGGCTGTGGCCACTCAGTCAGGTACCACAGCTTATGCCGGCGATGGAGCGGCCATGACTTTCGATTCGTTATGGAGGCTTGATCGGTTCTCCAAGCTATTTACCACTACATTCAGTGGAGCCGCATCAGAGGATCCTCAGGACTTCTTATTCAGTTGCCATGAGATTCTCAAGACTATGGGGATCGTGGAGACAAATGGAGTTGACTTCTGTACCTTCAGACTTGCAGGATCCGCCAAGACTTGGTGGAGAGATTATTGCCTGACTCGACCAGCGGGGTCCCCAGCTCTATCATGGGACCAGTTTGCGGAACTATTTATGGAGAAGTTTCTCCCTGCTACTCAGCGGGATTTACTTCGGAGGCAGTTTGAGCGCCTCCATCAGGGCACTATGACAGTTACACAGTATGAGACGAGATTTATTGACTTGGCTCGTCATGCAGTAGTGATACTTCCCACGGAGCGGGAGAGGGTCCGCAGATTTATAGATGGGCTTAATCAGCCGATTAGACTCCAGATGGCTATGGGCGTGGGGAGTGACATATCATTTCAGGAGGCAGCCAATGCAGCACGCAGAGTTGAGATGGCTCTTGCTAGGGGAGGCGGTTATTCTTCAGATAAGAGGCCTCGTCATTCAGGTAGATTTGGTGGTTCTTCCTCGGGTAGCAGAGAGTCCTTTGATAGAGGCCAGTCTTCCAGGCCTTTTCATTCCGCCCTTCAGGCTTCACAGGGTGGATCAGGTGATCGTGGTTCTCGGGGGTATTATTCAGACCAGTCTCCTATTAGTGCTCGGCCTCTTCAGAGCGTTCGTGGAGGCCATTCAGGTCGTCAGGGCCAGCAGCCCTATCAGTCTAAGAGTTGCTACGGTTGTGGCGACCCAGGTCATTTTATCAGAAATTGCCCTCTAGCAGCGGGCAACTCTCAGCAGCGAGGTCCTCGTCCTATGATTCAGGCCCCAGCTGACCTCAGCCTGCCCAGCCAGCCGGAGGCGGGGGTAGAGATTATAGAGGTGGAGGTCGAGACCGTAGAGGTGGAGACCGTCCGGCGAGAGGTAGAGGTCAGCCAGTTGATGGTCGTCCTAGAGACGCAGCTCAGAGGGGAGGTGCAGATCCCCGATTCTATGCTTTACCAGCCAGGCCAGAGGCAGAGGCATCAGATGCTCTGTGATTACAGGTACTATTCTTGTGTGTGGCAGAGGTGCTTCAGTATTATTTGACCCTGGATCTACATATTCCTATGTGTCTTCCTACTACGCACCGTATTTGGCTGTGCCCAGCTATGCTCTGGATATTCCAGTTTATGTGGCTACGCCAATGGGTGACTCTATTGTAGTCGATCGGGTGCATCGTTCGTGCGTAGTTATATTTGGGGGTCTTGAGACCCGTGTTGATCTGTTGCTCTTGGATATGGTAGATTTTGATGTCATATTGGGGATGGACTGGTTGTCCCCATACCATGCTATTCTTGATTGTCATGCTAAGGCTGTCACCTTAGCCTTTGCCAGAATCACCCCGACTAGAGTGGAAAGGTACCTCAAGCCACTCCGTTCGCATTGTTATTTCTTATGTTAAGGCTCGACGTATGGTCGAGAAGGGGTGTCTAGCTTATTTGGCCTATGTTCGTGATTCCAGTGCAGAAGTTCCTTCCATTGATTCAGTCCCTATTGCACGGGAGTTTCCGGAGGTTTTTCCTTCAGACCTGCCGGGCATGCCACCCGACGGGGATATTGATTTCTGTATTGATTTGGCACCGGGCACTCAGCCCATCTCTATTCCACCCTATCGTATGGCCCCGCCGGAGTTAAAAGAGTTGAAAGATCAGTTGCAGGACCTTCTTAAGAAGGGCTTTATCAGGCCCAGTGTTTCCCCCTGGGGAGCCACTGTGTTATTTGTAAAGAAGAAGGATGGCTCGATGCGGATGTGTATTGATTACCGGCAGTTAAACAAGGTGACTATCAAAAATAAATATCCACTGCCGAGGATTGATGATTTGTTTGACCAGCTCCGGGGAGCGAGGGTATTCTCTAAGATAGACTTGAGGTCAGGCTACCATCAGCTGAAGATCAGGGCGGCTGACATTCCTAAGACGACCTTTCGCTCTAGATATGGGCATTATGAGTTCTTGGTCATGTCCTTCGGGTTGACCAATGCCCGAGCAGCATTCATGGAGTTGATGAATCGGGTATTCAGGCCTTACTTAGATCTGTTCGTGATAGTCTTCATAGATGACATCCTGGTGTACTCCGCAGCCAGGAAGAGCACGAGCAGCACCTCAGAGTGGTTCTTCAGACTCTGAAAGATAATCGGCTATATGCCAAATTTTCTAAATGTGAGTTCGGCTGAGTTCGGTAGCATTTACGGGTCATATTGTATCTGTGGAAGGTATTCGGGTAGACCAAAGAAGATTGAGGCGGTCCGGAATTGGCCTCGACCAGCTTCAATGACCGAGATACGGAGTTTCTTGGGATTAGCGAGTTACTACCGTCGTTTTGTAGAGGGGTTTTCTTCCATTGCGGCCCCGATGACCAGGTTGACCCGGAAGGGTGTCCAGTTTCGGTGGTCGAGAGGAGTGTGAGGCGAGCTTTCGAAAGCTCAAGACGGCGCTTGACCACGGCACCGGTGTTAATACTACCTACGAGTACGGGGCCTTATACGGTTTATTGTGATGCATCTCGTACGGGACTTGGAGCGGTATTGATGCGGGATGGTAAGGTTATCGGCTTATGCTTCGAGGCGATTAAAGATACATGAGAAGAATTATCCGGTTCATGATCTTGAATTAGCAGCAATGGTTCATGCCTTAAAGATCTGGAGGCATTATCTATATGGTGTGACATGTGAGGTGTACACCGATCACAAAAGCCTACGGTACTTGTTCAAACAGAAGGAGTTGAATCTACGACAGCGGAGATGGTTAGAGTTGCTAAAAGACTATGATGTTACTATATTATATCACCCAGGTAAGGCCAATGTGGTGGCCGATGCATTGAGTAGAAAGTATGCCAGCATGGGTAGTCTTGCATATATTCCGGTCAATCAGAGACCATTAGCTCTAGATGTCCAGGCCTTAGCCAACCGGTTCGTGAGATTAGACATTTCTGAGCCTAGCAGAGTGTTAGCCTGCACGGTCGCTTGTTCTTCTTTATTAGAGCGTATCCGTGAGAGGCAATTTGATGATCCTCATTTGCGTGAGTTGAGAGATACGGTACAGCGGGGAGGTGCCACTCAGGTAAATCTAGATGATGATGGGGTATTGAAATTGCAGGGTCGAGTTTGTGTGCCCAATGTCGCAGGAATTCGAGAGTTGATCTTAGCAGAAGCCCACAGTTCGCGGTATTCTATTCACCCAGGCGCCGCGAAGATGTACCAGGACTTACGGCAACACTATTGGTGGCGCAGAATGAAGAAAGATATCGTTGCGTATGTCGCTCGGTGTCTAAATTGTCAGCAGGTGAAATATGAGCACCAGAGACCTGGTGGTGTATTCCAAAGGATTGAAATTCCCGAGTGGAAATGGGAGCGGATCACTATGGACTTCGTTACTGGACTTCCTTTGACTCGGAGGAAATTTGATGCTATTTGGGTCATTGTTGATAGACTGACCAAATCAGCACACTTTATTCCAGTATCTGTCTCCTACTCGTCGGAGAGGTTAGCGGAGGTTTACATTAGGGAGATTGTTCGTCTCCATGGGGTGCCAGTATCTATTATCTCTGATCGGGGTACGCAGTTTACCTCGCGGTTCTGGAGAGCGGTCCAGCGGGAGTTAGGCACCCAGGTTCAGTTGAGTACAGCATTTCATCCTCAGACGGATGGCCAGTCCGAGAGGACTATTCAGATTCTTGAGGACATGCTTCGAGCCTGTGTTATTGATTTCGGAGGCTCGTGGGATCGGTTTCTACCATTAGCAGAGTTCGCCTACAATAACAGTTACCAATCTAGCATCCAGATGGCTCCGTATGAGGCGTTGTATGGTAGGCGATGTCGATCACCGGTTGGATGGTTTGAACCGGGAGAGGCTCGGTTGTTGGGTACAGACTTAGTTCAGGAGGCCTTAGATAAGGTCAAGACTATTCAGGAGAGATTGCGTTCAGCTCAGTCTAGGCAAAAGACTTATGCGGATCGCAAGGTGCGAGATGTAGATTTCATGGTTGGTGAACGAGTATTGCTTCGGGTGTCGCCTATGAAGGGCGTGATGAGGTTTGGGAAGAAGGGCAAGCTCAGCCCTAGGTATATTGGCCCATTTGAGATTCTAGACAGAGTGGGAGGGGTGGCTTACAGATTAGCTTTGCCGCCTAGCTTATCAGCCGTGCATCCGGTTTTTCATGTATCTATGCTTCGGAGATACCACGGCGATCCCACACATGTGTTAGACTTCAGTACTGTCCAATTGGACAATGATCTATCTTACGAGGAGGAGCCGGTAGCCATTCTAGACCGGCAGGTTCGACAGTTGAGGTCGAAGAGTTATCCTTCTGTGCGTGTTCAGTGGAGAGGTCAGCCTCCTGAGGCATCGACCTGGGAGTCCGAGTTCGATATGCGGAGCCGCTACCCACACTTGTTTCCTGACTCAGGTACTTCTTTCTTTTGTCCGTTCGAGGACGAACGGTTGTTTTAGAGGTGGAGATTGTGACGACCCAAAGGGTCATCACTTGTTTATTTAATCATTCCGAGCTGTTGAGGTCTTGAAAACCTCATTTATAGTTGCCTCGATTTGCGTGCACAGTTCCGGGCACAAAGTTGGAAAAGATTTATGTTGAAATATGTGAAATATGTGAAAAAGTAGAAGAATTTTGATATTAATATTGATATGGTTGACTTTGGTCAACATTTTTGGTAAACGGACCCGGATCCGTGATTTGACTATTTCAGAAAATCCGTAGAAAAATATGGAACTTGGGCATATGTCCGAAATTGAAATCCGAGGTCTAGAACCCCGGTAAAAGAATTTTTCTGTTAAATTGTTTACTGAAAATGTTTAAGGAAAATGAAACTGAATTTTGATTAAAAAGTACTGGTATCGGGCTCGTATTTTGGTTCCGACGCCCGGTACAGGTCATATATATTGGTTAAGCGCTTCTGTAAAGTTTGGTTGAAAACGGACGTCGTTTGACGTGTTTCGGCCTTAAATTGGAAAGTTTGGAAATTATGAAATCTTAAAGAATTCTTGAGCTTTAAGGCTCAATTCATTGATTTTGATGTTATTTTAGCGATTTGATCGCGCGAACAAGTTCGTATGATGTTTTTGAGTTAGTGTACATATTTGGTTTGGAGCCCCGAGGGCTCGGGAGTGTTTCGGAGGGGGTTCGGGGTGTTTTTGGACTTAGAAAACCAGCAGATTTTCTGCAATTTTTACACAGATACTTTACCCTACGCGATCGCGGACTTGTTCACGCGATCGCACTGCCTTATCTCGATACTCAACGCGATCGCGGCTGTCTTCACGCGATCGCGAAGCTTTACGTCTTTCTTCAACGCGATCGCAGCCTCCTTCACGCGATCGCGTAGCTTTCCATTTTTCTTCAACGCGATCGCGGCCCTTTTCACGCGATCGCGTAGTACAAATAAGCCACCCAGCGAAATTCTTCTACGCGATCGCAGCATTGTCCACGCGATCGCGTAGTGTTGAACCATTGCCTTCCGCGATCGCGACCCAATTCACGCGATCGCGTAGAACAAAAATTTCGCCCAGTGAATTTAATACAGAGAACAGAACAGAAACGGGATAAAAATCCCATTTCTGTTCAAACCCCTTCTCCACAGCATTTTAGACGATTTTGAGGCATTTCTTCATCAAAGTTCATTGGGTAAGTATTGTTAACTCGTTTTCTTCATTTTTCATCAACATCAATCAAATCCTTAGGCTTAAACATGTATAAATTGGTTGAAAATTGGAGAAATGGGTATAGTTAGGGCTTTCAAAGAATTTGCGATTTAGACCTCGTTTTGGAGTCGAACTTAAGAACAAATTGTATATTTGAACTCATGGAAGATTGGGTGAACTTATTTTGGTTCGAAACTTGAGTTTCGATTATGTGGGCCCGGGGTCGATTTTTACTATTCCAGGCAGAATATTGTAAAAACCATATTTAGCAATATGAACTAGTTTGTTAAGTAGAATTGATGATATTAAATCAATTGTGTATAGATACGATTGGATTGGAGTCAAATTCAAAAGGAAAAGGCATTGCTACGGATTGAATCGTTCGTAAACTTTCGAGGTAAGTGTTTGTTCTATCCTAGCTTGAGGGAATAGGATTATGTGTTATGTGTTTTGTGATCGAGTGCGGTGTATGGGCTGTGGTGACGAGCATCCATACATTGGCGTCTAGTATGACCGTGAGTCGTTGGAAAATGATATTTTGAGATATATTACATGTGAATCGTTATTGTTCTCCCTTGTTGGGACTTGTTGTGAAGATAATTATTGATTGCCCTTGATGGGACGATTTATGAATTGTTGTTTCTTTCTCTGCCATTAACTGTGATTGTTATTTGGGTGAGGAAGAGTGATAATGCACGAAGGGTGATGCCGTGCCATGTTTATTTATTTATGCACGAAGGTTAATGCCGTGCCATGTTTATTTATTGATTATGCACGAAGGATCATGCCGTGCCCTGTTATTGAACCATGTACGAAGGATCATGCCGTACTATGGATGTGAGGATGAGAGTAAAAGCACGAAGGGTGATGCCGTGTACTTTATTTGTTTATTTGGTGAGGATGAGAGTAAAAGCACGAAGGGTGATGCCGTGTACTTTATTTGTTTATTTGGTGAGGATGAGAGTAAAAGCACGAAGGGTGATGCCGTGTACTTTATTTGTTTATTTGGTGAGGATGAGAGTAAAAGCACGAAGGGTGATGCCGTGCAATTGCTTGTTATTTCTTGAAGTGATATTATTCGTGTTTACATTATACTTTGTTTTCTTTGTGAAATTATTAACTGTGGTTAGTTGTTAAGATTCTTTAAGATACTCCTTATTGTGTTATTACTTGATTATTTCTTGTTATTTTGTGGTACACATATATATATTGAATTGCACGGGTTTATGTGAGTGTCTGGTCCTAGGCTTGTCACTACTTCGCCGGGATAGGCCAGGCACTTACCAGCACATGGGGTCGGTTGTGCTGATGCTACACTTCTGTGCGTTTTTGCACAGGTCCAGGTTACGATCAGGAGCAGCAGCAGCAGTAAGTAGATTGCGTGGGAGCTAATCATATTTGAGACCGAGGTAGCTTGCAGACGTCCGCAGGCCCGGCGTCTCTTTCTTTATTTATGTTATTAGCTGTAGTCTCTTTGTTCCGAGACAAAGAGAATTATGTTATATTTCCTTCAGACTTTTATGTGTAGTATTCTATAGTAGTTCGTGAGTTGGTGACTCCACGTCTTGGGTAGAGGATTTTAATATGATTTTCACCTTGTGATTTGTTATATCCATTTCGATAAAGTATTCCGCATTTATTTAATTAAAATTGTGTTAAAAACAGGATAGTATGAATATAGTGGCTTGCCTAGCTACCACGAGTAGGCGCCATCACGATCCCGATGTTGGGGGAAAATCCGGGTCGTGACATCCTTGGCCTGGGTATACACGAGCTGCGCAGCAAAACAGAGATCTCCAGGCCTTCATTTCTTTTCCCCGCTACACCACCCCGATAGCCATTAGCGAAACCCAGCTGGTCTACGAATCCCGAGATTAGCTCCTCTTCTCTAAGAAGAGCTTAGAAAATTTCCTAAAATCGAGGATACCGGAGGCTTTCAGGTGTTATCCGCTGGTTGCCGGTTCGAGGTTCATCATTATTGATTTTTGGGTTCGTCGAATTGCAGTTCTGGTTTATTTTCAACTTTTCAGGTAAGTGCGTTTGATTCGAAATGCTGTAAATATTGTTGGATAATCTATTATACTGAAGTATGTAATAATTTCTCCTTTATCACTCTACAAACTTCAGTATTCAATTTTCCTTTCCCTATATGCTTCAGTTTCAGCTGCTGTCCAATTATACGATGTGTTGTGACATTTCGAGTAATAGTTTTCTTCTTTAAATTGGGTAGTTTTTTTTTTTTTAAGCTTCGGCTACTTTTTCGAATTGCAAAGCTAGATGTGAGTTGGTTTAACCGGATCAAGGATCTGTTGTATTGAATAGTTTTGGTAAATCTGCTCTTGAGATTGTTGTGTCTATTGCATCACGGTAATATGGCTTGAGCATATTTTGTTAGTTTCGTTCAACATGGTGGTGTCGATATGATAACTTGCGCTTTGATGGATTTTATAGTTATTAGGATAATTCTGAATCAGTAATAGTTTTTCCTTCTCTGTTGGGTTTTAGTAGCTTTGAATTAACTACAGTCATTTGTGAGAACTCTTGCTTGAATTCCATGCTCCATTAAGACCACTTCCCTTTAAGATTCATGTTAATTCCTTGCATTAAGAATGATCCAAATACATTGGTTATGAAGCGTAAGGTGAATTATTTCGGATGTGAACCTTTGGAACTCATATACATATCAGTGAACTCGACCATGCAAGTCATCTGTTTTGGATCCTTTCTTGGTGTAATCTCTGTTGATGTGTTAACTGCGATTGTAAATATCAGTATCACCTGCATTGCATTGTGTTCCTTTAATTAAAAGTGGGATTAGAGGGAATCAGTCAAGAAATGGATTAAATGAATTTCTGGGCTACTGCGTAGAAATAACTATTTGGTTGCTTATTGAAATGATGGAATCAATACGTTTAAACTTTCAGTGCATAACTTAATGTGTGTTTAATCTTCTTATGGGTTTAGGTCCTATACTAGGCGTCTATTGGATTGCTCCATATTAGATGTTTGTTCTTTCTAGCTTCTGTAAATGAGTGGGCTACGTCGTTCAAATAGGTTGTGGAAGTCCATGTGGGTTGATTACAAGATTCATTTTTAAAAAAAGATATGAGATAGTTCTTGAATATTTAGTAGAAAATATGGGGAATTAATTGGCAAATATAAAATTGCGTTTTGAATTAGGTAGTGGGTTCAAGATAAAAGGGTCTTCCCTTTTGTTTGAATTCGGACTTGAATTTGAGGCCCGAATTTATATTTGTGAATTAATTGGTCTTTTAGAGACAAAGGATAAATAAAAAATTTTAGTTTGCTTTAGGTTGACCTTTTAATAATAAAAAGAGACGAGCCTCGCCAAATCAAATATAATTGCGGGGCCCTCATTATTTATTTACTAAAAATACTTAGACTCGGGAAGACCGTTTAGCGAATTTCACGGTCTTTTCCAAAGTTAATAAAGACGATAGAACCTTTAGGCACGATTTGTAAATAAATTACTTTCCTAAATACGGGTGCGCATTTATGTGACCCAAATCTTACTCTCGGCGAAACTGAAATACATTAAAGTCACAGGCGTACTGGTTGCGGTGTGACTCAAAATGTATTTTCGTGACTTCGCAATTCTTCTAAAAATAAAAGCGGAGCATTAAAAGCACATAATTAAAATATATAAAGAAATCAGATAAAAGCAAAAATTGCAGTTGAGCGACCGTGCCAAAACCACGGAATCCGGGAGTGCCTAACACCTTCTCCCGGGTTAACAAAATTCCTTATCCAGGTTTCTAGTTTCGCGGACTGTAATACAGAGTCATAAATTTCCTCGGTTCGCGATTAAATCGGTGACTTGGGACACCATTATTTTCCCAAGTGGCGACTCTGAAATAATTAAATAAACTGATCCCGTTCCGACTGTCCTTTAAGTGGAAAAACTCCTTCCATGATTATTATTATATCCCTTCTCGGGGTGTAGTATTAAACAGTGGCACATTACGTTTACACGTATGCGTGGTAAAAAAGGAGGTGTGACAAATAGCACTTTCTTTCCCTGTTTCAAATCAAAGAAAATTTGTTAGTTCAAAACATTGTGAGCGGTTGTGCCGCTCATGTGGTGGTTTTTCCTTTTCTCCTTTCCCTCGCTCGGGGTTCCCAAAACTTGTTGGGGAATGATTTCATTTGTTGGAGATGATATTCCTGCTGGGGATGGGTTTTTCCATTTATCCCTTCCCCGTTCTGTGTTTCTCAACTTGCTGGGGGTTATTTTGTTGAAGATGAGATTTCCTTTCTTCCTTTACCACTCTGTGTTGTCCGACCACCTCGGAACTTGCTGAAGATAACATTGCTGGGGGATACTGATCTCCTCAAAATTGGTGTTTCACTCTTCTTGAAGGCTGTTGAGGACGACACTGGTTCGAAGACCATTTCCCTTAAGACTTTCCTTCTTCCCCCAGTGGGTATTGACTTCCGGAAAATTTTCAAACTGAAAAGAAAATTTTCTGCCCCAGTTTAATAATCTTCTTTGCACCATACTTCTCTGTCGTCAATGGCATTTCCTTGCCTTGCATAATAATTGGAAAGTTGGTAGCAAGTTTTGAAGTCATTTCTCACTATGTTTTGACTAGACTGACTTTGATGGAGAATTTTGACAAAAGGAGAAAGATAAAAAGAAACAACAAATAGAAGACAATAGAGGACTAACTCTCTAACCAGAAACAACTATAAAAACTTATCAAACGCGGATACCAACTCTACTGCACATATGGCCTATCCTCCATCGTTAATTTCCTTTCACTATTTTTGTCTCGTGATTTCCATCCGATTATCACCTTTATTCGACTTGTAGTGCCCGAAGGGTTTTCACTTTCAAGCCTCTCTCATTTTGATTTTCTCTCAGCTTTCGTCGCCTTATGGTGCCTGTGAAGGTTTTCACCGGTAAGACTCTCTCATTTGTATAACTTTTAGCTGGGGGTTGGGGTGTCACTGCTAAGACTCTCTCGTGTTTCCTTTCTGATGGGAATCAGAGTCTTTTTCTGCTGAGAATCAGCGTGTTATATTCTGATAGGACTCTCTCACTCGCCTGACGTGGCATCTTTTGAAGACTGATCGGAAGGTCTTTCTTTGGACCGTAATGTGGGATTTGGATAGGGCTAGAAAGAAAGGGTATTAAAGGCTCAAAACAAAATCAATTTTGGGTTCAAAATTTACATCCTTCGGACCTAAATTTATTTACAATAAACACAATTTTTCTTTGCCCCAGTTTTTACTTGGGGATTTTTATTTCTTTATTTACACTATGACCGAGCTGTGAAGCGCCTACGTATCCTCTTTAAGGAATCAGGTCAAACGTAGTTCCCAATTCCTCTTTTTCAAATTTCGTTTTTCACACATTTTCTTTTTCTTTTCTTTTCTTTATCTCCTTTTGTTATTTTCTTTTCTTCCCTTTTTTCTCTGGTCTTTCAAACCTGTGTTTCTAGTCTTTGCAACTAACTCCGAATGAGGGGTATGAAAGATTTTAAAATAAAGCTCAAAGGGTTGATGATGGATAAAGTGTTTGGATAGCAGAACAAAATGCCTTCGTCATTTCAATTTTCAAAACATGCCAAGTTCAAACAACATATTCACGACATCTTCTGTTTGTGCCCTGATTGATAACCATATCGTCCATTCGCCTTTTCATCTGTCATTTTAAAGTATTGCTGGATGACACTTTCATTTCAATATCACGAGCGAACCCCGTCTTAGCATAGCCAATTTTCCTTTAAGGGTTTCTTCATGTTTTACCTGCCCTAGTCTCACATGATTCGGGCTCCAAATAATCTCAAATCATTTTTATTTCTTTTTAAAATGACCTGATTATCTTCAAATTGCTTCATGATTAACCCTTAATATTAGGCCAAAATTATGTGCGATGCCATGTCATTAGAGTCGGCGTTCGAACAAATGACAAACTTAAAGATAGAAGAACTAAACAAAAGATGACTGGGGTAATAAAATACCGAAAGTTTCATAAACTAAACGGCGAAATGATTCAAATACAAATAAGCAAACCAAAATACAAAACTAAAACGAAACTTGAAACGACCAAGAAAACTACAATGACCAAAATGGAAAGATAAGGGGGTTTCACTTCAAAACAAGATCCGGGTCACAACCCCGAAAACAACTCGGACAAAAGAAATGACAACAAAACAAACCACCGAAACTCCTCCTGATTACCAAGCATGACTTCTTATATGTTGGGTCTAAGGGTGAGTTGGCAATGGATTCTGATTAATGTTGGGTGCCTCTGGTGTCCGAACCTCGATCTTATTGGTGTCAATAAGATTTTGCACTGCATGTTTCAGTTTCCAACATTTCTCGGTATCATGTCCGGGAGCTCCTGAACAATACTCACAGCTTACTGAGCGATCCACATTTGGGGGTAGGGGATTTGGCAATCTTGTCTCAACAGGACTTAACAAACCCATCTGCTTCAATTTGTGGAACAGAGCAGTATAAGTTTCTCCCAACTCAGTGAAGGTCCTTTGTGCCTTTTCCTTTCTGAAGGCATGATTCCCTCGGAAACCTGGTCCTGGAGGGTTATTGTAAGCCCTTGGTGGTGGATATGTGTTTCGGGGAGGGTGATTAGGGTGATTTGGGTAGTAGGGTTTGGCTTGGTAGTGAGGTGAAGGACCTTTCGATCTGGACCAAGTACCCTCCTCTACTGTTGCAACTTCTTCTTTTCTCTTCTTCCCGAATGCCATTCTGAATAGCTTGAGTTGTTGCTTTCAACGCGGAATAGCTCAATATCTTATTGGACTTAAGTCCCTCTTCTATCATTCCGCCCATTTTGACCACCTCATTGAAAGATTTACCAACTGATGTCACCAGGTGACTAAAGTAGGTTGGCTCCAGTGTCTGCAAGAAATAATCTACCATCTCGCTCTCTCTCATCGGTGGATCTACCCTTGCTGCCTGTTCCCTCCAGCGGAACCCGAATTCTCTAAAGCTTTCGGCGGGTTTCTTCTCTAATTTTAGCAACGATAAGCGATCAGGGATTATTTCAAGATTATATTGAAACTGGCCGATGAATGCTTGAGCCAAGTCATCCCATGTAAACCATCTGCTGGGATCCTGCTTGGTGTACCATTCTAATGCAGACCCTCCCAAGCTCTGATCGAAGTAAGTTATCAGAATTTCATCTCGCCCTCCGGCTCCTCGCATTTTGCTACAAAAACATCGGAGATGGGCTACTGGGTCACCATGCCCCTCGTATAGATCAAACTCGGGCAATTTGAACCCAGCGGGCAACTGGACATCTGGAAATGGGCACAGATCTTTGTAAACAACGCTGACTTGGTTGCCTAAACCATGCATATTCCTGAAGGATTGCTCCAGGCTTTTGACTTTCCGAATAACTTCCTCATGCTCCAAACTTTTGAAGTGCTTTTCCGGTTCTGCCGGGTTATCCCAGTGAGGGGTGTGTGAATGCGGTTCAGGAGCCTTAAAGGTAGGCTCGGGATCATAACAATGATTGTCATGTATTTGAAAAAGCGGTTCACTGGACGACTTCTGTAAAGTAGCAGGTGGAGGTGCCACGAAAACAGGGGTGACCGGAGGAGGAGTATTTTGTCTAGCTGGTGGAACCTGGGATGTATAAGGGTTTTCCCCTTGATAATATGGATAAGTTGGTGCACTTGTCAAGGGATCAATAGGCGGACGCTCTGGAGCTGGTGTAAGAGTAGGAAGGTTTGGTGGTGACTGTCCCCTAGCCCAGGCTAGGTGCATCTCCGTTATTTGCTGTCTTAACCGGTCCACCTCATCTTTCATTATCTGTATCTCTATTTTCTCTCCATCGAGATTTTTGCCGGAACTAGACATGCTTGCTAGAATTGGCCCTTTTGATCTCGGTAATGGTGGCTGGCCAGTATACTCTGTCAAGTCAACTGCTAAACTTTTCTGAAATCAACAAACTTGTTAGTTTACTGAGTTTAACAGATATGTTATAGCACGTAGGATGCAATGCACATAGCCAGTTAACCATATGCGTATTCACCGCATGCGTCATTCCAGTTTTTCTTTTCAATTATCCTTGAAAACCTCTTTTGTTATTAACTTCCATTTTTTTCTTTTTTTTTCTTTTTTTTTATATATATATACATATACAGTTGTGGTCGAATCTTATGGAGATTGCCTACGTATCATGACCCCGCATGAATCGGACCGAGCGTAGTTCTTGCAAATTAATGCAAGAAATAAAGAGATATTTATTTGATTTTTTTTTTGAATAAAAATTGTACAAGCCGACTCCAACTACAAACTTGTGTAGGAGATTTCTACAAGAATAAGAATATTTTTGGTGTCACTTATGACTATTTCTACAAAATTGGCCACATAATGGCTTATTTGACAAAATGACTATTTTTTGCAAAATTTATTTAAGAAAGATAAACTTGAAATTTGTTTTATCCTGTGGCTCATGGGGCATCGTTCGGCATCACCATAAACCAACACAAAACTATTTTTTCATAAATTGGCCATGTAATGGCTTATTTAGACAAAGTGGCTCTTTTTGAAAAATTTTATGTAAGAAGATGCAAATTCAAAATTTTATCCTGGGGCCTATGGGGCATCGTTCAGCACTGACACAGGCCAACACAAGACTGAGAAAGTTCAAATGCAAAAATGTAACTATTTCAGTAAAATTTCGGCCATGTAATGACTTGTTTGATAAAGTGGTTATTTTTGTAAAGTTGAGTGATGACTCAAAACTTGATTTTTGCGGATACAGCCTTTCGACATTTCCGCGAGGGAATATTTCAAGGCTGTGTCCAAAATTACTTAAAAAAAAATCCAAAGTGGCTATTCTTGTAAAAACAGCCTTCCGACGTCTTTTTGAGGGACGTTCGGCTTATTTTAAGCAAGAATAGCATCACCCGACTTATTTATAACAAAATCAAAAATTTGACATTTTTTTTTATTTTTTTATTTTTGCAAACGGGGTGTGAACCCGAACTTGATTTTGCGACTATGGCCTTGCAACATTTCCACAAGGAATATTTCAAGGCTGTGCCCGCAAATTATTAAAAATGATTCAAAGTGGCTATTTTTGCAAAAAACAGCCTTCCGGCGTCCTTTCAGAACATTCGGCTATTTGCAAAAACGACATCACTTTGATTTTATTGAAAACTAAAACTTCGACATTTTTTTTTATTTTTATTTTTTGAAGGGGTGGTTGGACCCGATGAAGGTTGCCTACGTATCTCACACCATGTGAGAATCAAACCAGGGTAGTTCGGCCAGATTATTTTATGACCAATTATTTCAACAAAATTGCTCTTCCTATTTTTCAAATTTTCCAAATTTTCAACAGCATTTCGTCAATATTTTTGATATTTTTCTATTCTAAAATTCTATTTCTTTTTTTTTTTGTTTTTCAGGAATTTAACCAATCATCATAATAATACATGATAAATAAATGCAACATATAATATGCTCGGTCTTTGATTACCGGGTCACCTGTCCTAGACGGACCCAACCCCTGTGTTGAGTCCCCTAAGTCAAATGCAACGTGATGCAAATAAGCGTTTCCTACTAGGGATCCGGCATGAAGTCATGTTATTCTAAGCTCAGAACCTCGGTATGTGATCTAGACTGTGTACCCGAGCGGACAACTCGAGCTCAGGAAGGAGCTCCTTTCCGGGAACCAAAAGGCCAACCGGCTTAGAAACTTTCCGAGCCTCTTTATTATTTCGGGGTATGACACTAACAGAATAGGGAGTCTCAACCAGTGAGCACATCCCCGGGGGTAAGAAGAGAAGGGTTTTCGGCACAGTTTTATATACAGTTCACGCAATATCAAAGCGGTAAACATATAGCAGTTTTGTATATACAGTGCAACTAGTATCAAAGCGGTAGACATGTAGCAGTTTGTATATACAGTGCAACTAGTATCAAAGCGGTAGACATGTAGCACATTAATTAAACATATAATAAAATCAGATATAGACAAAACAACAATTTAACTGAGCTCGAATTCTTAAACCCCGAACCGAAGTTCTGGGTGATTTCCCCAACAGAGTCGCCAGAGCTGTCACACCTCCTTTTTCCGCACCCGCGAGGGCGCGATGGAGTTTTTCCAATTGAAGGACAATCGAAACGGGATCAATTTACTTAATTCAGAGTCGCCACTTGGGAAAATAATGGTGTCCCAAGTCACCGGTTTGATCCCGAACCGAGGAAATTTATGACTCTGTAATATAGTCTGCGAAACTAGAAACCTGGATAAGGAATTCTGTTAACCCGGGAGAAGGTGTTAGGCACTCCCGGATTCCGTGGTTTTAGCACGGTCGCTCAACTGCAATTTTTACTTTTATCTGATTTCTCTATATATTTTAACCATGTGCTATTATGTTCCGCTTTTTGATTTTAGAAGAATTGCGACGTCACGAAAACACATTTCAAGTCACACCGCAACTGGTACGCCTATGACTTTAATGTATTTCAGTTGTGCCGAGAGTAAGATTTGGGTCACATAAATGCGCACCCGTAATTAGGAGAGTATGTTATTGACAAATCGTGCCTAAAGAGTCTATCGTCTTTATTAACTTTGGGAAAGACTGTGAAATTTGCTAAACGGTCTTCCCGAGTTTAAATTTGTACAATTAATTTGAGGGCCCCGCAAATATGTATTTAGTGTGACGAGGCTCATCTCACTTTTGTTAAAGGTCAAAACTAATATGACTATGTTTTATTTGATTAGTCTCTATTAATAAACAAAGGCCATTAGAAGCCTATCATTCTAATTTGCAATGAAATAAGCCACAAAATCATATAAGAAACTACGCCGAGAATGAGGTCACTATTGGTAGATTGACAAAGGTAAATTAAATTATTTTTTGGCAAATTGGGTGAGAAATACAGAGACCACTCAAAAGTCTAGCCTCTACCTATTACATCCATTTGTTGCAGCCATTAAACAGCAAAGTTTGGTGAATGCCAATCCTATTAGTATTGGAGACACCAATTATGGTGTTTATACTCATCATCATGCTAAATTCTATGCGAGTTTCTCTTGCTAATTTCTAAAAAATTCCTCTTCACTTCTAATCATTTGATCAAAGCTAATGCATCTGCCAGAAGCCGTGTTTCTTATCTATTCAAGTACCAATACATGTGATGATGCTAATTTGCAAACATTCATAAGCATATTACTTTTTGTCTTTATTAACTATTAATAGTATCTATTTCAGATTCAATCTAAATGGAAACAATTGATTTAACACCTAAACCTATTTTTATTACTATGAAACTAAGTCAAAAATTTAACTCACAATAGAGCCAAACAAACGGCCAGAAGCTATCTAATTAACAGTGACATCAGCCTTTCCTATTGTTAATGATGAACAATCCCTTTATGAGCTACAAAATCTTGGTCTAATTGGATGTCCGGATACAACTAATATACAATTGTCAAGTTTGAACAAATAAACCAAAAATCAACATGGTAAAACTTTAAAACAGGGAATCAATCTTCCATTTTAAACAGAGAATCAACTTCAATTTCCAGTCCAACAGTATTGACATTGACAGGAATGTGTACCTAGGTATTGAAGAGCAAAAGAAAAGGAGGTCAGTGATGAAGTGGCAAGCAATTCACAGCAACAGCAGTAGTGAACCAGCAACAACACACAACAGCAACAGCCAACAGACACCACACTCAGCAGTAGCCAAAATACAATCACAACAACTAAACCAACCAGCAAAGCAGTAACCAAATACTCTACACACCAGTGGTAGCCAAACCCCACCACACTTAGCAACCAGACACAACACCAAATATCAAACCAGGGCCAATGATAAACAGAAGCAAACACCCAGCAACAAGTCTAGAGGCCAAATGGCAATAAACCAATACAAAAACTCAATCCAAGCTTAATGAAACAGTGAACCAGTGAAGAAGCACAATGTTTTCTTCCTTCTTTTCCCTCAAACTATCTCCCTCAAAAGTGTGTATGTATTGTTTGTATATGAAATCTGTGTATGTTTTTTTTTTCAGTTGCCTCTCTTCAGAATCCAGTCTCACTATTTTTCCTCTCAGCTCTCTCTGGATATCAAACAATGTCCCCCTTTTTACATGCTTTTCAATCCTATACTTATAGCTTTTTGAAATCCCCCCTGAATGAATACCCCTTACTAAACTAATACCCCTGCCCATTCCTATCTCTGCCTAGACCCTATTGCTCCCTGAACTCCCACTATCCATTGTCCATGTATGGGCTTTATTAGTTAACTATAATCTCCGTCCAGACAAGGCTAAGTGCCCTGCTGTGACAGCAGGCTCCACTGTCCAGCTTCATGTGCAGGGCATTAGAAATGTTTTAAAATGCTAACACCTAATTCCCTAGTCAGCTAATTCCAATCTTAATTTCAGTTTCAAATCAATCAAACACCCCAATTCAATTCAAAAGTGCTAATCACTGTCCGGAATTTCAAACAAATCAAACTTATGCAATTAGACGACGACATTTAACAACCGAGACTCCATAGAGTAGCTAAACGCACGTAAGCAGAACAACATATAATAATCGATTGACCAGTGACTTTCTAGACCAAACAAGGGATTTAGATTATTCGACGACGCTAATCGACGCGAACATGTATTCTATAGCATACTCAATCAAAATAACAAAAACATAAGCAGAAATCAACCAGATAAAAGGTTTTCGTGAGAGAGGAGAAATGACAGAAACCAAAACGATAATAAAAATGGCAACAACAAACGAAATTATACCGACCAAACAAATGAAAACTGAAAAGAGAAGCAAAGGGAATTACCTTAAACAGAAAACTCGTAAATCGGCCGACTTGGATTCGAAAGGAGTCGAGGTTGCGCATTTGAAGTCAAATAGACTTTAATTGAAATGTTTTCAAACGAAAACATTCCAATTAAAGTTTATTAACTTCAATTTCTTTTAGCTCGAATGAAATCCCTAGTTTCTTAATTCTAGGGTTCTTGAGGGCTCGATTTGGGGGTTAAGGGGTTAGGGCTTGATTCGAACAAAACTAAAGCCGGTGGGGGTATGAGGGAGCTCATGGGAAGCTATGGTGTGATTTTGGTGCGGTTTGGCATGGTTTGAGTTTGACTCGAATCTTCAAATGAAGTTTCGAGAATCTCCAGGTTGATTCGAAACAAACCATGCACATGGTAGAATAGGGGAGGTCGAGGCGAGTGTATGGTGTAAAAATGGTGGTGATTGGCCTGCCGGAACCGCCGTGAGGCGATTTTCGGCAGGCGGAGGAAGGCGGAGGAGGGTGGCGTTACATTTGTCTGTGAGAGAGACGGGTGAAGGGCAATGACGGCTAGGAGGATTGGGTGTTTGGGTATACTAAAATGAATGAATCAATCGGAGCCGTTGGATCAGATGATCTGAACGGCTCAGATCGATCAGGGATGATAGAACGGGGTCGTTTCTTGGTGGAACGAGGCCGTTTGGTTTAGTGGGGGGGGGGGGGGGGGAGTTGATTATTTGATCTGGGCCGTTGGATGGTGGGAACCAACGGTCCAGATCATCCTATTAACCCTAAACGTCGTCGTTTGGTCAAATGAAGATGGGTAAATGGGTTTTGGGTATAATTAAACGCCCGACTTAATTTGGGCCGTTGGATAATAAAATCCAACGGTCTAGATCAACGGGGCCGCTTGGGGTTGGGCGGACCGGGTAAGGGATTGGATAATTACATTGGGCCTGGTCTTCAATTGGCCCAATCCGGATTTTTAACTCTTTGTTTGATTTTGTTTTCTTCATTATTTTTTCTAAATTAATAAAAATGTAAACCGAAATCCTAATGCAAAAAATTGTAAAAATAATCCTAATTAATTCAGCAATAACAAATTGATGCTTAATAAAATTATCACACGTTATAAAATAACAAATTAAAATAAAATTACACAATTGGACCTTAAATGGTAAAAAAACATGCAAAAGGTATATATTTTTTGTCATTTTTCATTTTCATAAAACAAACTTAATTACTCTTAATTGCAAACTTGAATTTCATGTACAAATGCAGTATATTTTTGTATTTTTATTTATTTAAACACGGACACGCAAACGCAAGCAATAAGAGAAAATTAACATAAAATCCACAAAAAATTGCATACAACACAGAAGTATTTTATTTTGAATTTTTTAGGAGTAATTCGTGTGAGGCAAAAATCACGTGCTCACAAGTATGATTTTCACTTTGTAATTAGTTATTTCTATTTCGATAAAGTAATCCGCATTTGTTTAATTAAAATTGTGTTAAAAACAGGATAGTATGAATACAGTGGCTTGCCTAGCTACCACGAGTAGGCGCCATCACAATCCCGATGTTGGGGGAAAATCCGGGTTGTGACAAGTTGGTATCGAGCTCTAGGTTACATAGGTCTCACCACTCACGAACAAGCTTAGTAGAGTTTGAGAGGTAGGTACGGAGACGTCCGTACTTGTCCTCCGAGTCTATTGAGTTAGGAAAGAGTCTCTCATTTGTTCTCTCTTGTCGTAAGACTTGTTCCTCAATTACGATTGAATTTCTATTCCGTCCTTTCGCGGATGGTGAGGACACTCGCTCTTCGTCCGCCGACCGGCGGCCGAGCCTCGGGCGGCTCGCCGCGAGGGCGGGGGCCAAGGCCGTATCGAGAGGCCGTGGTAGGGGTAGAGCTCGGCCCCGGGCAGCTACCCCGGAGGTGGAGCCTCATATTGAGATTGACGAGGAGGTTCCGGTTCCGGCAGCTCTAGGGGGCCCAGCTCAGGTCCCGGAGAGGCTTTATTTACCCGGATCTCCGGGATGCTTTGGTCGAGAATAGCGGGAATTATGGACAACATTGCCAGGAGCGGGTTTATTATTAGTTGCACCAGCCGATTCTCAAGTGGAGGAGGGGCCCGGACTCCTGTTGCTCGTACTCGGAGCCGGTAGCTCCTCGGCCTCGAGCACCGGTGGTTCGAGCCGATCGTGGCCACTCGGTCGAGTACCACGGCTCGTGCCGGTGATGGAGCGGCCATGACTTCGATTCGTTATGGAGACTTGATCGGTTCTCCGAGTTATTTACCACTACATTCAGTGGAGCCACATCAGAGGATCCTCAGGACTTTTTATTCAATTGCCATGAGATTCTCAAGACTATGGGGATCGTGGAGACAAACGGAGTTGACTTCTGTACCTTCAGACTTGCAGGATCCGCCAAGACTTGGTGGAGAGATAATTGCTTGACTCGACCAGCAGGGTCCCCAGCTTTATCATGGGATCAATTTGCGGAACTATTTATGGAGAAGTTTCTCCCTGCTACTCAGCGGGATGTACTTCGGAGGCAGTTTGAGCATCTCCATCAGGGCCCCAGCTGACCCTCAGCCTGCCCAGCCAACCAAAGGCGGGGGTAGAGATTATAGAGGTAGAGGTCGAGACCGTAGAGGTGGAGACCGTCCAGCGAGAGGTAGAGGTCAGCCAGTTGATGGTCGTCCTAGAGACGCAGCTCAGAGGGGAGGCGCATGTCACACCTCCTTTTTCCGCACCCGCGGGAGCGCGAGGGAGTTTTTCCAATTAAAGGACAATCGAGACGGGATCAATTTATTAAATTCAGAGTCGCCACTTGGGAAGATAATGGTGTCCCAAGTCACCGGTTTGATCCCGAACCGAGGAAATTTATGACTTTGTAATATAGTCCGCGAAACTAGAAAACTGGATAAGGAACTCTGTTAACCCGGAAGAAGGTGTTAGGCACTCCCGGATTCCGTGGTTTTAGCACGGTCGCTCAACTGCACTTTTTGCTTTTATCTGATTTTTTTATATACTTTAACTATGTATTTTTAATGCTCCGCTTTTATTTTTAGAAGAATTGCGACGTCACGAAAACACATTTCGAGTCACACCGTAACCAGTACGCCTGTGACTTTAATGTATTTCAGTTTCGCCGAGAGTAAGATTTGGGTCACATAAATGCGCACCCGTATTTAGGAAAGTAATTTACTTATAAATCGTGCCTAAAGAGTCTATCGTCTTTATTAACTCTGGGAAAGGACCGTGAAATTCACTAAACGGTCCTTCCAAGTCTAAGTTTTTATAACAATTAATTTGAGGGACCCGCACTTGTGTATTTTTGTTTGGCGAGGCTCGTCTCATTATTTTATTTAAGGTCAATCCTAACATAACTATATTTTCTACTTATTTCATCTATTGGTTTTAAATCGAAATGGAATTTACTTCTTATAATTGACAGTCCGGATGATGAGCTAGACTGTCTATTCCGGATTTGGGCCATTTGTAATAGTAATCAAAGCCCAATATATTCCAACGCTTTTAGCATATGATTGGACCAATGTCCGGACGAATAAGAGTGCCCTAATGCTTTTGGCGTTACTGTTATTCTTACTGGTTTACCTATTCAAATTTCAGTATTTACAAGTTATCATGTTCCAACGAAATTTATTCAAAGTCATCCTGTTTCAGTATAAGTTATTTGGGGAATACAATCACAATCGCTAGTGTTCAAAAGTAACTCTGGATTAAACAACGAAATTTAGTTATCGTTCCAGCTATCATGTTTGAATTGAACCTCTAATTATCCGATTTACACCTAAAACACAAGATTAAACGAACATAATTTCCAGATTTCATTTCACACACTAATTACTTAAAATCATTCCAAATATAACTATTAACTTTAATATTACAATGAATTCTAATTGTTACTAGAAAATCTATTCACAAGTCAAGTATTATTGCTATCTAAATATAAGTAGCAAAATCGGTCCAAAATATACAATCCAGTTAACAAGTCCTTTAGAAATGCAAATTCAACAGAAAAGTGGCTAAATGTATCATAATCAACTTCTTCATTCCATTCTTAAAATTGGAGATCTACATCATATTGAATTCGGAATGTGTACCTGGCAATTACAATGAATGGAGGTCAGTTGCAGCAGCAGTAAGACACAATAACCACAGCAACAGAACAACAACAACCACCACAACAAACAACAGCCTCAACCACCACAGCGCAACGGAAGAAAAGAGCAACAGAACAACGGCAACGACAGGAGCAACAGAAGAAACGAACAACAACAAAATAAAAAGCAGCACCGAACAACAGTGTAACAGCAGCCACAGCAGTGTGTAACAGCCGCAACAATTCACAACAACAGCAGTAGAACAAAACAACCAGCAGCAGTAAGAAAAACTATATCCCGTATACCTCTCTAGTGTGTTTGTTTTAGAATACTCTCCAATGTCTATTTTTCTCCCCAGGCTCCTCCTCTTAATGTTTTTCCCTTTCTGTGTCTTCCAGTGTTTCTTATATTTCTAGTGAGTATTCGTGTGTGTATGCCTCTCAAAAATGTTTTCTCTCTCTATCAGTGTATTCTTTGATCCCTCCCCCTTAAGACCTTCTGTTCTCTCTTTTTTAATACCCCTCTTCTTTTTACAGCTCATAAGAGCATTAAGACCC
Organism: Nicotiana noctiflora; assembly: GCA_032618575.1. Taxonomy (NCBI): domain Eukaryota; kingdom Viridiplantae; phylum Streptophyta; class Magnoliopsida; order Solanales; family Solanaceae; genus Nicotiana; species Nicotiana noctiflora. The sequence goes on from JASVEL010005709.1 coordinate 191,974, forward strand.
ATTTAATTAAGCATTTTTCATCAACTCCACTACCATATGTTTTGTTCCCCATTAAAACTTATCTTTTCCTTATTTAATTCAAAAGTTATGGGTGAGTTTGTTTAATCAATCCCTTTACCTCCCCATTATGCTTTGTTTTCCACTAACACATTAAATTAATGGTTAATTAAGTACTATAGTGACAGCCCACTTAGCTAGACCATTTACCAAATAGTTAAACCCCAAAATAGCCCCGAAACTTCTGACATTACTATTCTACCAGCTATAACCAATTCAAACCTAACAATTGACTGATTCAACATATGGAAGTAATTCCATTTTCAACAACATTAGGATAACATAGTAAAGTCAAGTTCATATCAGAACAAAGATAGGGATTCAATTCATGAAACTCACATTGGGTCAAGTAGCATGGTTTAAAGAGGAACATTGAACACACCAATCAAACTCATCTCAATCACACAACTAGAGCCAAATGATAACCCTACTGGAATGAACCGAAATGAACTATTTATCATGTTTTTCTGGCTTTTAATCAAACTAATCGACGACACCTAAACAGTCGATTACACAACCTATAACATATAGAAACTAAACACAAACAAACACACTAAGATAGACCAATAGGTGATTCTAATTTACTCGCAATCAATTCGAGCAAAGATCTTATTACAGTACTAATTTTGTCCAAGTGTTCTAAAAAACAGTGTTACAAAATCAGTGGAGGATGCTTTGACTAGTCGATTACAATGCATCTAATCGATAAACAATAGGCGACGAACAAACCAACAATCCATACTGATTCGTATAACAAAACTCGGTGAACAAACAGAACTAACACATACGAATTCAACAAACCACGAAGATAAATTAAAACATAGATGAAAGAAAAATGAATTAGAAACAAAAAACGTCATAACCACGATGCCAATACTGATTTCAAGCATATACACGGATTTTATATATGAAAATCAAGCAAATTGAAAGCTCGAATAAAAGAAATATAACTTGAAATATCTAACCTTTTATTATCTAAAATCTGGAGCAACTATACCGAAAACAGAGCTCTAAGAATAGAAAAATTCTTGGGCGCGCTACAGTAGTCATCTAGACCGGAATCAGCGACCTGAGCTGATGACGGAACCACATCGAGTCGAATTCCAATTAGCAAACCCTCGAACAACCTTCTTCTTTGATCTATGTCTCCTCACTGTTTGAGTGTGCATGATTTTTGATAATTGCGGCGGAATTTAGGATTCTTTGTGTCTTGTTTGAATTTATGAATCAGCGACTGAAATGTCTGCTCTTTAGAGGATTCGGGTTTACTGATGGCTTTAACGGGTTGAGGACATTTGGATTTGACATCGGCGATGGCAGTAAGGACTTGGGGTTTGGCGGTCTTGGTGAATACATCATGGAGACGGCGGTGAGCAAGTTCGCTGGACAGTAGGGTCGTTTGGACGTTGGTGTTCGGCGGCTTCTATGATGGAGCTACGGCGATTTTGGTTGAAAATGCGAGTGGTCGGCGGCGTGATGGTTGTGAGATGAAAGGGGGGCGTTTGGAAGAGGTCTTTTAGGGTTTGGGGAGATTGGGAAATGAAATGAGAAAGAAAAGAGGGGGGTTTGGTTATTTTCGGACCGGGTCGGGTAAAACGGGTTGGGCGTGGGTATGGGTTGGTTTTTGGGGTATTTTGTTTGGGCTTAGTCTTATTTAATGAAAGATGGCCCAAATGTGGTTTGTTCTTCTATATTTTTTTTTTCTTTTCTTTTATTCCTTAAAATAAAACTAAAATTCTAAAAATTCTAAATTAACTTATAGAAATAAATCGACTTATAAAAGGTACGAGTTAAATCGTTATAACAATTAATACAAAATTAAATAACAATTAGGGCTAAAACCACACAATTAGACTTTAGACATTAAACACATATTTTTGTTCTTTTTCCATTTTCGTCAAATAAACTTAATTACTCTAAATTACAAACATGAATTTTATATGCAGAATGCAAACATTTTGTATTTTATATTAATTTAATAAATAGGCACGCACACACAAAAAATGCAAATAATAAAAGAAAAATAACACAAAAATCACCAAAATCACGCACAATACAAAACTATTTATTTTTTTGAATTTTCTGGGAGTAATTCTCATGTAGGGCAAAAATCACGTGCTCACAGCTGCCCCTCTTTGCGCGTAAACACGAAGAGTTTTCGTGCAAAGATAAGTGAGCGGATACGAGCGATTTTTTGCCCGTTTGAGCACTCCGTATGAAGCATTGTTTGGAAAAGTTTGACCGAACCTTTACTTCAGAAGGTCTCCTACATATCCCTGGCTAAAAGGGAATCAGGTCAATGTAGTTCGGGAAGTTTTGGTAGTTGGGACTACCATGATTGCTGTGATCTTGCTGTTACTGCTGTTGTTGCTGTTACTGCTGTTGCCACTGCTTAACCGATCTCCTTATTACACCGTGTTAAACGAAAAATAAGAAGCTAGACTAAGTTACAGTATTGCAAATTCTTATCTATCTTTTCAACTTGATCTTGTCATGCTCCTTGCCATCCTGCTGGCTCTGACGTTTCCTCACATGCTTCTTCTCCTCTGACAATTGTTGTCTCGGCCTATCTTGATTGCCGACCTCCGACCATTGGTTCCTTCTTTGTGGTCTTCGAACTATTCTCCTTCGAAATCTGAATCTATCTTTTCTGATCCTTGTTGCCTTCCTTCTGCTTACGAACTTGGATTCATACCGGGGATTTCTGTTACATTCAACCGCTTTCCTCAACCAAATTAAAAATAAATCGCCACTCCATTCTCCAGGCGGGCTCCCTGACTTCAACTACAACTTCACAATAAATCGCCACTCCATTCTCCAGGCGGGCTCCCTGACTTCAACTACAACTTCAAAACTAAATCGCCACTCCATTCTCCGGGCGGGCTCCCTGACTTCAACTACAACTTCAAAACTAATTTCGGCCTATCTTGATTGCCGAACTCCGACCGTTGGTCCCTCCCTTTGTAATCTTCGAATTATTCTCCTTCGAAGTTTGTACCTATCTTTCTGATCCTTGTTGCCTTCTTTCTGCTTACGAACTTGGATTCATGCCGGGGATTTCTGTTACATTCAACCGCTTTCCTCAACCAAATTAAAAAATAAATCGCCACTCCATTCTTCAGGCGGGCTCCCTGACTTCAACTATAACTTCAAAACTAAATCGCCACTCCATTCTCCAGGCGGGCTCCCTGATTTCAATTACAACTTCAAAATAAGTCGCCACTCCATTCTTCAGGCGGGCTCCCTGACTTCAACTACAACTTCAAAACTACATCGACACTCCATTCTTCAGGTGGGCTCCCTGACTTCAACTACAACTTTAAAACTAAATCGCCATTCCATTCTACAGGCGGGCTCCCTGACTTCGACAACAAATTTTGAACTTCATCCCATCCCTATCGTCTTCCTTTGCTTCCTGCACCATTTTCTTCTTCCTGCGTCGCCTCTTAAACCATCATTTCTCCTAAATTACCTTGTTCTGGAACTGCTTTCCTCCTGGGTCGTGTTGTTTTCCCTCCTGACTGCTGGGGATATCTTTAGAATTGTTTACTTGCCTGCTGAGGATAATGATGCTGGGAAAATTTTCCTTCATTCCCTCCCTTCCTTTGACTCATGCGCTTGAATTTGCATTGGGAACTCTCGTTGTAACTCCCTGCTTTATGGTGGGTTATTGGTTTCAAGACCTGCAATGTAAAGACTGAAGACATGCCTCTTGTTATACAGGTAGGCGCATGTTTTTGTTAGCAACTTTAAAATGCATGTTGGCAATAATTTACAAAATATGTATAGGAAAATGTAAAATAAAACGTAAAATATCCTATTCGAGGGCGGATAGTCCCATCGTATTCTATTCGAGGGCGGAATACTCCCATTGTATCCTATTCGAGGGCGAATACTCCCATTGTATCCTATTCGAGGGCGAACACTCCCATTGTATCCTATTCGAGGGCGAACACTCCCATTGTATCCTATTCGAGGGCGAACACTCCCATTGTATCCTATTCGAGGGCGAATACTCCCATTGTATCCTATTCGAGGGCGAATACTCCCATTGTATCCTATTCGAGGGCGAATACTCCCATTGTATCCTATTCTAGGGCGAATACTCCCATTGTATCCTATTCGAGGGCGAATACTCCCATTGTATCCTATTCGAGGGCGAACACTCCCATTGTATCCTATTCGAGGGCGAACACTCCCATTGTATCCTATTCGAGGGCGAATACTCCCATTGTATCCTATTTGAGGGCGAATACTCCCATTGTATCCAATTTGAGGGCGAATACTCCCATTGTATTCTATTTGAGGGCGAATACTCCCATGATATCAATGTATGAAAGTGAACAAACCTGAGACGTCCTGTTTGAAGGTGGACAAACCAGAAACATCCTATTTGAAGGCGGACAAGCCTGATGCGTCATCTTGAATTGCTTTCCTCGTTTATCCGAGAAAATTTTCAACAACGGCAGAAAATTTTCTGCCCCAGTATTGGTGTTCTTCCTTGTGGCATGACTTTCTGCTATCAATAACACTTTCTTTCCCTGTTTCAAGTCAAAGAAAATTTGTTAGTTCAAAACATTGTGAGCGGTTGTGCCGCTCCTGTAGGGTGGTTTTTCCTTTTCCCATTTCCTCGTTTGGGGTTCCCAAAACTTGTTGGGGAATGATTTCATATGTTGGAGATGATATTCCTGCTGGGGATGGGTTTTTTCCATTTATCCCTTCCCTGTTATCTGTTTCTCAACTTGTTGCGGTCATTTTGTTGGAGATGGGATTTCCTTTCTTCCTTTATCTTCTGGGTTGTCCGACCACCTCGGCACTTGCTGTAGATAACATTGCTGAGGGATTTTCATTTCCTCAAAATTAGCGTTTCACTCTTTTTGACGGCTGTTGAGGACGACACTGATCCGAAGACCATTTCCCTTAAGACTTTCCTTCTTCCCCAAGTGGGTATTGACTTCGAGAAAATTTTCAAACTGAAAAGAAAATTTTCTGCCCCAGTTTAATAATCTTCTTTGCACCCTACTTCTCTGTCGTCAATGGCATTTCCTTGCTTTGTGTAATAATTGGAAAGTTGGTGGCAAGTTTTGAAGTCATTTCTCACTTGTTCTGACTAGACAGACTTTGATGGGGAATCTTTGATAAAATGAGAAAGATAAAAAGAAACAAAATAGAAGACAAAGGGAAAAAAAATGACTCGCTAACAAGAAATAACTATAAAACTTATCAAACGCGAATACCAATTCTACTGGTCATGACATGCACATATGGCCTATCCTCCGTCGTTAATTTCCTTTCACGATTTCTGTCTCGTGATTTCCATCCGATTATCACCTTTATTCGACTTGTAGTGCCCGAAGGGTTTTCACTTTCAAGCCTCTCTCATTTTGATTTTCTCTCAGCTTTCGTCGCCTTATGGTGCCTGTGAAGGTTTTCACCGGTAAGACTCTCTCATTTGTATCACTTTTAGCTGGGGATTGGGGTGTCATTGCCAAGACTCTCTCGTAGTTCCTTTCTGCTGGGGATCAGAGTCTTTTTCTGCTGGGAATCAAAGTGTCATATTCTGATGAGACTCTCGTGTTTGTTTGACTTGGCCTATTTTGAAGACTGATCGGAAAGTCTTTCTTTGGACCGTAATGTGGGATTCGGATAGGGCTAGAATGAAAGGGTATTAAAGGCTCAAACAAATCAATTTTGGGTTCAAAATTTACAACCTTCGGACCTAACTTTATTTATAATAAATACAATTTTTCTTTGCCCCAGTTTCATATTTGGGGAATTCTTATTTCTTTATTTACACTATGACCGAGCTGTGAAGCGCCTACGTATCCTCTTTAAGGAATCAGGTCAAATGTAGTTCCCATTCCCTTTTTTTTCAAGTTGCTCTTTTTCATTCATTTTTCTTTTTCTTTTCTTTATCTCTTTTTGTTGTTTTCTTTTCTTTTCTTTTTCTTTATCCCTTTCTTCTCTTGTCTTTCAAACTTGTGTTTCTAGTCTTTGCAACTAATTCCGAAGGAAGGGTATGAAAGATTTTAAAATAAGGCACAAAGGGTTGACGATGGATAAAGTGTTTGGATAGCAGAACAAAATGCCTTCGTCATTCCAATCTTCAAAACATGCCAAGTACAAACAACCTATTCACGACATCTTCTGGTTATATCATGATTGATAACCATATCGTCCATTTGCCTTTTCATCTATCATTTTAAAGTATTGCTGGATGACACTTTCATTTCAGTATCACGAGCGAACCCCGTCTTAGCATAGCCAATTTTCCATTAAGGGTTTCTTCATGTTTTACCTGCCCCAGTCTCACATGATTCGGGCTCCAAATAATCTCAAATCATTTTTATTTCTTTTTAAAATGACCTGATTATCTTCGAATTGCTTCATGATTAACTTTTAAGATCAGGCCACAATTATGCGTGCATGGCATGTCACTAGTGTTGACAGAAAAATGACTATAAAGAAGAAAGACTTAAATCAAAGAAAAATGACTCGAAATAATGGCAAACAAGAGAGTTGCATTAGACGAACTAGAAATGAATTAATACAACAAAACAAACACAATAAACTGGGGTACACCCTTGGAACAAACCTACACAATACTAAATGAGGTATTACGACCAATAGAAAACTGGACAAAATAGAACGATAAAAGGGTTTGAGTTACATGACAATATCCTGATTACAACCCTGAAATAATCTGGACAACAGAAATGACAACAAAATAAGCCACCAAAAACTCCATTCTGGTTGACCAAGAAATGGAGAGTCTTCCCGATTACCAAGCACGATATTTTGGCCACTGAGCTTCGCATCAATATTACCAAGGCCACTTATTTGCTTCGACATTTTCAGCTTTAGTCAATACATCCCCACAAAGCGTCCATCATGGCGCGCAGGTAAAGGACTCTATGCGATATTCTTGGTGTCACTATCTTGGATCATAATCGGGTTTTCCTGGATCTTCTGTTTCCGGTTCACCACAAACCAACCACCTCAATTCTCAACAATTCAAAAATGGAATCAGTCAGTCCTTATCCATATTTTTTGCTTACTTCTTTTTCTTTTTCTTTTTTTTTCTTTTTTTTTCATTTTTTTTTTCATTTTTTTTCATATATATACATATACAATTGTGGTCGAATCTTATGGAGATTGCCTACGTATCATGACCCCGCATGAATCAGACCGAGCGTAGTTCTTGCAAATTAATGCAAGAAATAAAGAGATGTTTATTTGATTTTTTTTTTTTGAATAAAAATTGTACAAGCCGACTCCAACTACAAACTTGTGTAGGAGATTTCTACAAGAAAAAGAATATTTTTTGGTGTCAATTATGCCTATTTCTACAAAATTGGCCACATAATGGCTTATTTGACAAAATGACTATTTTTGCAAAATTTATTTAAGAAAGATAAACTTGAATTTTTTTTTTGTTTTGTGGCTCATGGGGCATCGTTCGGCATCACCATAAACCAACACAAGACTATTTTTCATAAATTGGCCATGTAATGGCTTATTTAGACAAAGTGGCTCTTTTTGCAAAATTTTATTTAAGAAGATGCAAATTCAAAATTTTTTATCCTGGGGCCTATGGGGCATCGTTCAACACCGACACAGGCCAACACAAGACTGAGGAAGTTAAAATGCAAAAATGTGGCTATTTCAGCAAAACTCCGGCCATGTAATGGCTTATTTGATAAAGTGGTTATTTTTGTAAAGTTGAGTGATGACTCAAACTTGATTTTTTGCGGATACATCCTTTCGCATTTCCGCGAGGGAATATTTCCAGGTTGTGTCCAAAATTATTTACAAATGACTCAAAGTGGCTATTTTTGCAAAAACGGCCTTCCGACGTCCTTTTAAGGGACATTAGGCTTATTTTAAGCAAGAATAGCATTACCCGACTTATTTATAACAAAAATAAAAATTTTGACATTTTTGGTTATTTTTGCAAAAAGGGTGTGAACCCGGACTTGATTTTGCGGCTATGGCCTTGCAATATTTCCACAAGGAATATTTCAAGGTCGTGCCCGCAAATTATTAAAATGATTCAAAGTGGCTATTTTTGCAAAAAAATAGCCTTCCGGTGTCCTTTCGGAACATTCGGCTATTTTCAAAAACAGCGTCACTTCGATTTATTGACAAAATTAAACACACACATTTTTTTTGATTTTTTTAAAGGGGTGGTTGGACCCGATGAGGGTTGCCTACGTATCCCACCTAATGGGGAGAATCAAACCTGCGTAGTTCGGTCAGATTATTTTATGACCAATTATTTCAACAAAATTGTTCTTCCTATTTTTCAAATTTTCAAATTTTCGACAGTATTTCGTCAATATTTTTGATATTTTTCTATTCCAAAATTCTATTTATTTATTTATATTTTTTTTTTGGAATTTAACCAATCATCATAATAATACATGATAAATAAATGCAGCATATAATATGCTCGGTCTTTGATTACCGGGTCACCTGTCCTAGACGGACCCAACCCCTGCGTTGAGTCCCCTAAATCGAATGCAACATGATGCAAATAAGCGTTCCTACTAGGGATCCGGCATGAAGTCACGTTATTCTAAGTTTAAAACCCGGGTATGTGTTCTAGACTGTGTACCCGAGCGGACAACTCGAGTTGAGGAAGGAGCTCCTTTCCGGGAACCAAAAGGTCAGCCGGCTTAGAAACTTTCCGAGCCTCTTTATTATTTCGGGGTATGACACTAACAGAATAGGGAGTCTCAACCAGTGAGCACATCCCCGGGGGTGAGAAAAGAAGGGTTTCGGCACGGTTTATATGTACAGTTCAGATAATATCAAAGCGGTAAACATATAGCACATTAATCAAACATATAATAAAATTAGATATAGACAAAAACAACAATTTAACTGAGCTCGAATTCTTAAACCCTGAACCGAAGTTCTGGGTGTAAGTCCCCAGCAGAGTCGCCAGAGCTGTCACACCTCCTTTTTCCGCACCCGCGGGAGCGCGAGGGAGTTTTTCCAATTAAAGGACAATCGAGACGGGATCCATTTATTAAATTCAGAGTCGCCACTTGGAAAAATAATGGTGTCCCAAGTCACCGGTTTGATCCCGAACCGAGGAAATTTATGACTTTGTAATATAGTCTGCGAAACTAGAAAACCGGATAAGGAACTGTGTTAACCCAGGAGAAGGTGTTAGGCACTCCCGGATTTCGTGGTTTTAGCACGGTCGCTCAACTGCACTTTTTGCTTTTATCTGATTTTTTTTATATATTTTAACTATGTATTTTTAATGCTCCGCTTTTAATTTTAGAAGAATTGCGACGTCACGAAAACACATTTCGAGTCACACCACAACCAGTACGCCTGTGACTTTAATGTATTTCAGTTCCGCCGAGAGTAAGATTTGGGTCACATAAATGCGCACCCGTATTTAGGAAAGTAATTTACTTATAAATCGTGCCTAAAGAGTCTATCGTCTTTATTAACTTTGGGAAAGGACCGTGAAATTCACTAAACGGTCCTTCCAAGTCTAAGTTTTTATAACAATTAATTTGAGGGCCCCGCACTTGTGTATTTTTTGTTTGGCGAGGCTCGTCTCATTATTTTATTTAAGGTCAATCCTAACATAACTATATTTTCTACTTATTTCATCTATTGGTTTTAAATCGAAATGGAATTTACTTCTTATAATTGACAGTCCGGATGATGAGCTAGACTGTCTATTCCGGATTTGGGCCATTTGTAATAGTAATCAAAGCCCAATATATTCCAACGCTTTTAGCATATGATTGGACCAATGTCCGGACGAATAAGAGTGTCCTAATGCTTTTGGCGTTACTGTTATTCTTACTGGTTTACCTATTCAAATTTCAGTATTTACAAGTTATCATGTTCCAACGAAATTCATTCAAAGTCATCCTGTTTCAGTATAAGTTATTTGGGGAATACAATCACAATCGCTAGTGTTCAAAAGTAACTCTGGATTAAACAACGAAATTTAGTTATCGTTCCAGCTATCCTGTTTGAATTGAACCTCTAATTATCCGATTTACACCTAAAACACAAGATTAAACGAACATAATTTCCAGATTTCATTTCACACACTAATTACTTAAAATCATTCCAAATATAACTATTAACTTTAATATTACAATGAATTCTAATTGTTACTAGAAAATTTATTCACAAGTCAAGTATTATTGCTATCTAAATATAAGTAGCAAAATCGGTCCAAAATATTCAATCCAGTTAACAGTCCTTTAGAAATGCAAATTCAACAGAAAAGTGGCTAAATGTATCATAATCAACTTCTTCATTCCATTCTTAAAATTGGAGATCTACATCATATTGAATTCAGGATGTGTACCTGGCAATTACAATGAATGGAGGTCAGTTGCAGCAGCAGTAAGACACAATAACCACAGCAACAGAACAACAACAACCACCACAACAAACAACAGCCTCAACCACCACAGCGCAACGGAAGAAAAGAGCAACAGAACAACGGCAACGACAGGAGCAACAGAAGAAACAAACAACAACAAAATAAAAAGCAGCACCGAACAACAGTGTAACAGCAGCCACAGCAGTGTGTAACAGCCGCAACAATTCACAACAACAGCAGTAGAACAAAACAACCAGCAGCAGTAAGAAAAACTATATCCCGTATACCTCTCTAGTGTGTTTGTTTTAGAATACTCTCCAATGTCTATTTTTCTCCCCAGGCTCCTCCTCTTACTGTTTTTCCCTTTCTGTGTCTTCCAGTGTTTCTTATATTTCTAGTGAGTATTTGTGTGTGTATGCCTCTCTAAAATGTTTTCTCTATCTATCAGTGTATTCTTTGATCCCTCCCCCTTAAGACCTTCTGTTCTCTCTTTTTTAATACCCCTCTTCTTTTTACAGCTCATAAGAGCATTAAGACCCATTTAATTAAGCATTTTTCCATCAACCCCACTACCATATGTTTTGTTCCCCATTAACACTTATCTTTTCCTTATTTAATTCAAAAGTTATGGGTGAGTTTGTTTAATCAATCCCTTTACCTCCCCATTATGCTTTGTTTTCCACTAACACATTAAATTAATGGTTAATTAAGTACTATAGTGACAACCCACTTAGCTAGACCATTTACCAAATAGTTAAACCCCAAAATAGCCCCGAAACTTCTGACATTACTATTCTACCAGCTATAACCAATTCAAACCTAACAATTGACTGATTGAACATATGGAAGTAATTCCATTTTCAACAACATTAGGATAACATAGTAAAGTCAAGTTCATATCAGAACAAAGATAGGGATTCAATTCATGAAACTCACATTGGGTCAAGTAGCATGGTTTAAAGAGGAACATTGAACACACCAATCAAACTCATCTCAATCACACAACTAGAGCCAAATGATAACCCTACTGGAATGAACCGAAATGAACTATTTATCATGTTTTTCTGGCTTTTAATCAAACTAATCGACGACACCTAAACAATCGATTACACAAGCTATAACATATAGAAACTAAACACAAACAAACACACTAAGACAGACCAATAGGTGATTCTAATTTACTCGCAATCAATTCGAGCAAAGATCTTATTACGGTACTAATTTTGTCCAAGTGTTCTAAAAAACAGTGTTACAAAATCAATGGAGGATGCTTTGACTAGTCGATTACAATGCATCTAATCGATAAACAATAGGCGACGAACAAACCAACAATCCATACTGATTCGTATAACAAAACTCGGTGAACACACATAACTAACACATACGAATTCAACAAACCACGAAGATAAATTAAAACATAGATGAAAGAAAAATGAATTAGAAACAAAAAACGTCATAACCACGATGCCAATACTGATTTCAAGCATATACACGGATTTTATATATGAAAATCAAGCAAATTGAAAGCTCGAATAAAAGAAATATAACTTGAAATATCTAACCTTTTATTATCTAAAATCTGGAGCAACTATACCGAAAACAGAGCTCTAAGAATAGAAAAATTCTTGGGCGTGCTACAGTAGTCATCTAGACCGGAATCAGCGACCTGAGCTGATGACGGAACCACATCGAGTCGAATTCCAATTAGCAAACCCTCGAACAACCTTCTTCTTTGATCTATGTCTCCTCACTGTTTGAGTGTGCATGATTTTTGATAATTGCCGCGGAATTTAGGATTCTTTGTGTCTTGCTTGAATTTACGAATCAGCGACTGAAATGTCTGCTCTTTAGAGGATTCGGGTTTACTGATAGCTTTAACGGGTTGAGGACACTTGGATTTGACATCGGCGATGGCAGTAAGGACTTGGGGTTTGGCGGTCTTGGTGAATACATCATGGAGACGGCGGTGAGCAAGTTCGCTGGACAGTAGGGTCGTTTGGACGTTGGTGTTCGGCGGCTTCTATGATGGAGCTACGGCGATTTTGGTTGAAAATGAGAGTGGTCGGCGGCGTGATAGTTGTGAGATGAAAGGGGGGCGTTTGGAAGAGGTCTTTTAGGGTTTGGGGAGATTGGGAAATGAAATGAGAAAGAAAAGAGGGGGGTTTGGTTATTTTCGGACCGGGTTGGGTAAAACGGGTTGGGCGTGGGTATAGGTTGGTTTTTGGGGTATTTTGTTTGGGCTTAGTCTTATTTAATGAAAGATGGCCCAAATGTGGTTTGTTCTTCTATATTTTTTTTTCTTTTCTTTTATTCCTTAAAATAAAACTAAAATTCTAAAAATTCTAAATTAACTTATAGAAATAAATCGACTTATAAAAGGTACGAGTTAAATCGTTATAACAATTAATACAAAATTAAATAACAATTAGGGCTAAAACCACACAATTAGACTTTAGACATTAAACACATATTTTTGTTCTTTTTCCATTTTCGTCAAATAAACTTAATTACTCTAAATTACAAACATGAATTTTATATGCAGAATGCAAACATTTTGTATTTTATATTAATTTAATAAATAGGCACGCACACACAAAAAATGCAAATAATAAAAGAAAAATAACACAAAAATCACCAAAATCACGCACAATACAAAACTATTTATTTTTTTTGAATTTTCTGGGAGTAATTCTCATGTAGGGCAAAAATCACGTGCTCACAGTGCAGATCCCCGATTCTATGCTTTACCAGCCAGGCCAGAGGCAGAGGCATCAGATGCCGTGATTACAGGTACTATTCTTGTGTGTGGCAGAGGTGCTTCGGTATTATTTGACCCTGGATCTACATATTCCTATGTGTCTTCCTACTTCGCACCGTATTTGGCTGTGCCCGGCTATGCTCTGGATATTCCAGTTTATGTGGCTACACCAGTGGGTGACTCCGTTGTAGTCGATCGGGTGCATCGTTCGTGCGTAGTTATATTTGGGGGTCTTGAGACCCGTGTTGATCTGTTCTTTTGGACATGGTAGATTTTGATGTCATATTGGGGATGGACTGGTTGTCCCCATACCATGCTATTCTTGATTGCCATGATAAGACGGTGACCTTAGCCTTGCCGAATCACCCCGACTAGAGTGGAAAGGTACCTCGAGCCACTCCGTTCGCACTGTTATTTCCTATGTTAAGGCTCGACGCATGGTCGAGAAGGGGTGTCTAGCTTATCCGGCTTATGTTCGTGATTCCAGCGCGCAGAAGTTCCTTCCGTTGAGTCGGTCCCTATTGTACGGGAGTTCCCGAGGTTTTTCCTTTGGACCTGCCGGGCATGCCACACTGACGGGGATATTGATTTCCGCATTGATATGGCACCGGGCACTCGGCCCATCTCTATTCCACCTATCGTACGGCCCGCGGGAGCTAAAGAATTGAAAGATCGGTTCTGAGGACCTTGCGAGAAGGGCTTTATCGGAGCCGAGTGTTTCCCCCAGGGAGCACTCGTATTATTTGTAAAGAAGAAAGATGGCTCGATGCGGATGTGTATTGATTACCGGCGAGTTAAACATGGTGACTATCAAAAATAAATATCCACTTCCACGAATTGATGATTTATTTGACCGGATTTAGGGTACCAAGGTATTTTCAAAGATAGATTTGAGGTCAGGCTACCATCAGCTGAAGATCAGGGCGGCTGACATTCCTAAGACGACCTTTCGCTCTAGATATGGGCATTATGAGTTCTTGGTCATGTCCTTCGGGTTGACCGATGCCCCAGCAGCATTCATGGAGTTGATGAATCGGGTATTCAGGCCTTACTTAGATCCTGTTCGTGATAGTCTTTATAGATGACATCCTGGTGTACTCCCGCGGCCAGGAAGAGCACGAGCAGCACCTCAGAGTGGTTCTTCAGACTCTGAAAGATAACCAGCTATATGCCAAATTTTCTAAATGTGAGTTCAGGCTGAGTTCGGTAGCATTTCTGGGTCACATTGTATCCGTGGAAGGTATTCAGATAGACCCGAGGAATATTGAGGCAGTCAAGAATTGGCCTCGACCAGCTTCAGCTACTGAGATTTGAAGTTTCTTGGGGTTAGCCAGTTATTATTGTCAATTTGTGGAGGGATTCTCATTCATAGCAGCCCCGATGACCAGGTTGACCCGAAAGGGTGTCCAGTTTCAGTGGTCAGACGAGTGTGAGGAGAGCTTTCAGAAGCTCAAGACAGCTTTGACTACGACACCGATATTGGTTTTGCCCACAGGTTCAGGGCGTTATACAGTTTATTGTGATGCTTCTCGTGTTAGTCTTAGCGCAGTATTGATGTAGGATGTCATGGTCATTGCTTATGCTTTGAGGCAGTTGAAGATCCACGAGAAGAATTACCCAGTCTATGATCTTGAATTAGCAGCAGTGGTTCATGCCTTAAAGATCTGGAGGCATTATCTATATGGTGTGACATGTGAGGTGTACACTGATCACAAAAGCCTACAGTACTTGTTCAAGCAGAAGGAGTTGAATCTACGACGGCGGAGATGGTTAGAGTTGCTAAAAGACTATGATGTTACTATCTTATATCACCCAGGTAAGGCCAATGTGGTGGCCGATGCTTTGAGTAGAAAGTATGCCAGCATGGGTAGTCTTGCATACATTCCGGTCAGTCAGAGACCATTAGCTCTAGATGTCCAGGCCTTAGCCAACCGGTTCGTGAGATTAGACATTTCTGAGCCTAGCAGGGTATTAGTTTGCACGGTCGCTCGTTCTTCTTTATTAGAGCGTATCCGTGAGAGGCAATTTGATGATCCTCATTTGCGTGAGTTGAGAGTTACAGTACAGCGGGGAGGTGCCACACAGGTAAATCTAGATGATGATGGGGTATTGAAATTGCAGGGTCGAGTTTGTGTGCCCAATGTCGAAGGGATTCGAGAGTTAATCTTAGCGGAGGCCCACAGTTCGCGGTATTCTATTCACCCAGGCGCCGCGAAGATGTACCGGGACTTACGGCAGCACTATTGGTGGCGCAGAATGAAGAAAGATATCGTTGCGTATGTCGCTCAGTGTCTAAATTGTCAGCAGGTGAAATATGAGCACCAGAGACCTGGTGGTGTATTCCAGAGGATTGAAATTCCCGAGTGGAAATGGGAGCGGATCACTATGGACTTCGTTACTGGACTTCCTTTGACTCGGAGGAAATTTGATGCTATTTGGGTCATTGTTGATAGGTTGACCAAGTCAGCACACTTTATTCCAGTATCTGTCTCCTACTCGTCGGAGAGGTTAGCGGAGGTTTACATTAGGGAGATTGTTCGTCTCCATGGGGTGCCAGTATCTATTATCTCTGATCGGGGTACGCAGTTTACCTCACGGTTCTAGAAAGCGGTCCTGCAGGAGTTAGGCACCCAGGTTCAGTTGAGTACAACTTTTCATCCTCAGACGGACGGCCAGTCCGAGAGGACTATTCAGATTCTAGAAGACATGCTTCGAGCCTGTGTAATTGATTTTGGAGGCTCGTGGGACCAGTTTCTACCATTAGCAGAGTTCGCCTGCAATAACAACTACCAGTCTAGCATTCAGATGGCCCCGTCTGAGGCATTGTATGGTAGGCAATGTCGATCTCCAGTTGGATGTTTTGAGCCGGGAGAGGCTCGGTTGTTGGGTACGGACTTAGTTCGGGAGGCCTTGGACAAGGTCAAGACTATCCAAGAGAGATTGTTCAGCTCAGTCCAGGCAGAAGACTTATGCGGATCGTAAGGTTCGAGATGTAGATTTCATGGTTGGTGAACGAGTATTGCTCCGAGTGTCGCCTATGAAGGGCGTGATGAGGTTCGGGAAGAAGGGCAAGCTTAGTCCTAGGTATATTGGTCCATTTGAGATTCTAGACAGAGTGGGAGGGGTGGCTTACAGATTAGCTTTGCCGCCTAGCTTATCAGTCGTGCACCCAGTTTTTCACGTATCTATGCTTCGGAGATACCGCTGCGATCCCACACAGGTGTTAGACTTCAGTACTGTCCAATTGGGCAATGATCTATCTTACGAGGAGGAACCGGTAGCTATTTTAGACCGGCAGGTTTGACAGTTGAGGTCGAAGATTTTTCCTTCAGTGCGTGTCCAGTGGAGAGTTCAGCCTCCTGGGAGTCCGAGTCTAATATGTGGAGCTGTTATCCTCGTCTATTTTCTTACTCGGGTAGTTCTTTCTTTTGTCCGTTCGAGGACGAACGGTTGTTTTAGAGGTGGAGAATATGATGACCCAAAGGGTCATCACTTATTTAATTAATCATTTCGAGCTTCCGAGGCCTTGAAAACCTCATTCTATGTTGCCTCGATTTACGTGCACAATCCGAGCATGTAGCCGGAAAGATTTTGTGATAGAAAATATGAATTCTATGAGAAATTTGGATAAAAATGATATTAATATTGATATGGTTGACTTCGGTCAACATTTTTGGTAAACGGATCCGGACCGAGATTGGATGGTCCCGAGAGGTCCGTAGGAAAATATGGGACTTGGACATGCGTCCGGAGTCGAATTCCGAGGCCTAGAGCCCAAGTTATGAATTTTTCTATGAAATTGTTTTTGATGTAATTGTTAAAGAAAATGAATTAATTGACCTTGGTATCGGGCTCGTATTTTGGTTCCGACGCCCGGTACAAGTCTTAAATATTATATATGTGATTTCTGTAAAGTTTGGTGACATTTGGATGTCGTTTGAGATGTTTTGGATCTTGAGTCCCAAGTTTGAAAGTTTTGAAAACCAAAGGTATGAAAATCATGAATTTGAGGCTTGATTTGATGAAAACGAGGTGATATTGGCGATGTGATCGCACGAACAAGTTCATAATGTGTTTTTGAGGTTATGTACATGTTTGGTTTGGAGCCCGGGGGGCTCGGGTAAAGATTTGATAGGCCGTTGGATGAAATTCTGAATTTTTGAACTGCTGGTTTTTCACCCAGCTGTTGGCTTCGCAATTGCGAAGTATTTCTCGCAATTGCGAAGGGGACGGTGTAAGGCAAGGCTCGCAAATGCGAACCACGATCGCAAATGCGAAGCCCCGTTGACCTAACCTTGTTCGCAAATGCAAACAATTGTTCGAATGCGAACAAAAGTCAGCAAATGCGAATTTGCAAATGCGAACAAATGTTCGCAAATGCGAATTCGCAAATGCGAACAAAAGTTCGCAATTGCGAACTTCCCAGTTTTGTGCCTTGGTCCGCAAATGCGAACAAATGTTCGCAAATGCGAACATCCAAGTTTTGCCTTGGCTTCGCAAATGCGAACAAAAGTACGCAAATGCGAACTTCCCAGCCTTAGCTTATTTTTCAAACTCCTAAAATTGGTCGGGGTTCGCAATTGCGAACCCGTGTTCGCAAATGCGAACACAGAGACATGTAAAACACGATTTTCAGTTCATTTTTTCACTTTTTACAAAACAAAAACACCCATTTGCGATTCTTCACGGATTCCTTCTTCATCAAAACAATTGTAAGTCACTTTTTACTTAATTCTTTCAATTTCTAACATCATTAAACATGTTTTTCATTAGAAATCAAAGGTTTTCATGGTAGAATTCTTGTTTTTGTTAGAAAATAGGATTTTTCATAAATTGGGGAATTGGACCTCGAATTGAGGTCCGATTTTGAAACAAATCATATACATGAACTCGTGGGGGGATGGGTAACCGGATTTTGGTCCTAACCCCGAGTTCAGACCATGTGGGCCCGGGGTTGAAATTTACTATTCCGGGCAGAATGTTGTAAAAGTTGTATTTGGTCTTAAGAATTAGTTTGTTGAGTAGTATTGATGATATTAAATCAATTGTGTATAGATACGATTGGATTGGAGCCAAATTTGAAAGAAAAAGACATTTCCACGGATTTAATTGTTCATAAGCATTCGAGGTAAGTGTTTGTTCTATCCTAGTTTGAGGGAATAGGATTATGTGCTATGTGTTATGTGATCGAGTGCGGTTTATGGGCTGTGGTGACGAGCATCCATACACTGGCGTCTAGTATGACCGTGAGTCGTTGAAAATGATTATTTTGAGATATATTACAGATGAATTGTAATTGTTCTCCCTTGTTGGGACTTGTTGTGAAGATAATTATTGATTGCCCTTGATGGGACGGTTTATGAATTACTGTTTCTTTCTTTGCCCTTAATTGTGATTGTTATTTGGGTGAGGAAGAGTGATAATGCACGAAGGGTGATGCCGTGCCATGTTTATTTATTTATGCACGAAGGTTAATGTCGTGCCATGTTTATTTATTGATTATGCACGAAGGATCATGTCGTGCCCTGTTATTGAACCATGTACGAAGGATCATGCCGTACTATGGATGTGAAGATGAGAGTAAAAGCACGAAGGGTGATGCCGTATACTTTATTTGTTTATTTGGTGAGGATGAGAGTAAAAGCACGAAGGGTGATGCCATGCAACTGCTTGCTATTTCTTGAATTGATATTACTTGTGTTTACATTATACTTTGTTTTTTCCTTGTGAATTTATTAACTGTGGTTAATTGTTGAATTCTTTGAGATATTCCTTATTGTGTTAATGTTGCTCAATATTTCTGTTGTTTTGTGGTACATACAAATATAGAACTGCACAGGTTTATGTGAGTGTCCGGTCCTAGGCTTGTCACTACTTCTCCGGGATAGGCCAGGCACTTACCAACACATAGGGTCGGATTGTGCTGATACTACACTTCTGTGCGTTTTTGCACATGTCCAGGTTTTGAGCAAGAGCAGCACAGTAGTTCACTAGCAGGATTATCATACCTCCGAGACTAAGGTAGCTTGCAGACGTCCGCAAGCCCAGCGTCTCTCTCTTTATTTATGTTATTAGCTGGAGTCTCTTTGTTCCGAGACAAACAAAATTATGTTATATTTCCTTGAGACTTTTATGTGTAGTATTCCATAGTAGTTCGTGAGTTGGTGACTCCACGTCTTGGGTAGAGGATTTCAGTATGATTTTCACCTTGTGAATTGTTATTTCTATTTCGATAAAGTATTCCGCATTTGTTTAATTAAAATTGTGCTAAAAACAGGATAGTATGAATACAGTGGCTTGCCTAGCTACCATGAGTAGGCGCCATCACGATCCCGATGTTGGGGGAAAATCCGGGTCGTGGCACACAACATAACCTTTTGGACATAGAACTATTCAAATGACTAGGTGTTAGATTCTTTCGATATTCACTTATGTTCTTGAATTTTATTTGAATCTCATTCTTTAACTGTTTTTTTTAGTCTTGAATAAGTAGAATATATGTCTTAAGATTTCACAATGTTGTATTTCAAGTATCTCAAATTGACTACTACTTATAATTTTAGTTTAGAACTAGGTTATTTATCACTTGTATGAGAAATTGATATTTTGATATTGTATGTGGACAAGTAAAAGATATTTGAGTTAGACTTTGGTAAATTTATTGACTTTGCATAATTTATCTTCATATATATCAAGTACCTTTTTTCCAAGTATATCTTAATATTTTTTAAACTTTAGATTTTTTGACATATAACCGGATAGTTTTATTTCACAAGACAAGTTATTAACTTGAGTTGAGATACTGCATTATATTGTATTGTTTGATAAACACAACATTTGGATAGATCATAACGTTTGATGTCGTTTTATGATGTCACGCGTTAACAATATGACGAATAAACTTGTAATGCTACTAAAAAAATTAGGATACATAGTAGAATTACTATATAAAAAATAGGATAAATGATAAAAATATGATTATTTAATACTAAGGAATGGCAATATGAGAGAAAAAACCAAGGAAACAACGCCAACACCATCAAATCAGTCATTTTATAAAGTGACACTTGTTATCGTTACGTAACAATGAACTTAATGACATGATATAATAAAATTTAAGCAACGATCAAAATAAATATTGTATTTAAAGTAACAATACGATACGATACAATAAGTAACAACAATCCTAACAAGCAGTAAGAGCCGCTTCACACACTTTTTGTGCTAATTAAAATAAATCAATTTAAAGTGCTTGGGGAAAACTGTAAAGTTGCTCTACTTCATAAAACTTAAATCTCCTTGAAACAGTATGAGATCATGCATTTTTATAAGTCGATGTGTTAAACTATATAGAGTGTGTATATATATAAAGTTGGGCACAGAAAAGATGACGCGATATCTCTAAAGTCATCATTTTTACTTATTCTTTTCTCATTTTTTTTGCAACTTCACTCAATTTTTTTAATTAATTCTTTTTAAAAAAATCCAAAATCTATATATTTATAAAGAAATAATCCGTTACAAAATTCAAAAGTCACTATCAAATGTTACAACCATTAATTATAGTTCAAAATTCTGTAGGTATGCTTTGCTATAAGTTACAACCGTTACTAATATTAATAAACATTATTAGTATCTTTAAATTAGATCCATGTTTATTATGATTTATGGATCATTATTTAATGCATGATTTGTTTTCCTCCTTATTAGAAAAGTGCAAGTGAGAAAGGTTTAACTTTAAACCTTTGAATTTTAGAATTCTCATCGTCGAGTTTAAAAATGAAATTATTTGTAGATGTTTTGCTTTAATATCTTTACTCCAACAAGTTATTTGTCAATAAAATTATCCTTATTTATGTTTAAATGAGACAAAGAGACAACCAGAGAGGAGGAAAGTTTGAAAAAGGTATATAGTAGAAAAAATAATCGACTGTTTAAATATTAATATATTCATATAAGATGAAATAGGGAGTACTTTAGACTGAATACGTGTATTTTCTTTTTGTATTTTTCATTTTCTTCCATTAAATCTATGGTTTTTGTATTTGTAAAAGAATTATTTTCTATAACCGCGCGAACGCGGACAATTACACTAGTTATAGAAAATATTAATTAATAGACCTTTCAGATTCATATAGAAAAGAAGAAGTCCTCCAATAGGCCTTTTAAGGGGAAAGTGACGCATCCAAATTGGGGATACATCCTTTTTGCTACACTTTTAAGCCCCATGCTCCTTAAATTATTGGCTACAGTATTTTAGCTATATTAAACTAATACTCAACAGAGTGACAAAGCTTTATATTACATATTCGATTTAACTTGTTCTTTCCAATATATATTGTTGGGGTTTTGTATTTATTATATTAAATACATAAAACATGCTGAATGGAAAATGGAGGGATGAAATTTTTGAGTAAAGTTTCCCCCCTTGGCAATTGCACATTATTCCATATTGGAAGAGGAAGAGATTTTTTATGGGTATATAAGCAATTGTTCTTCTTCTAACTCTTAAAGAGTTGAGAAGAAGGCAAACATCGCGCCGTCTTCGTCATCGCTCGGCTCGGCTCGGCTCGGCTTCGGCTTCGGTCAAATGATCCGATGAAACTCCAAAAACTGAACACTTTTTTGTGATTGAGGCGTGCAATCATTCAGATTTTTTGTACAAGAATTATATTCTAAGCGGGCTGGAGGATGCTTTTTATAACGTCTACAGTTGCATGGAAACGTCAAAAGAACTGTGGACAACGCTTGAAAAGAAATACAAAATCAAAGATGTCGAGTTGAAGAAGTTCGTTGCTGCAAAGTTTTTAGACTACAAAATGGTAGATAGCAAGTCTGTTATTACCCAAGTCCAGGAATTGCAAGTGATTATTCACGATCTCTTTGCTGAAAGTATAAATCAAATTAATATCGATGTTGAAAGTAGTAATCTTAGTATTTTTACTAACAAGAAATTTCATTGAAGGTCTTGTCATCAATGAATCATTTCAAGTAGCAGTGATGATTGAGAAGTTGCCTCCTTCGTGGAAGGACTTCAAAAACTACTTGAAACACAAACGCAAGGAGACGCCCCTTGAAGATCTCATTGTTCGGTTGAGAATCGAAGGGGATAACAAAGGTGCTGAAAAGAGTGGCCGTGGAAACTCAACAATAATGAAAGCAAATATTGTTGAAGAGAATCAAAAGAGGAAGAAGGCTTCTGGACCGCAATACAACCCAACCAAGAAGCGGTTCAGTGGAAACTGCTACAACTGTGGAAAACCGGACACAAATCTACGGAGTGTCGTGCTCCGAAGAAAGTCAAGAAGAAGGGTCAAGCAAACATGATTAAAAAGCATGATGATGTTGATGACATATGTGCCATGCTTTCCGAATGCAACTTGGTAGGAAATTCTAAAGAGTGGTAGATTGATTCTCGAGCCACTTGCCATGTTAGTGCTGTTAGAGAAGCTTTTGCTACTTATACTCTTGTTGGACCCGATGAGACGATTTCTATGGGAAATGCTTCAAAGGCCAAGATTGAAGGATGTGGGAAGATATTTCACAAAATGACTTATGGCAAAGTGGTGACTTTGAACAATGTCCTTCATGTTCCCGAGATTAGGAAGAATTTAGTCTCTATTGGACTTCTTGTTAAGAATGGTTTTAAATATATTTTTGTTTCTGATAAGGTTGTAATAAGTAAGAATAAAATGTTTGTAGGAAAAGGTTACCTCACTGGGGGCCTTTTCAAGCTGAATGTAATGGTTTTTAAAAATAATAAGAAAATTTTAGCTTCGTCTTACTTACTTGAGTCAAATGAATTATGGCATATATACATTTGGGTCATGTCAATTATAAAACCTTACAGAAAATGATTAATTTGGAAGTAATGCCCAAGTTTGAATATGTCAAGTATGTGTGGAATCTAAGTATATTAAACATCCTTATAAGTCGGTTGAAATGAATTCAAATCCTTTAGACTTAATTCAAACATATATTTGTAACATGAAGTCAATGCCATTTCGCGGTGCAAAGAAGTTTTCATAACTTTTATTGACGATAGTACTCGATATTGCTATGTTTACTTACTTAATAGTAAAGATGAAGTAATAGACACATTCAAGAAATACAAAAATGAAGTTGAAGAGCAACTTAACAAGAATATCAAAATTCAAAAAAGTGATAGGGGTGGTGAATATGAATCTCCTTTTGAACAAATATATTTAGAATATGGAATTATTCATCAAACAACGGCCTCTTATACGCCCCAATGCAATGAGATTACAGAAAAAAAGAATTGTTCATTAAAGAAGATGATGAACGCATTATTGATAAGTTCTGGTTTTTTACGAAATTTGTGGGAGGGAAGCCGTTCTTACGGTTAGCCGAATACTAAATCGAATACCCCATAGCAAAACACATTCCATTTTATATGAAAAATGGAAAGGAATGAAGTCCAACTAGAATTATTCTAAAGTGTAAGGGTGTTTGGCAAAAGTGCAAGTTCCTAAACCCAAAAGGATAAATAGGACCGATAACCATTGATTGTGTTTTCATAGGATATGCGACTAATAGTAAAGCATATCGATTTCTAGTTCATAAATCAGAAAATACTGACATTCATATTAATACGGTTATAGAATCAGATAATGCTGAGTTCTTTGAAAATATATATATATCCTTATAAAAAGGAATGTGAGTCGATTGGTGAAGGATCTAAACGACCCCGGGAAGAAACAAAAGAAAGTACACTTAACAGAAGGATCTAAGACGTAGTAAACGTCAAAGAACGTCTACTTCATTTGGACCAGATTTTGTGACTTTCTTATTGGAAAATGAGCCTCAAACATTTAAAGAAGCTATGTCTTCTTCGGAATCATTGTTATGGAAAGAGGCGGTCAATAGTGAAATAGAATCCATATTGAACAACCATACATGGGAATTGGTTGATCTTCCTCCTAGAAACAAGCTGTTGGGTTCTAAATGGATCTTTAAGAGAAAAATGAAAGATGATGGCACTATTAACAAATATAAGGCAAGACTTATGGTCAAACGGTATAGAAAACAAGAAGGTCTTGACTATTTTGATATATACTCTCCAGTTACAAAAATTACGTCCATACGAACGTTAGTAGCGTTAGCTGCAATTTATGATCTTGAAATTTACCAAGTGGATGTTAAGACGGCCTTCTTAAATGGAGAGTTGGAGGAAGAAATCTACATGGAACAACTGGAAGTTTTGTGGTTTCAGATAAAAAAAATAAGGTCTGTAGACTTGTTAAATCCCTTTACATATTAAAACAAGCACCCAAATAGTGGCATACGAAATTTGACCCAAAAATATTGTCAAATGGTTTTAAAATAGATGAATGTGATAAATGTTTGTACATTAAAAATGTTTCAAATCACATAGTCATTATTTTTTTTATATATGAATGATATGCTGATAATGAGTAATGACATTGCCAACATAAATGCGACTAAGCGCATGCTAATTGTCAAGTTTGATATGAAAGACTTGGGAGTTGCTGATTTAATTCTGGTAATTAAGATCCATAAGACTTCTCAAGGTCTGCATTGTCACAGTCTCATTATATTAAAACAGTACTTAAAAAATTCAAGCACTTGGGTTTTAAAGTTGTAAAGACTCCAATTGATGTGAATCTTGCATTAGCAAAGAACATAGATCAAAGCATATCACAATTGGATTATGCTCATGTGTTGGATTGCATAATGTACATCATGAATTGTACACGACCAGATATAGCTTGTGCTATAAGTAAATTGAGTCGATATACGAGCAATCCAGGTCAATCTCATTGGATGACCATGAAACGAGTTTTGAGGTATTTAGTACATATCCAAGACTTTGCTTTACTCTACAGTAAATATCCTGTGGTCATTGAGGGATACTGTGATGCAAATTAGATCACCGGACCAACTGATTCCAAGTCCACAAGTGGATATGTATTCACTATTGGTAGAGGAGTATCTTGGAAGTCGTCCAAACAAGCTTGTATTGACCGCTCTACAATGGAGGCTGAATTCATAGCCTTAGATAAAGCCAGTGAAGAAGTTGAATGGCTCCAGAATTTCTTGGAAGATATTTCATTTTGGCCCAAACCGTTGGCACGAATATGCATACATTGCGATAGTCAAGCGGCAATTAGAAGGGCTGGGAGCATTATATATAATGGTAAATCTAGTCATATACGATGAAGACATAAAACCGTTAGATAATTACTCTCTAGAGAATTATCATGATTGACTATGTAAAGTCAAGTGATAATGTGTCGGATCCACTTACAAAAGGCCTAACTAGAGAGGCAGTTGAGAAGTCATCAAGGGGAATGAGGCTGTGGCCGAGAACAAGTCATAGTGGTGGTAACTCTACCTAAAAGACTGGAGATCCGAAGATCTAGGTTCAAAGAGATCAAACAAAGTCATTAATGACAGTTCAACATTGTCAACTAAACTTTTGGTCCATTCTCGTGATGAGACAATGTTCAGTACAAAGGATAAAGCATTTAGGCTTTTTAATAATTTCTAAATTTGATATGGGATCAAATAGTGTATCTATGAGATGATATGTTTAGTAATCACATATGTAAGTGTGAAGTGTTAGCCGCTTCAAGGAGAACATTGTAAGGTTATTTCTCTATGCACTTATAAAACCAGGCGGTGTTCATGGCTGAAACGAACACAACAATGAGAACCAAGGATGGTTAAGGGTTGGTTGTGTGACTTGTGGTTGTCAAGATATACACCAAAGTTCGATAGTTCAAAGATATCAAATCTACCGATTAATCGAGTATATCTGACATAAGTTCATTACAAAAAGTTCAAAGAGAAACATACTTATCCATATGCAATTAATCCCTGCTTGCGAATCACATAGTTTTTTTGGATACTTCCGTGATATAGCCATTCCCCCTTCTTGTGGGGGAATGTTGGGATTTTTTTTAATGTATTATACTAAATACATAAAAGACGGTGAATGGAAAATGGAGGGAGATGAAATTATACATAAAAGAGGGTGAATGGGAAATGGAGGGAAATAAAAATTTTGAGTAAAATTTTAGGTTCCTCTTCCCCCTCCCCCTCCCCCCCCCAGCAAATTCACATTATCCCATATTGGTAGAGGAAGATGTTTTTTATGGGTATATAAGCAATTGCTCTTCTTCTAGTTATTAAAGAGTTGAGAAGAAGGCAAATCTCGCGTCGTCGTCATTGTCGCCGCCGCTCGCTCGGCTTCGGCTTCAGCTTCAGCTTCGGATTTGATTAATTGATTGATTAACTTTTTGGACCAAATTTATTTGTTAATAGTAAAATATTAACAGAAATATCATTAAATAATTATTTTAATTAAAGAATACTAATATTAAAATAAATATTAATATTAAATCCTCCAATCCATTTTTTCTGTTTTGATAACAGAAATTAACTATGCTTCAGTTTTTCCTCTTTATTGTTGAGTAAGTGACTATTTATGTAATTTCATTTATGGTGTGGCCGTTTTGCATAAACAGTCATTCTGAAGAGTTGCACCTCTTCAGATTTTAACTTTGGCTATAAATATAATATTATTCTGCTCAGAATTTCACTATGATTTTTTTTAGTTTCTCCTCCTTCTTCTGCATACTTTTAGCATCAAACAAAGCAACAATAAGTGTAATTTGCTACCGAACTTTGTATTCGCTGAAATAATGGGGTTTGAAGTACCTCTACACCAGTGTGTAATTCGTTCTATCAGGGGAGGAAATAGTCCATAACCTTGGGTACTAGGAGGGGATTAAATTTTGTAAGGAAACACTATGAATTCAGTTGGCTCAAATTAATTTTCCGTTATTTCGTTTTTCATTTCTTTTTATGTTCATTTCTGTTTATGTTTATTTATACTTTCAAAATTATTTTACAAATAGTATATATATATATATATATATATATATATATATATATATATATATATATATATATATATATATATATATATATATATTCTTGAAGCCACTAGCAAGCTACTTTTCTTTCCCTCTTGGTGTTGATACAACTTGGTGATAAGATAACACTTTGTTTGTCCTTTAAATGAGATAAATATAGTTTGTTTTTAAGTATTTAGAGTGTTGATTTTGAACCACTGTCGTAGTCATTTTAGATAATGTGGTTGATACTATTCAGTGTTGGAAAATGATGCATTCCTAAGATTATTGCATAAAATAATTCAACTTGTTTATGAATGTTGCTTAAAATGGAAACAAAAAAGTTCATATATACGCGATAGCTTTAATAGTATGTTCTTTTTAATGCTAACTAGAGTATGCTTGTTAGATATATATGATTAATTAGCAGCAACTATTCGAATAGTTTAGGTTAAAATCTAGTCGATTCTTCACAACAAGTAAAGCAACGCTTAGAAAAAGATAAAGAGAAGAAAGAGCTTTTGATACAATTTAATAAAGGGAACGTACATGTCTGCAAAAAGTTCACTAAATTAGTTGATCTTCAATTTGCTTCACAAAAATCAGATTTGCAGCCTTCATATCTGTAATATCCCTTCTATATTAACCTGTGCAAAAATATTAATTTTCTTAATACTTAACCATGGATGGATCAGGTGAGCTTGGGTCCCACCATTTGTTATTCAATTGAAGTCTTCTCAGTTGGATAACAGTAGAAAGGGATAAAGGCCAAAAAAGTACCTCTACTTTGGTTATTTATCCAAATTTGTACCCCGTTATACTATCGGGCTAAAAAAGTACTTGCCGTTAATAAAGTAGGCAAAAAAGTACCCAGTTTTAACGGTCATCCTACGTGGCAACCGGATCCAGCCTAAAATTTTGCCAACTAAGATAAAATTTGCCATGTAGACAAATTAAACCCGCCCCAGCAATTTGACCCGCCCCAGTAATGTTAATCCACCCTAAATTTTAGTTAAACGCAACATTATTCATCTAAATCGTCTGATTTTTGTTGGGTTTAGTTTGATTTTTGTTTTGTTTGACTAGGATTTTGACTGATTTGTATGTATATGTATTTTTGAATTTGAAGGTGTGTCCGACTTTGTTTTTTTTGTTTGCATGTGGTGTTCATACTCGATTTAACCCGCCCCAAATTTTAGTTAAACAAACCAAAAATTAAATAACAAAATACAATACATGTAGGACCACAAATTATAATAAATTTGATAAACAAACCAAATGTGGTGTTCATACTCGATTTAACCCGCCCCAAATGTGATTAAATCGAGTATGAACACCACATGCAAACAAAAAAAACAAAGTCGGACACACCTCCAAATTCAAAAATACATATACATACAAATCAGTCAAAATCCTAGTCAAACAAAACAAAAATCAAACTAAACCCAACAAAAATCAGACGATTTAGATGAATAATGTTGCGTTTAACTAAAATTTGGGGCGGATTAAATATTACTGGGGCGGGTCAAATTGCTGGGGCGGGTTTAATTTGTCTACATGGCAAATTTTATCTTAGTTGGCAAAATTTTAGGCTGGATCCGGTTGCCACGTAGGATGGCCGTTAAAACTGGGTACTTTTTTGCCTACTTTATTAACGGTAGGTACTTTTTTAGCCCGATAGTATAACGGGGTACAAATTTGGATAAATAACCAAAGTAGAGGTACTTTTTTTGCCTTTTTCCCTAGTAGAAACTAGTAACTAGTAAGGGTTGCCCTTCGGCCTCTTCGCAATCTAGCTAACTAGGAACTCTAATATCTTTGAAAGGAGGAAAAGTTACATTAATGTTCACCAACAATAGCTAAGGCTGTTGAATACCAACAAGCAGCAGCCACTTCCGGGCTTGTTCGAGCAACAACCACCTTATACCTAAAGTAGCGATCACTAGATATAAACTATTTTAAGCTGAACATTGATGAGGCTGCATGCCTTAACACAGGGAAAGGGGGTTTAAGGAGATATTCAGAAACAGCAGGGCTGATTGGATCTTAGGCTTCATGAGGGGGCTCCCAAACACTGATAGTCTTAGGGCAGAGCTCCAAGCCTCATGGTCGGGGCTAAAAATAGCCCTAGATCAAAGCTTGGCACATCTTGTGATTGACGCTGACTCTGAAATGATGCTAGAAATGTTAAAGAGTGACAACTTATAATTCACAACCACATAATTTCTGAATGTTGGTATCTGATGGAGCAGTTGGGGAACACAGTCATAGGCCATAGCTACAGGGAGCAGAATCAAGTGGCGGACCTCCTCGCATAAGAAGGAGCTAGGAAGGAAGTTTTTGACAGTTCCTCCTATGTTTGCAAACAACGCAATGTAGGAAGACATCTTAAGAACTGTTTTTGAAAGAAATCAATGTTTATAATAGGGAGATTTTGATAGATATTGATAACAATCAAAGGGGATCCCATCCCCACTGTATTAATGTAATTTTGTGATATATATATCTATATATATATATATATATATATATATATATATATATATATATATATATATATATATATATATATATATATATATATATATATATATATATATATGTGTGTGTGTGTGTGTGTATGTACGAATCCCTAAAAAGTCATTTACCTCTCACATTTGGAAGAGAAGTACTACTATAACTATGGTGCAACATTTAATGAGGGGTAGTTTAGTCATACTAACTACTTTTATCTAGAATTTATTATTTCCTTAATAGGTGTGCCAAAAACAAATTAGTCACTTATTTTGCACAGAAAAAAATAACTAGTAAGGGTCGGTGGTTCTATATAAGGAGAGTTATTCGAGTATTAAAAATCTCGAAATTATAATTTTGGGAATATTTTTTTAGATGGGACTTACCAAGATAGTGATATAAAATTTGTCCTGATTAACCTAGTGCCTTCAACTAAATACGAGGTAAAATTAATCTCAAAGTCTAAACCAGAGTATCCCACCAAATTCCATAAACAAAACGGCCCCTACTCCTATTATACTAGGGTGTCAAATCCATACTTGGAATTGACATGTCTTTATTAATTAGCCACCCTTGTTGGCAAAGTAAACTCTACTTCAACATCAGTCTAGACTATGTATTTGTTTGGCTCAAAAGTTAATCGTTACTTTATAAGTTTTAAAATAATCAAAAGACATAAAAAAGGTAAATCGTAACCAAATATAGCGAATCTAGATGTAAGATCGAAGTAGTTGTGTTTATAAAGATATTTAAAAAAATGAAGAACTTTAAGGATAGTTGTCTATCGCAATTAAGAAAGATAAAGAGAGAATGAGAGAATTGTATTATTAGATAATAACACTTGGTCCGTTACAACATGGAAACCCCTTTTATATAGAAAGTGGCCTCTTTATTATTAAAATAATAATAATAATAATAATAATAATAATAATAATAATAATAATAATAATAATAATAAATCGTCGATGCATAATAGCCATCATTTTAATGGGGACGTCCAAGTGAGAGTGACGTCGTTCGCATCATTACGCTCGCATTATACCCTCGTTATAAGGAGCGTATGAGAAGGGTCGTACCCTATCGCCGCGAGTGTGGGAAGGGCCATATTTAGCCCCATACAGCATTCTCCATCGTGCTTTATATATATACTAGAAGATTTTATATCGAATTATATATATATATACGTCGATTTGGACTATGATTCTAATGCTAGTATGAGTTAAAGTGTTATATTATGCTAGTAATAATCATAGAGTGACAAGTGGCATTTGAATACATTAAAAATCTTATTATAGCAAATCAGCCTACATAACCAACTTCTCATACCAAGGGAAGAAGGCATCAGATCCCTGTAGTTCGAGCCCCTTTTTTTCCCAGTTCCTGTACGTGGAATGATTTTTATATATATATAAAATCACTTTTTTGACTATCAAATATAAATAGTTTCTAACGCATGTTAAAAGTGAAAAGACGCTTAATTAAACTTAGTCGTGTTCCTAATAGGAGATAGACGATTTGGCGTAGGCCCCTAATTAATATGCAGTCAGGTGACGATCAGCAGTTAAAACCAGGGGAAGCTAGAGTATCGGCTAGCTATTTGGTCGAACCCAATAATTTTGGTTCAAATTGATATGTATTTATCTTGTAAGAAAACATTATTAATTTAAAATCCAACAACTTAAAAGGATTAATATCTTAAACCCAAGTTTCAAATCTTGGCTTTGCCTCGGGTTGAAACCCAATATCCACTAAAATTCATTGGATTATATAATAACATTCTAAATTTAGGCAATAAGAGGGTGTTTGGCTAAGTTTATAAACCGGTCAAACTAGCTTAATCTACATTTGGTAAAGTTAAAAGTGTTTATAAGCCAAGTGCTTATAAGTCAAAAATAAGCCAAAAGTCATAAGATGGTCACCCCAACTTATGAATTTTTAGCTTATAAGCATTTTAAGTTTGACCAAAATTTTTACTATTTTATCTTTAAAATATTTCTTTTTAGGACAAAACTCCTACATCCATACTCACACCTCAAGTATTTAACCTAACCCCTATCCCCTCCCCCTTACCTCTTCAAGTCTGCAATTCTCATTGACTATTTAAGATATGAATTTTTACATTTCTATGTCACATAGGAAACCTTATTATTACCCTCAATGTTTAAGGTTTGACTTAATTATACTTAGTATACCAAATTACCAATTCTATACCATAATTAATTAATGGTATAATTTATGAGATATTTTTTACTCCTTAATTAAAGAATTTTCTCATATCCCAATATCTCCACTTATCCCACGTTTCTCTCTCCTAACCCCTTAGCCACACACACGTTTTACTCATACCCAAGTTCTTTTTACCATTTTTCATCTGTTGAGACCACCCAGTCTTCTTCTAAATTCATAGAAAATTGAAGAAACCCTTCAACAAAGTTGGTTCCACATTTTACTCCAATTGAAGTTCATCAATGAACAACAACAAAGCTTTGAAATAAAGTTCTAAAAAATCAGCAGTAGCTGATACACCCTCATTTGATTTGGGTGTGTTATCCCCAAAATCCCCCAAAAAGCAAGGCAAATCTCCACATTCAATTGCAGATACTACTCATAGTTCCTCTCCAAACAAATCAAAAGCCAAAATGAAAACCAAATAAAAACTTGATGTAGATGCTCGAGAAACTTCTACACCTGTATTATTTAAGATATTAAGTGATTAATTGGGTTCGAAAACTAGTTATACATGAATTATAAGTTTAAATGTCCTCAACGAGCTGTGCTCATCGTATATCTACCATTCAAAACATGCTCTCTCGTTGAAGGTGTATTTTCTACTGTATTTATGCAAAAGATGCTTCTCTTCGTATTTAAATCAATACATAGAGTTTTCTCTTTAATTAATTTCTTCTCTCTTTCTTTCATTATTTATTTATTTAGCACTTAATCCCCACATGTTCTTTTGTCAAGAACATCTTCCTCTATACAAGCGTTAATATTTTTTATTTTATTTTTGTCGTTTAAAAAATTTAAAATTTGAAATGGAACTGATCTCAGGAGTTGGGGGCACAAAATGAGAGAAAAAGAACCGCTATTTGCGAATGCTAGAAGCCAGTTTAGTTTATACGTTGATGAAGACCAACCAGGGGGAAAAAAAAAGACGAAAGTTATTTACACGTTCAAATAACTACCTAAAAGCTCTCTTATGTTATAAATATATTATATTATGGATATTCATACTCCATTGTAAATAAGCTTTCTGAAGAAACTTATTCATATAGGACTTCGCCGTAAATATATTTATCTATTTAATACTTTATTTGACATGAGCATCCTAAAGAAGCTTATCGTTTTGGTATTCTGTTATGGATAAATATTATCCCGGTAAAAGATTATCAATATCTGGTACTGTTGGTTTTTTTTTTAATATCCGGTTATGGATAAACATTACCCCCGGTAGAAGATTATCCATAGCGGGTATAATGAGTTTATCCTTTCAGTACTCCGTTATGGATAAACATTACTTTTAGTATAAGATTATCCATATCGGATATAGTAGCAGCTTACACACCAACTTGTAGTAGCTTATATAGCAGCTTGGAGTAACATCTTACACAACAACTTATAATAGCTTACACAGCATGTTGTAGTAGCAACTTACACAGCAGTTTGCAGTAGCAACTTACACAGCAGTTTCCTCTCTTCTATAAATAGAAGGGTTTTCATTTCATTATGTAAATCAATTTGAATTCGAATAATATATCAGTCTCTCTATACTTGTCTTTACTTTACAGTCTTTATTTTATAACATCTTCAGAATAATTAAGATGATTTTTTTTTTGGGAAATTGTGCTCTTGGATAAGTTTTGGCAAAAAAAGAGGGGGGGGGGGCACTTTTTCTGTTAAAACTTTGAAATCAAGAAAAACTTGAAAAACTCATATAAACTAGCTATTTTATTTTTTAAATTTTCTAAACCTAATACAATTTCAAAGTTTCGAAGTAATTTTTTTATATCATTAATTTTTTGTTTTTGTTTTTTGCAAAAAGTATCAAACAAACACAACTTCAAAACTATGCCAAAAAAACTTTTACCTTTTTTTCTTTCTTTATGGCACCTTGAGTAATCATTACGGCAGTGATTTAATTTATTTATACTAATTACTTATTTGTTTGGTTAATGGATCATTTTTCTTCAAAATTTCTTTAATTCAGTAAGAAACATCAGATGTCATACATGATACATCCCCCAATCCGCTAGGATTATCGTTCTTATTCAAAAAGATGGAGAGGGTATTATTTTCCTAACTCATAAAAGTTGAGGGATATAACAACAACAATTACTACCCAGTATAGTCTCACATAATGAGGTCTGGGGAGGATAATATATACGCCGGTCTTACTCGACAGGGCAAAGGGATATATTAAGAGGAATTTACTCAAAAAAAGTTTATACACTACTGCTCGCTTATTCATTGAGAGAATTGAATGATTCCAAAATTTAATCATTAAATTTTGTTCCTTTTTGAAAGTAGGCACTCCTTTTCTTTCGCCTTGGTCTAAAGTGGCTTGAGTTCAGTTGGAACCTGCAATTTCTGAATTAAAAGACACAGAATTAATGTATTTAACACTTACAGTTAAAAAGATACTTAGAACATCCTATTATTATATGACATTAATGCAATCTATTTCTGTTACTTCAAGTCTTTTTTCAATTCTCAGTCAAAGATAAAAAGTAGAGCATTGATCATCACTAAAGTGACATTTTCTAATGTTTCAATACGTACCATAATTTTAGAATTGAAAGATATAAACACACTTTTATTTGGGTGTACTCACTGATATATCATTAACATAAAATGACAAAAAGTTATCCCATTTCTTTTCTCCGAAGGAATTTTTCGGTCGCAAGTGACAACTGAAATGTCTCGATCTTAGCTTTGGATGGAGGGTTTTTGAGATACATGCATTATTTTACAAAGTTATATCGTACGAGGACGCATGAAACTTTTATTGAAGGTCACCGGTGTTGGTATTATTTTATATCTAATGCAAAAGTCACATATTTATTTTTATTCTCTTTTTCTTCTTTACTTTATTGTCTTTTGTGGAAAAAAAAAATATCCGATTGTAAAAAGTATTTTTCTTTACTTTATAATAAATTACACTTTGTTGGGCTTGTAAAGAGCTAGTAAAAGGAATGGTCCCGCGCACATGAAAAGTTGATCTTGAAGGCAAAACGAGATATGCGTGAGGCCTATTCCAAATTTAATTTTGCTAAAATTATTTCTTCATTTTTTGAGCTTATACACTACAAGAAAAAGGTCTTTTAG
Organism: Nicotiana noctiflora; assembly: GCA_032618575.1. Taxonomy (NCBI): domain Eukaryota; kingdom Viridiplantae; phylum Streptophyta; class Magnoliopsida; order Solanales; family Solanaceae; genus Nicotiana; species Nicotiana noctiflora. The sequence goes on from JASVEL010005709.1 coordinate 226,898, forward strand.
TGGCAACAACATTTGTCACATAAAGTTTAATTGTCGCCTGTGACGACCCAATGGGGTCATCACTTGTTTTCCTCATTTGTTCTATACTTCTGAGGCCTTGAAAACCTCATTTTATGTTGCCTCAATTTACGTGCGTGATCCGGGCATGTAGCCGGAAAGATTTTGTGATAGAAAGTATGAATTCTATGAAATATTTGGAGAAAAATGATATTAATATTGATATAATTGACTTCGGTCAATATTTTTGGTAAACGGACCCGGACCCGAGATCGAATGGTCCCGGAAGGTCCGTAGGAAAATATGGGACTTGGACATGCGTCCGGAGTCAAATTCTGAGGCATAGAGCCCAAGTTATGAATTTTTATGTGAAATTATTTTTGCTGTAATTATTAAAGGAAAATAAATTAAATGACCATGGTATCGCGCTCGTATTTTGGTTTTGATACCTGGTACAAGTCTTAAATATTATATATGTGCTTTCTGCAAAGTTTGGTGACATTCGGATGTCGTTTGATATGTTTTGGACCTTGAGTTCCAAGTTTGAAAGTTTGAAAACCAAAAGTATGAAAATCATGAACTTGAGGCTTGATTTGATGAAAACGATGTTATATTGACGATGTGATCGCGCGAACAAGTTTGTAATGTGTTTTTGATGTTATGTTCATGTTTGGTTGGGAGCCCGGGGGGCTCGGGTAAAGATTTGATAGGTCGTTGGATCAATTTCTGAATTTTTGCACTGCTGGTTTTTCACCCAGCTGTTGGCTTCGCATTTGCGAACAAAATTCTCGCAAATGCGAAGGTGACAGGTCAAGGCTGGGTTCGCAAATGCGAAGTCTGCCAGAATCATGCCAAGTTCGCAAATGCGAACAAAATATCGCAAATGCGAAAAGGGCCTCAGATGGCCAGTGTTCACAAATGCGAATAAAGGCTCGCAAATGCGATCCTGGGCGAGGAGGTTTCACATTCGCAAATGCGAAGGAAATCTTGCAAATGCGAGACTTGCAGACCTGGGCTGGAGTTCGCAAATGCGAACTTTCTCTCGCAAATGCGAGGACAGCAGGCCCCAGACCTGTAGCAATTGCGAACAAATGTTCGCAATTGCGATATCTGCAGCTGTGCAATTTTATACTTAAAGGATTTTTTGAGTTCATTCTTCACTTTTTCAAAAACCCTCACACTACACACGAGCTCTCAAGGCCAAATTCACTCCAAAGCAATTGTAAGTCACTTTTTACTTAATTCTTTCAATTCCTAATAACATTAAACAAGTTTTTCAATAAGAATCAAAGGTTTTCATGGTAGAAATCCATATTTTTAGGTAGAACCTAGGTTTTTCATGAATTGGGCAATTGGACCTCGAATTGAGGTCCGATTTTGAAATAAATCATATAATTGAACTCGTGGGGGAATGGGTAACCAGATTTTGGTCCGAACCCCGAGTTCCGACCACGTGGGGCCAGGGGCATTTTGGGAAATTTTGGGATAAACTTTGAGAAAACCATCTTTATGCATTCAAACCAAGTTAATTAGTGATTATTAATATAATGGAATCAATTGTGATTAGATTCGAGCTAGTTGAAAACGGAAATTCGGGGAAAAAGCTATAATTGAAGCATAATTTGGACTTCAAGGCTAGAGGTAAGTGTTTGTTCTATCCTAGCTTGAGGGAATAGGATTGTGTGCTATGTGCTATGTGATCGAGTGCGGTGTATGGGCTGTGGTGACGAGCATCCATAGACTAGCATCTAGCATGACCGTGAGTCGTTGTTGATACTTGTTGTGAGACATATTTGAAGATAAATTGTTGAACCATTGCCGGGTTGTAGAATTGCTCTTGTTCTCCCTTGCCGGGACTTGTTGTGAAATGAGATATTGATTGCCCTTGCCGGGACTTGGTTGTAATGATTATTATGTCCCTTGCCGGGACGGTTCATGATTTGTTGATTTTATTCTCTGCCCTTAACTGTGATTGTTATTTGGGTGAGGAAGAGTGATAATGCATGAAGGGTGATGTCGTGCCTTGATTTATTGTTTATGCACGAAGATTAATGTCGTGCCTTGTTATTGATTATGCACGAAGGTTAATGCCGTGCCATGTTATTGATTATGCACGAAGGATCATGCCGTGCCTTGTTATTGAACCATGTACGAAGGATCGTGCCGTACCATGGATGTGAGGATGAGAGTAAAAGCACGAAGGGTGATGCCGTGCACTTTGTTTGCTTATTTGGTGAGGATGAGAGTAAAAGCACGAAGGGAGATGCCGTGCACTTTATTTGCTATTTCATTGACTTAATATTACTTGTTTCTCATTATACTTGTTTTCCTTGTTGATTTAATGATTGTCGTTAACTGTTGAGCTCTCATGTGATATTCCTTATTGCGTTGTTACTTGATTATTTTTCGTTATGTTATGGTATACATATATATATAACTGCACAGGTTTATATGGGTGTCTGGTCCTAGGCTTGTTACTACTTCGTCGGGATAGGCCAGGCACTTACCAACATATGGGGTCGATTGTGCTGATACTGCACTTCTGTGTATTTTTGCACAGGTCCAGGTTTCGATCAGGAGCAGCAGTAGTAGATCTTTTGCGTGGGAGTTGATCATATTTGAGACCGAGGTAGCTTGCAGGCGTCCGCAGGCCCGGCGTCTCTTCCTTTTATTTATGTCTTTAGCTGTAGTCTCCTTGTTCCGAGACAGACAGATTATGTTATATTTCTTTCAGACCTTTATGTGTAGTACTCATGTAGTAGCTCGTGAGCTGGTGACTCCACGTCTTGGATAGAGGATTTCAGTACTATTTTACCTTGAAACTGCTTATTGCTATTTTTATAAAGTCTTCCGTACTTGTTTAATTAAGGTTATATTTTGGTTGTTAAATTGAATATGGAATATTGCAAAAATAAGATAGTATGAATAAATTGGCTTGCCTAGCTATCGCGAGTAGGCGCCATCACGATCCCGATGTTGGGGGAAAATCCGGGTCGTGACATCGCCGCAGATGATCTTTCGTGGCAACGACGTGGCGACCAAGTGGTCATTGACCATACTAAGTGGCAGATACTTATTGGAAGCGACTTATTATGGTCGCCACAAAAGGTCCATGTTTCGTGGTGACATTTGTTGTCACAAAAATTATTTTTGATTGCCACTAGAATTCAGTTTAGAGAATCCGTCACTACTAAATACTAGTCTTTGGTGGCGACTCATATCGCCGTAGATCACTGGCGGCAACTATGGGTGCAACCAAAGCCTGGCTTTGGTGGCTACTTTTATCGCTACTAAAAATTACATTTTAGTGATAACTTGGTATTGCCACCAAATTTGCTTTTTTTGTGGCATCAAAATATCACTACTAATTATATTTTCTTTTAGGTTATAATCACAAATCACAACACAAGTTTTCATAGAAAAATATAAAATACAAATATTTGTACAACCCGGTAAAGATTCTCAAAATAAAATTGGAGTCTATTTAATGTTAAAAGTCTACACAATAGTCAATGTATATGCATTGCCATTTCACAATACAAACAAAAAGGAATAGTCTTCAAGATATACTCCAATCTCTTCTACGATAAACAAAAAGACCATAAAAATATCTTCAAACTACTCGAGCAGCTTCACTTTCTCGTTCTTGAAGTATTTTGTCTTTGCTATTAAAAAAATAAAGATGAAATAACAGTGTGAGATGCAATTGATACTTTGTGAAATTCAATTATCAAAACCCAAACTAATAATAATAAATCTGAATATATAATACAAATTGAATTGAATGCACAGAGTCGTATTACATAATCTATGTCCAAATTGTTGAAAGTCACACGACAACGTAATATTTGACTAAGAACCTACTGATACCATCTATAATGCATAAACTATCACCAGTCAATAAAATAATAGAATTGAATTCTATTTAGTTCCACCAAATAATGATTTATTCATTCCCCTGATATGGTGAGTAAACACACACTTCAAATGATCACTAAAAATCTACTTCTGCATTGAGTAGAGAGAACATGTACTAGAGACTAAAATGACCAGAGATAAATTTGAGAATTTCTTAGTAATTAGTTGGTCCCCATAACTTCTAGATTGGTTTTGTCAGCATATTTAGCGCTCAACAAAGCAAAAAGGTTTGTTTTCTTGAATGTAAAATGAGAGGGTGGGGGACAGTAGAGTCCCCAGGTATTTCTTTTGAATTTAGACATTGTGCTAAGTTTAGTTTCAAAAAAATGGATACATGTAAAATGAAAAATCAGTATATATTCTGTCACTTTCAGTATTGTCCATGTCTTAGTAAATATAAGAAAATAATAAGAACAATTGTTATGTTCAATCTCCACTGATATGGAAAACACAATACAACAGAATGATAAGTTCAGTTAAAACAAGTATTAGAGTTTCTTTAATGGCTTGAATATGAAAGGTCTTTCTTTTTAGTTAAACGTTCTAACTAGTCCTTTTAGTCGGAGTAGACAATTGGTTCTTACTAACTCTTGATATTTAAATTTTAATAAGAAAATTTACTTGTGGAATGGACTCGGTAGAAATACTTATATATGCTTATATTTTCTTATGTTTTCAAGGACGACTCATCCGATTTTCAAGGATCAAATTGGGTTTGTTGTTGTTGTTTGCTTATGTTTTCAAGGACAACGCATCTAGTTTTAATAAATATAGAGTAAAACTAATTTCAAGAGAAATACCTATATAAGCTTATGATTTATGAATATACTCTAAACTAATTTCAAGAGAAATCCCTACCTATTGCATTCTAATCAGCCATGCGTCCATCTTTTCTTCAAACTTTTTGTCAACTTGTAAATTCGTCCGTGCACACTCAGCGATCATTTGTTCTTCTAGCTTACTTTGCAACTCAACAACCATTTCTTCTTCTAGCTTGCTTTTCAACTCGGCAACCATTTGCTCACATTCTTCTTGTAAGTTTTTATCAATTGCCTCTTGCATCTCGTGATGCATTCTTTCCATTTGAGAAGACATACTCGCCTCTAAGTCTAGCTGCTGCAAACTACTTTTTTTGTAGGCTTCTTTCCATACCTTTTACTCAAAACTCAATAGTTTAGCTAATGAGGTTTCACCCAATTTTCATTCCAAACTTCGAAATTAAGGAGGAAATTGTGATTAGAATAGTAAATTTTAAGCTTAAGGGAGTAGAGAATCATTACCCAGTAGTTGTCTTTGAAAAACCTTCGAAATTACTTCCAAATTCAAGCTCCCAAACTTATATTTTGAAGAAAATGGCCAACCCTCGGATTTTGAAATGTTTAATACTGCCGAGTGATTTGTTAAATGCGATCGCATGAACTAGGATGCGATCGCGTAGAGTAAAAATTTAAAGGCCGAGAAATTAGCCTATGCAAACCTAGAGAAGGGCATGCGATCGCAGAAGGAAGCCGCCTTATGCGATCGCGAGAAATACAATGGGATCACATAGAGGAAATTGGTCATTGAGCCATCAGTTCAAGTAATGAAATGCGAACGCGGGGAAAAGAATGCGAACGCGGAGAAGGAAAAGTCAAAACTATGCGATCGCGGTCAAGGTTATGCGATCACATAGAAGGATTAGGTCCCCCCTGAAATACACTACGCGATCGCATGAATAGGGTTGTGATCGCAATGAAGAAAAGTTCTACAACAATTGAATGGATTTTCGCAATATTTTCAAACTCCAAAATGCTCTGTTAAGCATCCGAAATACACCCGAGACTCCCCCGGACATCAACCAAACTTACGGACATATCCCATATCATCATTCAAACTTGTACTAATCCTTAAACCACTTAAAACAACACCCACAATACAATTTAATCAATGATTCAAGCCTAAGAACATTAAATTTCTTCCAAATACGCTTGCGATAAAAAACCTAACCAAAACACGTCCGAATGACTTGAAATTTTACACACACATCCCAAATAATATGACGGAGCTACTGCAACTTCCGAAATTCCATTCCGACACTCGGATCAAAAACTCACTATCTGACCGGAAACTTAAAAAATACAAACTTCAGCATTTCGAGCCTAAATGAGCCACATACTTCCAAAATACAGTCCGAACACTCTCCCAACCCTAAAATCGCCTAACGGAGCTAACGAAACCATCAGATTTCCATTCCGATGTCATCTTCATGCTATTTCCGATTACGGGCAATTTTTCAACTCTCAAGCTCTCATTTAGAGACTAAGTGTCCCAAACATTCCGAATCTTAACACCGAACGTCTCGACAAACCAAAATAACAGAAATGTACTTAGGGGGAGCAATTAACGGGGGATCAGAGCATGAATTTAAAAAAATAAACGACCGGGTCGTTACATTAAGGGATCCCTCTACATCAATACACTTTTATTACAGTTTCTTTTTCATATCTCTTCCGTCATTTTCTTCTTCTATTTCATAAATAACATGTAGCCAAATATATCACAGATTTTGAAAATAGATTATCTTAAAAATAATCCCCTCTTTAAGGGGATTGCACAATGGGAATTTTAGTTTTTTTCTTTAAGTTTTAATACAATTTTACTTTTACTCAGAATAGCCCTTTAATATATTTCAAGTACATTATATTTTGAAAATACCACACACACTCTCTCACACACACACACACACACACACACACACATATATATATATATATATATATATATATATATATCATAACATGTAAATAAACAAAATATACTATACATATTCTTTATAGATGTGTATTATACTTTACACATACCGCTATTATAACTTATCACATATACTATTTAATAAAAAATATATAAGCACCACCAGTCAAAGTTATAACATGTTAAAATAATATATTATTATCCAAATTTAAACTCCAAAGAAGGAAACGAAAAAAAATTTTGCACATACAAAAAAGAAAAAGAAAAAAGAAAGGTATTACAAAAGGGAAGACAAAAAAATAGAAGGATCGTATCAGTTATGGAAGATCAAAAATTTGAGTGCAAAAATAGAAATAATTTCCTTTGGGATTGATTATTGTCCAGCTGACTTTTAGGATCATTTATTTGAAAGCTATTAGGATATGTTAATATTTTTGCCGTGCATGAAATTAAATGATGTTGCTATAATATTGTAAATTTTCTTTAAATATTGTCCAGTTATGTTTTTCGCTCCCAAATAAGCTTTTTAATATTATATGTTGATACCTGATGTCAATTTCTCTAAAAAGAAATCTTCTTAATCCGTGTGGCACCGAAAATTATAGAAATGACACCAAGTAGCCACCCTAAAGGGCCGCTATTTAATAATTAGCCAGTAAATCCCACATTTTAGTTTTTCAGTTTATTTTTTCTCGACAAAAGTATTTTGAATTGTCCAGAAATTAAAAATTTTAGTTTAAAATTTAAGTACAAAATAAGTATTGGCAGATCTCTAAATAGTGCCGAGGATGGCTATTTGTGCACTTACGCCGGGTCATTTTGTATCTATACCCATTTTTTGTGCCACATTTTAACTTGTGCCCACTTTACGGAAAAAACTGCAAGCGTACCCGTTTTTTCGCATAACTTCAGCATAGGGGCTGAAGTAGAAAAGGAAATCACGCAAAACTTCAGCATTCTAGTAGTCGGGCCCAATGTTCAGCTCTAGAGCTAAATTTGTTTGTAACTGGGGAACTTCAGCTCTAGAGCTGATGATTTTATCTTTGTAACTGGGAACTTCAGCTGTAGATAAGGGTGTATTCTGGGCCGGTCCCGGGCCTAAACGGGCCTCGCGGTCCCGGTCCTGGCGGTCCCGGTCCTAAACGGTCCCGGGCCTGGCGGTCCCGGTCTTCGCGGTCCCGGTCTTCGTGGGCTTGGTGGGTAAGACCGGCCCGTGACGGGCCTAAGCCCACATGGTCCCGGGCTTGGCGGTCCGGGCCTGGCGGGCTTCGTGGGCTTCGTGGGCTTTTAATAAAAAAAAAATATTTAATAAGTATATATATGTTAACTATATGTTAAGTGTATGTAAGTATATATATGTTAAGTGTATGTATATATATATATATATATATATATGTTAAGTATATATATGTTTAGTATTTATATATGTTAAATTTATATATGTTAAGTATATATATATATAGTAAGTTTATATAAGTTAAGTATATAAGTTAAGTTTATCTACGTTAACTATATATATATATTAAGTTTATATAAGTTAAGTATATAAGTTAAGTTATTTATATATATATATATATATATATATATATATATATATATATATATATATATATATATATATATGTATTAAGTACTTATATTAAGTATATATATAAGTTAAGTTATATATATAAGTTAAGATATATATATATATATATATATATATATATATATATATATATATATATATATATATATATATATATATATATATATATATATAGTAAGTATTATATAAACTTAATATATATATATATACTTAACATATATAAACTTAACTTATATATATGTATTAAGTTTATATGTTATGTATATATATAATATATATTATGTATATATATTATATGTATATGTATGAAATAGATATATATATTGTATTAAGAGATAAATCAAAAACTTGTGTAATAATTTTTATTACTAAAAATGACATATCTTTATTAATCTTCTCTCCCCCAATGGAATGAGCACAACAAGGTACTAATACCACCATTAAAAGAAAAAAAACTAAATAAGATGTGCCAAAGTACAATTTACAACACAATCTACATATCTCTAACAAATCTCATAAATCCTTCAAGATTTGGAGGGGGTTCCGTTGGCGGTGGTGGAAAAGAAGCTTGTTCATCACCACTTCCCGGCGAAGCAGCATCCTCTGCAAGTTCTGCAATCATTTCTTCGTAAGCGTCATCCACATCCGGTTGTGATTCTGCAAGTCCAAAGTTTCTTCTTTCCGAGCGGATCCAATCTCTAAATAGCACCGACTTCTCCAAGCTCTCCCTCACCGAATTGACGAACAACTTCTTCAAAATTGAGAATTGCAAATTGTTGAAGACTTGAAGACTTGAATTGATAATATATCGCGAGCCATCTTTGCAAGAACATGAAAATGTTTTTCCCGTAACTTCCACCATTCTAAAAGCTCAAAACTCCCGTGTGGATTCTCCTTCTCTAGTCCCTGCGACAAATAAACTTGAAGCTCATTTAGATGGAAAAATTCATTATAAAATCCCGGCCGGTCATTTTTGAAATTTATGCCCCGATCCCCAATTCTTTTGGACGACTGTGAAGTAGACGAAGTAGGGGTTGGAACAGTTGGCCTAGAATTTTGTAAGGCTTGTTGGTATGCATTATAAATTATTTGAGTATCCACACCCCCAACCCGAGCATTGAACGTTGCATTAATAGGGTTCCTATATTCGTAAGCAACTACTAAACTTTCGTACATATAATTCCACCTAGTGGGGCAAGGTTTAGGAACCTTTCTTTCTCTAAGGCCATATTCATCGCATTTTTTATAATACTCCCTAAGTCTACTTCTGCGGTTAGAATAAAAAAGCCAATTAAGAGCCATTCTAACCTTTTCAATTTCTACATTTAAAATTCGCATACCATCACCGACAATTAAATGATAAATATGACAAATACATCTAACATGAAATATATTACTAAATGCAGGATTTAATGTGTTTGTAAGAATGCCTACTGCACTAGTGTTGCTAGAAGCATTATCCATAGAAATAGAGATTAAGATAGATTGATGAATTGGTGAGTTAAAATGAAATAATGAGGGGTATTTATAGTTGAGAATTGGGAAAAAGTGTAATTATATAAAGTTTGGGGTTATATTAAAGTTTGGGGACCATTTGGCTAAATTTTGATAGCCAAAAACGGCTATTTTTGACCTCCAACGGCTAGTTTTTAAATCTGGCCGTTGGGCCATTTAAAAAAAAAAAAAAAAAAAAAATTTTTTTTTTTTTTTTTTTTACCGTTGGGACCGGTTGGGGCCCGCGAAGACCGGCCCAGGACCGCTACCCGGTCCCGGTCTTCGCGGTCCCGGTCTCGCGGTCCTAAGGGTAAGGACCGGCCCGTCACGGGCTTTAGGACCGGTTGAAGACCGGGACCGCGAAGACCGGCCCACCAGGACCGTGGGACCGCCAGGCCCGCGGTCCCGGTCCCGGTCCCGGTCCGGGACCGGCCCAGAATACACCCTTAGCTGTAGAGTTAAAGTGCTTGTCTTTGTAACTGAATCTTCAACTCTACATCTGAAGTTTTTGTTTGTTTATAATTTCATTTGCCACACCCACTTGGCCAAACTGAAAGAATACTTAAAGCTGAACAAGCACTTCCACTTTAAAATTAAAACATTGAACCAACTCTTACGCTCAAAGTTTGTTAGTCCTTAAATTGAAATTGAAGAGCTGCAGATTAATCCATAGCGATCCAACCGGCTATGGAGTATTAGTTAGTAATGCGAAGTACTGTGAAAAACCTAACTATTGCCAATAGTATATTTTTACAAGGTTATTATCGTGATTGCAATACCAGATATTACATTGAGTAGGCCCACTAAGAAGTTTTTCATTCGCAAATCGCAAGTTTATTCAGATGTATAAGTTGGCGTGAAAATTTATAGAACTTACCGGAGAAATAAGAAGAAGCAGATAGGGATTAACCTTACTTCTGGAAAAAGAAAAAATAAAACTTTGAGGAGGAGAAGAGAGAGAAGGATAAGGAGAAAGAAAGCTAAAGTTGTTTAAAAAGTAGATAAAAGATAAAATATTTTAAAACAATAAATATAAATTAAATGGGGTGACCAAATAAGATGCGTATAATTTTCACTTACACCCACCGAATTATATGGACTTTGAACAACCTACGCCTAAGTATGAAGGGATTCGCTACAAGTGTAAGCTGCATAGGCCCAATATCTCATTCTACATATTGAGCCCAATCCATTTTCGTCTAAATCTGGACAAACTCTCAACCACTTGTTTGCGTCGACTCTCCGAACCGCCTCTCTTAACCTTCCACACAAACGGGAACCTCAGCTATATTATACACGCATCCATCCATTTTATTCCCAAATTTTATCAATTAGGGCAAATAAACAAGATGTTGAGGCAAGTCGGAAACAGAGTTCTGGGGTTAGGGCAACGATCGTCGGTGGCGCGAGGGGTGTTACCGCGGCTATATCATGAACGAGTGGTGGACCATTACAATAATCCCCGAAATGTCGGGTCCTTTGACAAGAACGATCCCACAGTCGGTACGGGTCTTGTCGGAGCTCCGGCTTGTGGCGATGTGATGAAGCTACAAATCAAGGTCGATGATAAGACCGGGAAAATTACGGATGCTTGTTTCAAGACCTTTGGTTGTGGCTCTGCTATTGCTTCCTCCTCCGTAGGTTCGTTTCTTCAATTTGTTTACGCTTTTCACATACGTTAATTTGTTCCTATCCGCGTTACAGAATTAATTGTATCATATTTCAACTTTTCATAAACTGATTTTATTGAGCATCTTATGCTATTTAGATGCGTGGTGATGATTCTTATTTAAATTTCCGATTTTCAGCAACTGAGTGGGTGAAAGGGAAACAGATGGAGGAAGTACTGTCCATAAAGAATACGTAAGTCCTTTGAGCCTTTTTTGGGTGTTTTTAGGGTACATAGCTAGGTTTCTGATTGTCCAGTTATAAGTAATTGAACAGGCGTTTCTCTTAGTTATACGTCTTGAACTTTGAGTTCCATTTCGAGATATTTTTAATTAGTTCCTGCTTCGCCGAATTTATGTGATATGTCACAATTTTGATAGTCCTGCTATGTTGTTCACGTTGGCTGATCCACCGAGTATATGTTACCTCTCAGTTAAGTTACCTGAGTAATTTTGCTCCCCGAGATTTAAACAAAATGATACTTTGTGTTATCAGCTGGTTTACTTCAGTGTCTCCGTTTTCCTTCCCACGCCCTAAAAAATGTTTGCTGAATAAGGTTTAACTGCTTGGAGGTTAATGGTTTTCTTAATCTTATATATGTCAGTTCAGCAAATGTGGGGAGGTGGGGGTCAGGGTTAATGAAATTTAGTATGAGATTATGACAGCGAGCATATCATCCCACCTATAACAGGGCTATTAGAAAGTAGGCCCTTAAAATAAGAAAGAGTGAATTGAGCTTGAGAATTTTTTCTATTAGAAACTATTGAAATTTCAGAAGAACAAAAAATTCTGAGAGAGGTATTACCAAGCTGGAGTATTTGGAAAAGTTGATAAGGCCATCAAGAAGATCTTGTTGATGATTCCTGCAGTTAATTTTGGTGTTTTGGAATGAAAGGAACCGAAAATATTTTGATCGAATGTCAACTCTATTTCGCTCTCTCAAAGCTAAATTTTTGCTTAATCTTTTCTGCTGGACTAAATTAGCACCAACCACTTTTGGACTTTTTAGCGCCCTATTTATAGAACACAGCGTAAAGGGGCTTTCAAAACTTTATTTCCTTTGAATAAGTCTTAACAAGCTATTTTCATGTATTTCTGTATTTCTGCTTTTCCAACTTTCCATCCCCTTGGTGCCCTTCCAATGAAATACCTTACTTCAGAAAAAAAAAAACTTCGGAAAATAAGCTTCTGGAAACTTACCTGAAAAATAAAAAGAGAGCTCATCCAAGGCTTTTGGTTCAAAAGCACAGGTAGTATGAGCGGCATATGGTAGGCAAAGTAATTCCATTTCCATTTTCTTTGAAGTTGTTGCTTGAATATAATGAAGAGCATGGATGCTAAATCATTGGCTATTCTTGTGTCTATGATTGTCATTTATTAGTGTATGTATATTCATAGGAGACTGAAGTTCCCATACCATGACTATTCTCAACTATACTTGGAAGAAAACTTGTACCATCTTGAAATTGAATTGCTCAACCAAGTAGAAGTTGAAGTTCAGTTGGAATCCATATAGTCTAGTAGTTTTTTACTATGAATAGCCCCCTATTGTTGATAGAGAGCTTACCGCCCCGCCTTTTATAGTCGCGACTGTTGTCATGGAAAAAGAGTTTGTTGCTTTTCTGGGATCTCCTGCAAGCTTGTGCTTCCATTGCGCCGGTTGCTATTATGTTATATTAACGATGGATGGCATAGTTCAACTTCATGTTTTGCAACATTATTATCTCCTAAGCAGTGCGATATGTCAGTAGTCTTAGATATAATTACTTGTCTTATCGGTTCCTTACCAATTTCTTGGATCCACCTTTGTTTTTGTTTGTATGTCCATGGGGTGACATGATTAGATAGGCTATGGGAACAAATCTATTCTTTATGTTGAAACAGATGTAAAGTGTTTTGGCCTTTTCCGATCCTTGCAACCTGCTGGAAGATTAAATTGGTTGTCTGCATATTTCAATCTTTACTGCGGTTGATGTCTGTGCAACCTGCTAAAAGATTATTTGGTAGCCTGCACTTTTCTAGGCTGGGAGATGTATTCTGAAACATATTTGACTTTATTGCAGGGAAATAGCGAAACATCTTTCCCTTCCACCTGTTAAACTGCACTGCAGCATGCTAGCTGAGGATGCAATTAAGGCTGCTGTGAAGGATTATGTATCGAAGAACGCAAAGTCAAGTGACAAGGCAGAGAATGCGTGAATGGAAAAAGCAGCTTATGCTTGGTATAGTAGTTGAAGAAATAAAGGGCTTCCGGCAATGAAGTTGAGCATAAGAACGAAGATCAGGGATGTACTTGTATGTGGTGTTTCGTGGATTTTCTAGATGTAAATTGGGTCTATGACTGTTTGGTTTGAAAGACTTGAGTTCGGTAATTTATGCATTTTGTTCTAAAAGTGTGATACCATACCGAAATAGACTAGGTATGGTTAGGTTTTCACTTTTTGATTTGTGCCACTTTGATATTACACTTCAAAGATAATATTCTGTCAACCAAACTTATTATTGTGATTCATGAAGTTGATTTTTCAAGATTCAGGCGCGCAAGAAAGAAAACTAAAAGAGGATAAATTAAATTAAAATTTAATTACGTTTCAGTTTAAGACAAGATTTTCGTTCTTTACTTGAAAAGCGAAGTAAAGAAAGATATTTTCCTATTTTTTTTTAGTTCGCGAAAAAATCATTCTTTGTCATATTTGGAAGTAATTTATCATTATATAATGATTTATAGGGATACAAAAATAGAGGAAAATATTACTCAAAATAAATAATAGAGGAAGTAGGCTTTCATGGCTTTTTCAATATTGAAATTAAGTCTTTTTTAAATCTTTATGCGTAAAAGATAGATATCTTACGCTCAAAAATAAATTTTTTATGTGTAAAAAATAAATCTTTTATGTGTAAAAAAAAAGTGATGGGATTAATTTTGATAGCATAATATATGTGTTTTATTTTATATCATAAAGTTCAAAAGTTTTTTTCTTCTTCTTAAATTCATACACAATCAAATAAGTTTAGATAAATTGTAATAAAGAGAGTATAAAATTTAATCTTATTAGAAGTGAAATGTCTGAACTATCAAATTTAAAACGAATATATATATGGCAGAACAATAATTGTCAATTGAACGATTAAATAAATTCTTTGATAACTAAAGATCTTCACGAATAGAAAAGCCTTGTTTTAAGCTTTTTAGTCAATGAGAGATTGCGTGTGTATTTACTTGTAATCTTTTTATGTGATATAATCACATAAATACTAGTATCTTTTACACTGTTAAGTACAAAAAGAAAATTTTTGATGAAATTTCAAACACTTTCCAAAAATCTTTTCCCAAAACCTAATCCAATATTCCAATCACACAAGGACAGGAGCAGAAATTAGTGGGCGTTTGGACATAAAATTGTAAAATTCTAAAAAAATAAATTTTTTTAAGTGAAAAAGGTATTTGAATATTTGAATTATGTTTAGACATAAATATAATTTTGAATTATTTTTAAAATTTTGTGAGTGATCTGAATAAATTTTTTAAAAAATAATTTTTTAGATAAAATTCCAAAATTTATCTTCGATTGAAAGTTGAAAATAACAATGATTTTTTTTAAAAAAATACTACTCCCTCTGGTCCAAAATAAGTGATTTTTTGACCTTTTTTTGTGATCCTTTTATTATTAATTAATGATAAAATGTACAACAACAACAACAACAACAACAACCCAGTATAATCCCACTTAGTGGCTCCGGTCCAAAATAAGTGATTTTTTGACCTTTTTATTGGTCCAAAATAAGTGATTTTTTAACTTTTTTTGTGGTCCTTTTATTATTAATTAATGATAAAATGTGACTTTCTTAATACGTATAAAAACATCCAAAAATTATTTATTTGGGACATTTTCTTATGTCCAAAAGGCTCTAAGTTCCTATAAAAGAAAAGAAATACCCATACCCCCTACGGAAATAAAATAAAAAAGCAGTAGCTGCGCACGCACAACTAGAGCGCGAATCACTCTTTCCACATTCCCCAAGATTCAACAGATCCCTCTGTACTAAAATCCTCCACAACTGGGTCTGACTGTAACACTCAATTGTATGATCATTTTGCTCCGTCTTTCTTCTCTTTCCCAATTTGTGTCACATATTCCCTTTTGATTCACCTTTTGCTTTTACTTTTTCTTTCATGACTACACTAGCTAACATTTACGGCCATGATTTTATTGTTAAAGTGCTGAAATAATTCTAACTACGGCCATTATTTTAGTGCTGAAATAATTCTAACTACGGCCATGATTTTAGTGCTGAAATAATTCTAACTTTAATCTTCGCCTACTTTATTAACTGCGACTAGTAGGGAAAAAAATACAGCCTGTCATATACTTTTAATCCCCAGTTCTTAAAAGTCAGTTATTATTATTTTTGCAAATGGGTTCTGGGTAGACAAGAACCAATTTTGAACAGTTGATATTGACTTTCACTTCCGTGTATAATAACAATACTCCATTTGTTTATTTGATACAGTTGTTGGTGCCAATCCTCACACAACAGTTTTGGTGGAGTAAAAGCAAGTGAGCTCACCAAATTGGACCCATTTGACTAAAGAAGTATTCATTGGATTTAGGAAGCAGGTAGGAAGGGAATTCAAAGAGAGAGAGAGAGAGAGAGAGTTAATGGCTAGTCCAACAACAGAGGACCACTCTCCTCACATTGGAATTGACGGTATAAATGAGGAAACTCAACAGATTTCTGAAAAAGATATTGTTTTAGAGAAAGGAGGAGAGAAAGATATGGCGCCTATGCCTGGGAGCTCATCAATTCATCGGTCATCTTCTCGCCCACAGCTAGATGTTAGTGGTGCTGCAATTCAGGGCAATTTTGAGGAGAAGGATCCCACTATTCTTTTACCTAATCAGTCTGATGATATTTCCCATTTGGCTCTGGATATTGGTGGTAAAATTTCCCCCTATTTTTATTCTTTAATAACCTATGATAACATGAAACTTGGATAAAACAATTGGTTTTACCATTGATGGTATTGTGGTTAACTCTTGAGGTGTAGTCAAATTTGACTTGCACTGGTGCTGAGCTTAATGTGCGAAAAGCTAATTATGATTAACTAAATCATTTTGGTTCTGGCTTGATATTTTCTGTGGATTTTGTTAATCCAGGCTCTCTTATCAAGCTGGTTTACTTTTCAAGACATGCGGACCGGCAGGTGGATGACAGGAGAAAAAGAAAAGTTAAGGAAAGATTGGGTGTTTCTAATGGCAGCAGGAGAAGTTATCCTATCCTCGGAGGGAGGCTTCATTTTGTGAAGTTTGAGACATCAAAGATTAATGAGTGCTTAGATTTTATATATTCCAAGCAACTTCACTGCGGTGGTATAGTTCTTTCAATAGTCCATAATTTCAAATCCCTAATTTTGTAAATGCACTATATTTATCTGTGATCTTCAATTGTTCTTGTTCAGAAGCACTTGCATTAGCAAGAGTACGGATTACTGTCTTTACATTTGTTGATAATCTTGTTGGCTAGGGATGGATTCACGATGTTGGCCTTCTGATGCCCCACAAAGTGAAAATGCAGTAATTAAGGTAAACATCATACTTGTCAAAATGTGTGACAAACTCATCTAAAAGTTTAAATTGCGAGATAGAAGTAACTTTTATTGGTTTAGTTATGTAATAGCACACTCTCTCACGTGCAGGGCAGATTCTTTTTTTTTGAATGGTATATTATTCTTTGGGAAAAACTCATGAATATACTTCTTTGATAACGATCACAGTGAGATTTAAACTTAGGACATTTGTTTTCTCTGATACGATGATGAGTTTTGTGACCAGTTTATCTAAAAACTTAAACTGTTAGAGGGTCACTTTTATTTATTTATTTACTATGTATCAATGTTGTTGAGCCAGGATGACTACTTCCCATTTTTATTTGATCAAAGTTGAGTTATATGGAGGAAGAAGCAAATAGGCTTGAAGAATGTTCTCAAACTAAATGTCATAGAAAAGAGAGATAACGAAAAACTAAAGAATTAGGGCACAGAGAATCTATTAAGTCAGTTGGTTTTGTTAGAGCATACCATACCCTGAGATCTTTATGTAATGAGACATTGATTCTATATACCCCCATACAAGCATATTTGGATCAGTTTTATTGAACAAAGTAGCTTTCATGATTGTGCCCTTTTTTTGCCGAACAGTATCTCTTGCCTTACATTGATAGTAGCTTCTTCTTTTTCTTGTTTGTGGGTGGGTGGGGGGGGGGGGGTTAGGGTGCATGGATGTGTCATAATATCTCAATCTCAATTTCTTTGCCTGTTAAACTGTAGACTCTTAGACAAAGAGCAGAAGATGTAATTAATTAGATAACTTTGAGCTACTTAACCTACGGGATCATCTTGGAGTATATTTCACTTATAATTGCATGACTTATAGACCTTTGCTAGAAACTTCTAATAGGAAACTTACCAATGGCCTAGTGCGATTTTGATTGCATTCTTCTCTGATGATTATGATAATAATAGAATCCACCATACTTCTAATCTTATAATAACTGATGATTGATTTTTACTTCAGTTTGCTTATACTTATTACTTTTTATAATTTACACATACATTCGCATGCCTATTAACTGATTTGGTTTTGTGAAAAGGCTACAGGTGGTGGGGCATATAAGTTCGCTGATCTTTTCAAGGAAAGGCTGGGAGTCAGTATAGATAAAGAAGATGAAATGAATTGTCTTGTTGCTGGTGCAAACTTTTTACTCAAGGTAAGATCTATTTCCTGTCTGTTTGGCTATTGCTATATGCCTCTCAACCTGTGTTAGGTAGGGGTAAGGTCTGCGTACAGACTACCCTCCCCAGACCCCACCTGTTGGGATCAAACTGGGTTTGTTGTTGTTGTTGTTGTTGGCTATTGCTATATTTCCAAACGGAACCTCAATAGAATAAAAATGAAAATTTTACTGTCTTACTCTGCAATTTCTCCTATCTTGGCAACGTTAGATCCGATACATTTTTGTGACCGAGTATGGTGCTTCAAATGTTGCTTTCTTCATTGCATTTCTCTTGGGAGAAGTACAAAGACGTAATTGTTGTTTGTATTTTACTAAAGAGAAATGCAGATAGTCCAGTGTTTTCTTTATTGTGGACTCTGCCTTCACCTCAAAGCTCTGATTAATAATAAAAGATTTTAGGCTTAATTGATTTCTGACGTAGTTGCAGGCCTACATCTGCATGTGTGATGCTATTAATGAATGAAATAATTCCTCATAGGTCTTTGCATCTGCATGTTTGTACTTTTCTTTTACTTGTAGGCTTCTGATTTCCTAGCTACTATTGCAGGAAACTGACTTTTGAATATCTCAGAATGTGAAGCTGGAAAACTAGTCGTCCTAATAAAAAAAATTCAATAATAATCTGCCACTGTCTTTGTTATCAATTGCTGATGGAATGTAATGAATTTTGCATTTCTGGATACATCTGTACATGCGGAATAGGCTTACAGGCTATCCCAGTCATTTGTTTGACAGATTTTATTTTTACAAACATATAATTGCATGGCTCTTTCATTTCCTTTGTTTGCACAGGTAGTTTCTTTCTATGTACTTAAAGAGGACTCTCTTGGTTGTTCTCATACTTTCATCTCCTTGTTGTTATACTTCCTTTGTCATGTTTCTAGTGTCTACTACTCCATCTCTTTAAAAAAGATTGGCACTATTTCCTTATTAGTCTGTTCCAAATAGATTTGCACCTTTCAATATTTCCTTAATAGGAAACATTTATAGCCACACAAATGCTATGGCAGGTTTCAGACCTCAAGTTTCAAAAGTTTTATGGCCACACAAATGTTATGGCTTGTTTAAGACCACATTATCTCAAAAGTTTTCCGTTATTTATTAAAGTTTGTGCCAAGCCAAACTAAGACAAGCTTTTTGAAATGGAGGGAGTGTTATGTTTTTCCGATCTTTTGCTTGTTCTAAGTTCTGATTTCACATGGGAAGCTCTAATATAATTGTGCCCAGTATCTGATCAGTAAGTTGTACAAAAAGATTTCCTTTATGGAGGTTACATTTTTATGCATATTTTATATATCGGTGACCTGTGGAAGCTGCACCGCTTTCCTATATTTCACGGAAATCACCCCATTTTCATATATATCACTGAAATCAAAACATATACTAGTATTTGTTCCTTGGCCACAGCTGTTACTCTATTTTGCAGAAGTTATTTCAGGAGTTGCTTTCTTCTTTATTTTCCATGTGAAAAGATATACTGTGTCTGTTGGATGTTCATATTCAGGCAGTTTTGGCCGCAGCTTTTCGTAGTTTAACATTGTTTAGCTTGGGGGTTGTTAGACAGTGATCTCCGACTTTTGCTTACATTATTGCATTTGTTGATTATATTGCCGAAGACTGCTTTTTTATAGGCAATCCGTCATGAAGCTTTTACGCATATGGAGGGTCACAAGGAGTTTGTGCAGATAGACCAGAATGATTTATTTCCATATCTGCTTGTGAACATTGGTTCTGGTGTTAGCATGATCAAGGTACTCCGTTTCCTTTCTTGTTTGGTATTATCGAGCTCATAAAAGACTGGAGTAACTGCTAAATGTCTTCTTTTTGCATTATTATAGGTTGATGGGGATGGGGAGTTTCAGCGGGTCAGTGGGACGAATGTTGGAGGTGGTACATATTGGGGATTGGGAAGGTTGTTAACTAAGTGCAAGAGGTACTTTTGATTACGCTTGCATATGGACTATGTTCTGCCTGCACTCTTTTGCATTACATGTTTGAATAGAATAAATAGAGAGAGAAGTAGAAAGTTTGTGAATCCATGACCGCAGTCTCTCACGGCACCCGTTTTCTTTTTCTGATAAGGTGAAGTAAATTTGATCATAAATAGTACCAAGAAGTTAGTGAGAAGTACAAAGGGTAGAAAAAGATAACAGCATCACTATTTCGCACGATGAGACTGTATTCCTTTTTTTTATGAGTGCCAATGGGATACTTTTCCAGATTTGACTAGTATGGAATATTCCTAAACCCTCTAATTATGGGCTAAATATTAAATACTTATAATCGATGCTGTCAATTCTCTGTCACAGTTTTGATGAACTGCTAGAGCTCAGTCAGCGTGGAGACAATAGTACCATAGACATGCTTGTTGGTGACATTTATGGTGGTATGGATTACTCAAAGGTACGTTCTCATGGAGTAGGATCCGTTATCTAGGATTTGTTTTATTGATTATAGTTGAACTGTAGTGGTCTACAGAGGGTTTAATCAGGTCGTTATATCAAGATCATGATTTTCTCCTGAGTGCCTGTAGTTATTTCTTCTTTGGTTCGTATTTGCTATGTATCCTAGTGATGATCTACTCAAGATCTATAATATCTGCATAGATTGGACTTTCAGCTTCAACAATCGCTTCGAGCTTTGGGAAGGCCATTTCAGAAAACAAGGAGCTTGAAGATTATAAGCCTGAAGATATCTCTCTGTCCCTCCTGCGAATGATTTCATACAATATTGGTCAGGTATCCCATGGTTAAGATCCCTACAATTCTATAAAGCATTTACTTCAAGTTTGACATATAGGGTTTAGTACATTTTAGTCTATCCTGTTTTGTCCATAAGTGACAGCTTGTGACAAATTTTGTAAATAATTGATCTCATTGAATGGAACTGGAAGAAGAAACCATTGTTGCATGCTTCTGGAACATCAAGATTTTACTATTTCATACGACCGACAGCTTGTTAAAAGTTAACCTACAATAAATAAACAAGATGAGTGCCTGAATAATTGAGAATCGGGCGAATTTCTTCCTTTGATTTATCCTTTCAAGTTCTCCATAGCAAGATATGTGTATTGTCAGTTGTTCAATTATTAGCTATATTTAATATATCCTAAAAAGGAAAAAATGGTTAAGTATATTTCTGATTCCTTCCTTGTAATGAATAGCTTCCAGGAAATGAGTCATTGCTTGATGTACTATTATATGTTGGCTAACCATGAAATTTATCTTTACATTTTCTAGATAGCTTATCTTAATGCACTGCGTTTTGGACTCAAAAGGATATTCTTTGGAGGATTTTTCATACGAGGCCACGCTTACACTATGGACACGATCTCTTTTGCTGTTCAGTTCTGGTGAGAAATTGATAATTTATACTAGTCATAATCAGTAGGTCTTTTATAAGTTCTTTCCTTCCTCCTCCAAAGAATGTGCTTATTTCTTTCATTCATTATTATCTCTTCATTAATATCTTCATCGTCGATTGAAAACAGCCTCTCTGCCCTATCGGGTAGGGGTAAGTCCTGCGTACGTATTACCCTCCCCAGACCTCACTCTGTGGGACTATACTGAGTAGTTGTTGTTATTGTTAACATTACCCTTGCTCCAAATCTTTCAATAGGTCCAAGGGAGATGCACAAGCTATGTTTTTGCGACATGAAGGTTTCTTGGGAGCTCTGGGTGCATTTATGAGCTACGAAAAGCATGGTTTAGATGACCTGATGGTCCATCAGTTAGTGGAAAGATTCCCGATGGGTGCACCATACATTGGAGGGAATGTTCAT